>ML789424.1:530318-565217 GCA_009831015.1 Picea engelmannii
TCTAGCTAAATAGGTAATCACACTCTTGTAAGGACCAAGCGAAGTCCACATGCAGCAAGGTGACATCTAAATAACTAAAAATTGGTACACTTTCACTCACACACAAAAGTCACTTCTTCACTCACATAGCCTCTTCTCGAAACATGGAGGTCTAAGTAGGTTTCCTCCAAAGGGATTCCGAAAACACCCCATCTTTTCTTGACGGGACTATCCACTCCCACTTTTAATCAAACGAGGTTGGTTTTCACCCCCAGCCTCACAAAACAAATTCATCTAAAAAACTTTCTAAAAACTCACTAAGTTTTCCTCCACAGGAGGTGCCAAAAGAAGTTTTTAGGCTAGGTAGGATTTCGGGGATAGGCATCCAAATAACTCCCCGTTATCTGGTTCTCACATTTTCAAACATAGAAGTTGACAAATAGGGAACTTCAAATCCTCCAAGTCTAGTGTTCCAATCACCATAAGGCAGGGAGATACCTGTGAAGGGTCGAAGGCCGAGGTCCGGTTGTTTTGTGCGTCCCCCCTTGAGGCACCCACCTCTTGGATGGGATCCAGCCCGTGACCCATTTCTTAGGCCGAAAATCTAAATGCCGCACTTGGACCGAGGTACCTAGTGACCAACTTTAGGACATCTACCCAGGTGGCGATTGTGGGCTGCAATCGCACCTTGATTGGATTTTGTGTGGCTATTGGGAAATATCGCCAACTCTTTCGGGATATGCCCCCTCTACCCCTCATTATAACCAGTTGTTTCATCCTTCACTAGTCTCTCTTCCGGTGACTTCAGACCCCACTGTTGAGAACTATTGGAAGGTCCAGTACTATTTGAGAGGAAGGACGTTACGTCTTCTAGGACACGAGCATTTTTCTTTCTTTTGATTCCCCACGCGGACAAAACCTACTTACCCATATATATGCTCATTTCTCATGATATGTATGATGCACATTTGATTACTGTTTGATTAAGATATATATATATCATGTAAACATTCAAACGCAAAGGCTTTTTGTTTCTATATTTCTTTCACCACTTGTTGCACACATTCACACAAACTAGTCTGACATCATAGGGGAACCACAGAACCCCCGTCGTTCACGACGCTTGCTCAACCTCCCGCCTATCTTAGGCGGAGTATCTGGTAGTACCCGCTCATCGGTACCTCCTTCACACACTCCTGTGAGTGCTACCATCTTAGGATTAGCTTTTCTTGGTTCTACATTACTTGGGTCATCCTCCCAAGGTCATCCACTCACTCGCTCTCCTTTACACAGAAGCGGGGGACCCACTTCCTCTCAAGGAGGGAGCACCAACCCACCTAGTCCCCATCAAGGGTCAAGTTCACAACACAATATGGATGGAGCTAACCCCCCCCCACCACTACAGATGCCATACTTGGACTCTCTTAACATACTGGATCTCACCAAGCTCACCAATGATCCTATATTGCATGACACCACATGGCCTGCAATGCCAACCAAACTTCCTTCAGACATACCAAAGTTTGAAGGAAAAGCAGGGGATGACCCTACCAACCACGTCATGACCTTTCATCTATGGTGTTCTTCTAATAGCATCATGGATGATTCCATCAAACTACGATTATTTTGATGCACACTTACTGGCCCATCAGCCAAATGGTATGTCGAAGAAAAATCAGGGTCACATACGACTTTTGAGTCATTGGCCAAAGCATTTTTGACCTTCTTCCAATTACCCATCCGACATGAAAATGGTCTCGAACTACTGTCTAACTTCAAACAGACCTCAGCCACCCACATCGCTGACCACATTCATGAGTGGCGTAGGCGACGTAGTTTGTGTAAAGCAGAAACCACCAAGCAACAGTGCCTTGACTGGTTTCTTAGATCACTTGTCGCTCTCCTTGGAAAGGATGTCGCTTCCACCTTCCCTCAATCTGAAGAGGAAGCCATCAGTAAGGCCCAACAGTATGACCTTATCTACGCACAGTTAGGGTACTTATACACAATACTTCCTGATCTTCCAAAACCTATGCCATTTGGCCAAGACAAACCTGGGATGTCTCATTCAGCAGACAGACTAATCGGTGCCACCACATACCATGGTCCACAACCCCAACCACCACCGATGTATGGAACACCTCAATACCCGCCGGCATATGGGGGCACTCCTTATTTCCCCCCACCCCCTTATCAACAACCATACCTTGTTGCTATATCTCCACCCATCAGTGGACCACCACCGACACCTCCCATACATCCACCCATTCACAAACAGTGGTACTCCCTCAACATCAGCTTATAGTACTAGTGAAAGAACGCAGCCTTCCTATGTACCTTATGGAACGGTACCACCACAAAATCCATACTTCCCTTTTCCAGGTCCTCCACAACCTATGGCTCCCCCACACCCACATGCGGGGGTAAATTTTGTTCAACCTTCTGCTGCTCAACAATACCAAAATTTTGAACAGTTGAACACGGCCAACCCAACTCATCCTTCGAACAATGCTAGGAAGAAAGGATAGAACAGGAATAACAATAACCAAGGTCAAGGCGGGAATCAAACCTCACAACACCAACCCACTGGGGGAAACCAGAACCAAGGGAACCAAAACCCCCAAGGGGGCAATAACAACAAATGCCCAGGGAAAAATAATGTTAAAACCATCCACCCTTGTGCTCTATGTGGCGAGTTCGGTCATTACACTCACCATTGCCCCCAGATCGCTAATTTCAAATGGTTGAAAGACTCGGGTAGTCTTCCCCATACCCCTGCACAAACTGCCCCTCAGCATGCACCACAACAGTATGTGCAACAACCCCCTCCCACCGTGCTGCAAAATCCTATCCCACATCAAGGGGTGATAAACACCCAACATGACACGCAGCATCCCCCACCTCAGGTGGGTCAATACAACAACCCTAACAATCCAGTAGAGCATACAATCCTCCTCACCAGTGAGGAAGAAATCCTTCTGCAAACACGGAATCATCAGTATCAGGCACCAGCTGAGTCTACTCCTATCTCTCCAGAGACAAACCCTACACCAACGGGACCCCCGATGGTGATCCCTTGCCCTTCCACCGAACCACCATTATGTATCCCTCACATCCCCTTGCGTAGGAATGTTCACAACCCACAGGCTAGGGCATCTCATAATTATAGCTTAGTTGACGACTTAGCACAATCCTCGGCTGCCATGTTAGTCTTGGAAGTTCTCCAGACCTGTCCCATGCAACGGAAGTCACTACTTTCAGCCTTGGGGGTAGTCAACCCTGCCGATACTCGACTCATTACCTTCGATCTTGATAACAGCGAACCTCATCTTCCCGCCTTGGTCGCTATTCAACTACCAGTAAAAATACGGAACATCACAGTTCATCGGTGTATCATCGATGAAGGTGCATCTACATGCATCATGTCCAAAACTGTATGGCAGAAACTTGGTTCCCCGGAACTCATAACCTCCGCCATCACATTACGAGCCTACGACGGAAGACCATCATCTCCTGAAGGGCTCTTCCAAAATGTCCCCGTAGAACTCGGGGGAAAAACTATTCTCATTGACATCGAAGTTATTGACGCTTCGCTTGACTACAATATCTTGTTCGGACGTAGCTACATGTATGCTATGAAGGCAATCACCTCATCCGTCTTTCGCACAATCATGTTCCCTCACAACGGAAAGATTGTAACCATTGACCAAGTCTCACATTATGAGCCTAACCCCTCTGCCAACCTCGATAACATTCTTCCTCTCATCCACACCAACAAAGACGGATATCCACTCATTGAGATGGGTCCTGGAATTTTCAAAGATCCATCCTTTCTAGGGACATACCATGGAGCACCACCACTCCTTCCCCCTAATCAAGTATGCGTCGTCTCATCTAACGGAACTCATACGGAGGATACACTTCCTCCTCAGGAGGCTTCCGTCATTCCTAACGTCTTAGTAGTCACAGAACCACTCCAGCCGGAGCCTCCTGCGCATTCGTCGACCTCAACAATCCACAAATCCACTTCCCCTCGGGGGCATAGTCCCATTTTGGGGACACTCCCCCAACCCCTCACTCAAATTCCCTTCTTTTACCCCCCACCAGGTATTGAAGCTTTTTAGGTAGCCGCAACGCTCACACTACCTAATATGGTGTTAGCCATCCTAGTTTGGTATTTACACCCACCAGAGATGGTCCCTCGACCATCCCTTCCCCCATAGGAAGGAATCCCCATGACGATTCCCGTCCTTACCCCTACTACCCCCATACTCACAACCCCCCCTGCTACAGCTGGGGGCAGGAGGAAGAAGAAGGAGCCCACCGCTCCCCTTCCTCCACGCATCCCACCACCTTGCACGCTATGTGAGAAAGAGGGCCACCAAAATAACAATTGTCCATCCCTACCTGAATTACGGAATTTGATTCCACTCAATCAAACTCCCACAACACCCGTCACTACTGCAAGTACCTCTACAACCAACCCTTCCAGTAGTAAAGGGTTGAGGACGAAATTCGCGTGTGCTATCTGTTCCGAATATGGCCATTACACCCATCATTGCCCCGCACTACCACGCTTTCGGCCGACATTAGCGGCCGTACGCCAGAACTTCCAGAACAATCCACGCCCTACTACGTCCTCTTTGAACATCACTGACATTCGCTATGTCACCACTACAGTCAATGAACGTATGAGATGCCCTTGCTCTCTCTGCGATTCATTGACTCACTTTACATACCAGTGTCCGCTGATCCTTGCATACAGGTAATGTCAATTGGCCCTGCTTCGTCAACCCACAGAGACGACCAATGACCTTCCCTTGTCAGTAACAAGTCTTCATGTCATTTCTCCCGAGCCCGAGGCACTTCCAACGCCTCCATGGTTCTTTAATAACATCTCTGAGGATTTACCTTGCAATCCCCCCAACTCTCCTGCTCATTCCCCTACGGAGACTCTCCATCCAACCACCACGGGTACTCCTCAGTTCTTCAACATATGGTTCATGTCAAGTGAACCCTCACCCTCTGCTTGTACCACTCCCCTTGCTTCTCCGACAGGGGGCACTCACACTAGTGCTGCAATTACTCCTCATGACCCCTTGTATTCCTGGCGTTTCCAATGCGATGAGGAAATACTGGAAGCTACACAGCCCAGACTCTCCCTGGGACGCACTACATCATCATGCACTCTTCCTTCCACAGGAAACCCTCATGCCTCCTAATCAAAACCCCGTGTACGCGGTCGAAACCAAAGATTTTATCCCATCCGGTTCTATCGATTGGTTCAACAATCCCATTCCTGCCCCTGATTCTTTTGAAGAAGGTAATATGGCCAACATTTCCACTACCATCAAAATTGACATTTCCATTAAAAATGGCGTCGTCGAAGAAATCATCATTGGAGCTGCTTGCACTCCTCAGGAAATCGCCGCATATAAAGCCCTCTTCCAGGAATACAGGGATATTTTCGCCTGGTCATACATGGAGATGCCTGGCCTTGACCCATCTATTGTCGAGCATCACATCGACACCTGGCTTGACATCACACTCGTTCGGCAGAAACAGTGACCGCTACACCCATCCAAGGCCGCGACTATCAAAGCCGAAATTGACAAACTACGCACGGTCGAGTTTATTTACCCCATCGCTTACACTTCATGGGTTTCTAACCCTGTACCCGTCGACAAAAAACAGGGCACTATCCGTGTTTGCACAGACTTTCGCGATCTCAATAACGCATGTCCAAAGGACAACTTCCCAACGCCTTTCATCGATCAAATTATCGACGACTGCACCGGTCACGAGGCTCTCTCCTTTATGGACGGATTCTCTGGCTATAACCAAATTCAAATTCACCCAACTGATCAATATAAAACCACATTCATTACCCCATGGGGTACCTTCGCATATCGTGTCATGCCGTTCGGCTTAAAAAATGCCGACGCAACCTTCCAGCGGGCGATGACATACATATTTCATGATCTGGCTGAAATCATCCTCGCCTACTTGGACGACCTCGCAGCTTGGTCCAAGAAACGCACCCAACATCTTGATGATTTACGAATCATCTTTCAGCGATGTCGTCAGTACAACATCTTCTTGAACCCTCTCAAGTGTGTGTTTTGCGTCATCGCCGGGCGCCTCCTCGGTTTTATCGTTTCCCAAAGCGGTATTACCGTCGACCCCCTCAAAGTCAAAGCTATCACCGAAATTCCACCTCCTCGGAATTTACTGCAACTTCAGAGTCTTCAGGGCAAAGCTAACTTTCTTCAACGCTTTGTCCCAGATTACGCCATCCGCGCACATGGTTTCCTTCGCTTAATACGTCACGACATCCCCTTCCACTGGGACGACTATTCCCAACAGTCGTTTGACGATCTTAAAACAATACTTTCAAATGCACCTTTGATTAGTACACCTGACTACAATCGTGACTACATCCTCTACGTATCAGCATCAGCTGTATCAGTAGCCGGCATCCTCGTCCTGCTCGGAGATGACAATCGTGAACATGTCATTTACTACGTTAGTAAGAATCTCTCGGGACCACCCTTGAAGTACAAACACGAAGAGAAACTTGCTCTTGCAGTTGTCCTCGCAGTCTAGAAACTGCGACATTACATTCTGCTTCGCACCACGAAGGTCGTCGCAGATTCCAACCCTATGCAATATTTGCTCAGCCATCTACAAGTTAATGGCAAATTCATTCGATGGATTGTTATCCTCCAGGAATACGATCTCGAGTTCTCCACACCTAAGAGTAAGAAGGCCCTCGTTCTCACCGAACTTGTCACGGCCCTTCCTTCTGACATCACCAGTGCCCCCGTCAACACCAACTTTCCTAACGAACATCTCTTTTACATCGCTTCCGATGATCCTTGGTATGGCGACCTTCTCGTATACCTACAAACTCAAAATTTTGGTAACCACCTATCATGCGATGATCGTCGGTGTATTCGCCATCAGGCCCCCCTCTATCTCCTCATCGAAGACATCCTATATCGGCGGGGCGTCGACACTATTCTTCGTCATTGCCTAACTATTGATGAGGCCGACCGAGTCTTAAACGACTGCCACAACGGTGCATGTGGGGGCCATATTTCGGGTATTTCCATGGCTCATAAGATTATCCGAGCCGGTTACTTTTGGCCTACCTTGTTTCACGATTGCATTCACGCCGTGAAACGATGTGAGCAATGTCAGCTCTATGCCAACAAAGCCCGGGCTCCCCCCGCTCTTCTTCACCCTGTCATTATGGCCGACCCCTTTTGTAAATGGGGCATTGACTTTATGACTTGTAATCCCCCCTCCAGCAATGGTCACAAATATATTGTTGTCGCCGTTGATTACTTCACCAAATGGGCCGAAGCAATGCCCACTTTCAACAACACCACTGACACATCATCGCGCTTCTTCTTTAACCACGTCATATCTCGTTTTGGCGTACCTCTCCAAATCGTTTCCGACCATGGGAAACACTTTGAGAATGAGATCTTCGTCAAAATCTCTTCTCGGTTAGGCTTCTCTCACGAGTTTGCCTCACCGTATTACCCTCAGTCAAATGGACAGGTCGAGGCAGTGAACAAATTCCTCAAGACCATGTTACAGCGCATGGTTAATAAACATAAAACCAATTGGCATCATATGATATTTTCTGCGCTATGGGCTTATCGAACGGCAGTAAAGACCGCTACAGGTTTCATGCCATTTCATTTAGTCCATGGGGTCGAGGCAACCTTCCCATCGAGTGCGAAATTCCCACCCTACGCACCGCAATTGAGCTATTACCTGACACTGCTCCAATGGAGCAGCGCTTGCTGAACTTGGAGTCGCTGGATGAAGATCGTCGATCTTCATTACAGAACAACGAGGCAGCTAAAAAATGATCCAAAGCTACCTTTGATCGCCATGTCAACCTTCGTTCATTCCGCGAAGGCGACCTCGTCTTGGCCTATGATATCGCTCATGATACCTTTGGCCATGGCAAATTCGAATCACTTTTGCATGGCCCTTACATCATCCAACATTGCCTCACAAGAGGCGCATACATCCTAGCCTCCCCTGAAGGCCTCTCACTCAAGGAACCCATCAATGGGTTATACCTCAAGAAATTTTATGCTTAAAAGTAGTCACACTACTTTAGGTCATTTCTTTTTCTAGTGTTTTTAATCTTTTTTCTCTCACCCCTCTCGTCTAAACTATCCTTTGTGCTATTGACAGATGCTTCCTTCACCAGCCTACCACATTGGTTACGCCGACGGCACCAGCCGTTGGACACAAAATCTCGCTTCGATAGCTTGGGCTTTATATACCCCCTCACATGAAATGCTACATTCCAGCAGCATCTGTTTGGGACCAGCAACCAACAACCAAGCCGAATACACTGCGGTCATTGGCCTCCTGGCCGATGCCCAGTATCATCATATTTTCCACCTTAGCATCTTCCTCGACTCTCAACTAGTCGTTCTCCAGCTCAACAATGTTTACCGTGTACGCGATCCGTGCCTCTTTCACAAATACCTGCAGGTTAGATTATTATCTCGACATTTTGATTCCATTACCTTTACACATATTCCAAGACAATTGAATCAAACAACAGATGAAATAGCTAACATGGTGTTAGATTGGCATATATCACATCAAGCTACACATACATAAAACATCTCATACATCCTGTCATAGCATATAGATAAGATAGACATCATCATCATTATCAACAAAAAACATATGTAAACAACACCAGAATCTCAAAAAAGATGTATACTCATATATATATATATATATCAAGGCCTATCAGGCCATCCAACTGTTTACATACAAAAAATACATGTGCCCGCAGGCTATCATAGTCCCTCGGTACAAAACTCGGCTCACCAGCCTATATACAATCAAAAAGTATACATCATACATCAGGGTGCCTCTATCGCACCCCCACCTACTCCTCCCTCAGGAGGAGGCGGTGGACCACCCCCACCTGCCCCAGGTGGTGGAGGTGGCACACTCGTGGGACCCTCCTACCCTGGCGGCAGGCGTCCACTCGTCATCGCGGCAAGCACAGATGCTCATTGCACTATGCTCCGCCATGGTGGCGACACTCCTATGCACTGCTCCAGGAACCCCTCGTCCTGGATACGGATCCACATGCCCTCAGGCATGTCCTGTAACACAGTCTCCAGACGATGGTGTATATCATCAAAATCTACTCCGGCTGCCACCGGAGGAGCGTGTGATGGCCCCGCACCCGGGTCATCATATTGGCGCCTCCTTGCTGGTCTCTCGGGCTCTGCTGGTCGCCCCGCGACCTCATCCCGCTGACACGTCTCTCCACGAAGCAATCTCTCCGGCTCTTGCTGAATCAACACTCTTTGCAACTCCACCTCGAGCCCGTGAGGTGCCACATCTGCACATGCACAAAACAACAAACACACGATCGTATCAGCGTCTATATCACATATGAACTGGTATATCAAAAGACAACATAAATCACAACATACACAATACTCAACATACCTTGATGGTCAAAAACCTCCCCAGGAGGCAACACCATGTCCGGATCATCCCGAAAGTCTACCCCAGCATAGGGGTACCGAAGTATGACCTGCGGTATTTGCCGCCATATCTGTGCCGCCTACGCCGTAAAATAATGCCCACCTTCTCCACCACTGTGGCGAACCAAAACTGATGACCACCACCTCAAGTGTGACTCTCGTGCCCCTGGTGCCTCTAATAGAACCCTCGGGCACAGCATCGACACCCTCTCCAAGAACCAGGCAACCAGGATCGAACCAAACGCGAACTCTCCTGTACTTGTGGACCGACATTGGTCCAACTGTGCGATCATCCGTGCATGCAGCGTAATCCCTCAGGCGAACCGCTCACGGCCCACCACCACCCTCTCCAACACCAGCAACTGGCCACCACTAATCCGTTGGGTCGCAAGTGACCCATACACACGAACAATCATCGCCGCTATGCAACGATGCACCAGCAAATCTATCCCACTGACACTCACTACAGTCCCAGACATGTAGTTCTCGCCTGAGCAAAATCGCTCAGCGATCGTTGCCAGGGCTGTGTCCCTCGGCAGCACAGGCTCTGCTGGTAGTGGCATACCCCGAAAGGGGAGCCCAATCAAAAAATAGACATCCTCCACCACAGTGAAGAGGATCTACTCTCCTCGTACGAGGAAGAAGTGAAGATCCAAAATCCACATCCAGAGCAGGAACAGGAGTAAGTACTCCTGTGCCCGTATCAATGGGAACTCAAAAAACTTTAGCAACCCACAGGTTGCTAAAGTTGCTCGCACCACAGGCCCTGAATTGGCCACAACATCTCGTAACTGCGACCAGTCTCGCTCATGCCACTGAACATCCATAGTCACTGCTAGCCACCTGCACACAACACAGAGTCCTATATCAGCATATGCAACCATCAAATGCATCAAAGAAACTCAATTTTCACCCTTCAAAACTTGCCTCAAAGGCGCGATTTTTTCATCCACAGGCGCGTACACATGCGCGCCTGTTCACTACACAGGCGCGCATCGGTGCGTGCCTGTTCACTACACAGGCGCGCTTCAGAGCGCGCCATTTCACTACACAGGCACGCTTCTGAGCGCGCCTGTCCATCATACAGGCACACATATATGTGCGCCTTTCCAACCCACAGGCGCGCACTTATGCGCGCCTGTTCAATGCCTTAAATTATCCTACCCGCGCACCCATGCGCTGATATTCAGTGGATAGGCGCGCACGTATGCATGCCTTCCACTGAATCGGCCGCGCATGTGGGGCCACATCCTACCAAAACCCCCCTTAAACCCCCTGTATGCCCCCCCGTACCTACCCTGCCCAAAAATTAGAAACGTATTTCTATGCAGGATGATCAGACCACTAACCTGACACTCACAAATCACCGGTCGGATACCTCGTGCTCTCTGAAACTCCAAAACTCCTCTGCAATCTGCTCGTCCAGTCACTGTAGCAGCAAGTACAAATGAGGTGGCAATGTGGGCCCTACAGCTATATATAGGCCTTTTTCCAAACTTCCACTCACCATTCCGGGAGCCCACGGTGTCCATTTTTCAAACCGTCTTCAGCCACGGGATCAGCATCCCGCCACCTACATCATAGTTGTCCCTGGGTCACTTTTCATCCTGCACCCCCGGGGCACCTTTTTTTCATATCATGGTCAGGTACGCACGCGCATTGTCACATTTGTCAAATACATGCTCATATCTTTGATTCTCTTCAGATATTGTTCACTTTGGGTATTTGGTTGTTCTGTGCGCAGGTACTTGCCCATCGATCATCAACATCATCCCTTCAGGTATATATATTCAACACTGGCATGTAGTCTCTCCCACTATATTGCATTTACATTTCCAGTCACACCCGTTGATATCGGCCTTTAGGACCCTCTTTCCCGGCTCTGTAGTACCCATACCTCCATTTTGCATCTTAGGTACTGTACCCTGGTAGCATTCTCACCCACATGAGTTGTTCCATTCATAGCACCTTTTGGCCCTTTTTGACACTCATGCTGTTCTTCATTACCCTTTAGGGATGGGAGTCCCGATAGTCTTTCATCATGTCGTGAATTAGCCACATATTCCTTCTCTTCATCTTGCTAGCTTTCCCACACGGACTCCCAGATCATCTCTTTATGGTTCTATTCTTTTTACCTGCACCTCCGCAGGATCATGAACCCTCCATTTCATCCACCATCAGTTTGCCCATCTGCGAACCTACCTTCATTTCACTTACCTCATACAGAAACTCACCAATGGGGCCCCCAACCTTCATCTGTTTTCCAAGACAATTCTGCCCCCCCTGGGGCACGCATTTTACGCTGGGGCACTCGTTTCTGTATTTGTACATTTCCCCCCCAAAATTATTCATTATTTATTGTACAAACACCTTTATTTTCAGCCTTCACAGTTTCATTTGTCGTCACCGTTGGTGACTTGCTTCATTTTGGCCATGCGCAACCCATGTCACCCTTGGTTGGAGAATTACTTCTCATCTACCCTTGTCGGCATCGTCCATATCTTCAGAGTACTCCACAGGTCACTTACCTTCACCCTCTAAATATTGTTCACCTTGTCCCGCCTCTGGCACAACTTATCACCGGTCTTGTCATCCCCCTGACACTCGACCTTGTTACACGGTTGCAACCACTTTTTCATCTCATACATCCTCCAACCAAGGGTTGTCTTGAGTCTTCCCACTTCTTGACTTCATCTATGTACCTCTGCCATTTCCTCACCTCAGTAGATTCTATGAAGCCCTTTGCTTCTGGGAGTCACGTCTCCCTTTTGTCGACATCAACACAATTTTCCAGAAGGGCGACAGTATCTTGATTCTCATTCTTCACTTAATGAGGAATCTCGGACGACACAGGGGAAACACCACTGCTCCCTGCTGTCGTTGGCCCCCATAACATTCGATGTCAACACTTCCTCATGTTACGGTGGGTCTTACTTTGCGACTATTGCAGTTGTTTTTACCATTTGCCGAAGACCTCTGAACTTGGTAGGGCCATCAATGCCCGCATCATCGTCGCTGCTTCTTACTGCAACCATTACCTATTATTCAGAGTATGTTCCTTTGCAGAATTGTCTTCTGCCTTTATCATTACTGCCCCCGCGGGCACTGCAGTTGTCTACACCAACACTTCAGTCATTTTTGTTTCAGAGTTACATAATACGAGCATGGGGCATGCTCGCCTCGTTTGTACACAGTTGTATATTTTACGCACTTTTCTGGAAGGTCGGGTTCTACTCGTCCCTTTCTCTTCCAAAGGAAATGCTCTCACTGGTCTCACTATTGCTCTCTCTTACAACAACCTTCTCAGTAGAAGAAACATTGATGGATTTCGGCTATACGTATGCTCCTAACCTCATCCATCAGGGGGCATCTGTTATCACTGAAATTTCATCCGCACATGGCGACAAGAACTCAACATCGTCAAAACAGGAATGAATTCATTCATGGCATTGAATTAATTTCACAGCATTGCAAAAGGGTCAAAAACTATACAAAGTAACCAAAAAATTGAAGGGCGCTTTACACAAGATGGGTGCGCATGCATATGCGCAAAACAGGAATGTACAAAGCGCGCATGCACACACGACGCGCGAATGTTGGCGCAAAAACCCGCGCACCTGCTAAACAACGCATTTATGGAATTGGTCGGCCTCCCAACCACTTATGGATCAACTCCCAAGTTGATTTGACTCCCAAATCTGAGCTGAATCCGCATGGTAGGCTGGTCAAAGACCTAATTAAGCCCTAAAGAGCCCCTTTTCACACCTCAAAGGAGTTACATAATCACCCAATGCTATGCTATAAAAAACCATGAGGAAACCTCATTTTCTCAAGGAATTTCATGTATTGTTATGCTGCTAAGATTGTTAAGGACTCATTCTTTGACAATAACACATTGGCACCATTTCATAGAGCCATTCACCTCTCCATTGAGTGAATGTGCTTGGAGTTCTTTCACCATCATTCTCATTTTCTCATTGTAAGAAGAGCAAGTTTGTGAGGACACAAGAGCCTTCCTTTGGAGGAAGAAGGGACTCACAGTCCCCTTTCTTCATTGTGCTTTGGTTTCATCAATTGATCAGCCTAAAAACATTGGTGATATTGGTCTTTTTGTGTTTTTATTTCTTTATCCATATGCTCATAGTTTTAGTTTGTTTTTATTTAATTCTTGTTTATAGTTTTGTTGTTCTTTTTCTAACCCTTTCCTCTACAGCTTTCATGCTTTGCAAGACCCAACAAGGCATGTAAGCACCCTTTATTTGCTCACCAAGTGACGAATTGGGTGCAAACAGGGCCTACAAACCCTCATTTTTGAAGGTTGTCCCAAGTGAGTATGCGATTTTGGGTAATGAGCCATAGGAAGATCAAAACTTCTGGCCAAAACTTTGGATTCCATATCTTGATCCATATGTGCTTTGGTTTCCCTTGGTGATTTTCATGGATATGATATGCATCTTTGACTGAGAAATTACCTGTTGGGGAATGGCCCCATCTGAGGATGTTCGGTCCTTCCCTGATGTGGATTTTCCACTGATTTACACAATCACTCTAGGTCTATAGGTCCATTTCTGCCTGAAGGTGTAATTCATGGGGTTCAGTTTTCCATCTACCTCAGGGGTGTTGGAAAGCGTTTTCTTTCCATAGGTCCTTTACGTGTAGGGAGTCCCTTGATTGCATTTGTTGATAAAGAGGGTTGAGGTCTTCCATAGAGGTTAGAGGCAGTTGTTGTTTCTAGGAGTATTTCCAGAACAAGGAGTGTTCTCCATTCCTAATCTCCCAGAAAGCATGCTTCTGTATGAGCATTTCATTGTTCCAAGCTGTGTTCAAGATATTTGATCCCTGAATTTGATCATTGAATTTGATTAGAATCTCTTCTTTGGTATTTGGTGCACATTTTCTTTTCCATATTCTTTCCCAGAGTTTTGTTGGGTGCTTGAGCCAATGCCACCAAAGTTTCCCCTCCATTACTCGGTTGAGTTTTCCTAGATCTCCGAGCCACAGTCCCCCTAGAGATTTAGGCCTACAGATTTTATCCCATCCCACCAGTGCCCACTTTTTATTCGGGTGATTCCCATGCCATAGGAATCTACGCTGGAGGTTTTTGCTAGCTCTGATGACAGACTGGGGGGTTGTTAGAGCAGTGACAAGGCAAGTTGGCAGAGCTTGGAGAACATACTTTAGAAGAACCAAGGCGAGCTGCAAGGTTAAGTGATCTAAAGGTCTAGTTACTGAGCCTGTTGGAGATGGAGAGTAGTAGACTGTACTAGGAGATGTTGTGTGTAGCCACTCATGTGAGGGGAATACCTAGATAATTGGACATAATGGAGCTCTTGGGGACGCCCAGAAGTCGGGAGATGTGGTTTTGATGACTGTGGTATATGATGACTATGGTATATGAGGCTTACCTTGGTATAGTTCACAATATTTCTAGCCCCCCCGTAGCCCCATTTGATTCAGTGTGAATGGAGTTACAGGCCCTCTAACAATGACAAAATATGTCCTCAGTTTCTTCCCTGACACATTTTGTTTCTTGTAAAAGGAGAATGTCTGGATTCTCAACATGAATGTTGTCTCAGAGATTCCTTTTCTTGGATCTTCCATTAAGCCCTATTATATTCCATGTTATGATCTTCATCATGATGAGTTATGAGGTGGATGGAGATATCCCTCCGTGAGTCTCTAGATCTTCCCTGAGTTGAGCATATAGTTTCCTACCTCCTTAATGAGTTGATGTGCGGATTTTTGGCCTCGTCGCTTGATTTCACGTGAGATACGTTTGAGCTCAGTAGCTGGGTCTAAGGATATCCCTAATATTGAGGTGGATCATGTAGTAGAATCGATACAAACTTTATGGACCTTCCAGAGTTGTTCCACTGGGATGGTTTGCAGTTCCTTTCTATTGAAGGCCTCCTCCAGTTTTTCTAGATCTATATCCGCTAGATCTTGTTCATCAAGTTGCATTAAAATGTCCCCCCCCTCCTTTGGATTGTCCATATTCTGTTGGGCTGCTGGGCTTGTTTCTTGATTGTTTTCTTTTCCTGGTTTCGTATGATTCTTGGCTTTACCCTTTTCCTTATCTTGGTTATATTTTTTTTTTGGATTTCCTACCTCCTCTTCCTCCGAGAGTTGATTAAGAATGTTGAAGGCATTTTTGGTGGGGATATTTTGAGTGCCTTCTTGAGTTTGTTTTCTGGGGGGATGTCTTTTCCTACCCGTGACTGTAGTGTAACCTTCCTTTTTCTTCCCCTCTCCTGCTTTTGGGTTCTGGACGTTCAAGGGATAGTCACGGAAGAGGTGACCATGCTCGTGACACTTTCTACAGCGGAAAGGAATGTGCTAATAGTCCATCGTTTGATTATAGTCCTCATCCTGATATTCTAGGGTTACTGATCCTGGTAGAGCCTTCAATATGTCCATGTAGACACAGATTCAAGCATAGGAAGTGTGTTTCCTCTGCTTTGTGGCTTCTGAAGATTTCACATATCTTCCCACAATGTTCCCTATTCGCATGAGGATTTCCTCCAACCAGAACTCCTGCGGTAGGGAATATAATCGTATCCATACTAGAGCCATTATGAAGTCTTCTTTCTCTGGGTTGAAACGGTCTGTCCAAAATATGAGGAATATCCCAATAGAGTTGTATAAGTATAGACCATTATCAAAATCCCTATCCTTATCTTCCAAACTGTAGAGGATGATCGTGAAAAACCCCTTGGAGTTGAGCTAGACTTCATAGTCTCCCTTGGGGTTCCACCAATCTTTGATCCATCTGATGAGATCTCGTTTGAAAGGCCATAGACCTAGAAAATTACCAATGAGAGCATGCTCCCTCATGCACCGGGTGTGTTCTCCAACCCAAGTTTAGCTAATGGTGTACCGTGGAGGTTTATCCAATTAGGGAATGCATTTTCTAGTTCCCATCCATGAGATGCATTTCGATGAGATGTGCTCAACTCAACTTCCATTTCTTTACTAAAACCTTGTTCCTTGGCTAAGAGTTGATCCTGCAAGTGAGGCAGTGACTCAAAGGTGGGCCTCTTCACCCACAATCCTTCTCTATCGTTGGTGACGACATTCCAGTAAGAGGGGGGTTTCCCCCCCCTTCTTGGTTCATCTTGTGCAGTCAGTGAAATTGTCCTGGTGTAGCACAAATACCTTTGGTGCGATAGTTTCATCTACAGGGGGGACGACGCATACATGACATGGATTTTTTTTGGGTTTTTGCAGAGCTTCATCCGAGTTGAAATAGTTGTTGAAATTATCCGTTAATACAAAAACATACCGATACTTGCAATATATTAGTTGGACAAGAAAGTTAATATTGTTGTCCCTAATGTCAACAAAAGTAAATGATATGTATAAACTCAATAAAGATAACAAAGAATGCAATATAAGTGATAATAATATGATAAAATGAATAAGAGGCAAGCTGATGAAATCTAGCTCAACTCATCAATGATTAAGCAACAACTCTAGCACAAAAAAGCAAGTTTGAAACAAAAGGTTATTGCAGTGATATTATCAACCTTATGGCTGTAGAAAACCAAGCTTAACAACATAAAAATCAGCCATTGGAAACCACTTCTAATTAGCCAAATAGGTGCGCTAGGGTTAGTAGAGAGTTAGGGCAAAGTTAGGGCTAAATCCTAGGGTTAGTTTATGAGTTATTAATGGTTGGAGGGTTATTTTTCTGCATCCCTATTGGCTGTAGGTTAGTTTTGTAACAACAAGAAGAATTTTTTTTTGAAAGGGGATGCCTCTATGAGGCAAGAGATCCAAAGGGTCAAGGAACAATTTCCCAAAGAGACAACTTTAAAACTTGAAAAATTCACGTTTACCAAGGAAACAATTTATTTCTCCAATGCAACAGGTAATGAGTAGTGCCTTCAATAACTGGGTTAAAGGAGTCAAGTAAGAAAGAGCTATAGGTACTACCTCCATGGGGGTGTAAAGCCTCTTACTCCCCAAGGCAAGTATCTCTAGCTAGGGTTTAGGATAAGAGGGTGTATGCACTTATACTTCTCTTAGAAAACCCTTGTTAAACCAATAAAATGTAAGCATAAAATGATGGAGACTAATGTGGGGCTATATGACCTTATACTTCCCACCTAGCTCTAGCAAAATAACCTTGGATTGAATAACAAATGATAGCACAATGTAAAAATCCTTACCAATTCAAAGAAAATGCTAAAATAAACAACCACAAATAACCAAGAAGAGCCTTCCAAGGCTAGCGCATCACTTCCATCAACCGATAACCAAAGAGATATCCATACACAAGAGCACAAGAGAGAAATTAGCAAAAGAGAGCGAAAATTTCAGTCCAATACTTCTCACAATGGGAGAATTATGTTATGAAATGAGATTTTATGATCTCTATTTATACAAAATGTCACTAAAATAGTTTTTCCACATATTTTTAGGGTAAACCACAAGACTAGGGGTCAACAACCCTAAGTTTGCCCCTTTACACAAATAATATTAAACAATTCACTTCAAATTTACTTTTACACAAAAAGAAACCCTAACTTAAGGTGACATCACCCTTTTAGGGGACATTTTGATACTAGGAGCATGTCGTTGGTGTTGGAGAAGTGTAGTTAGGCTTTCCAAAGCCACACGTCAATAATCTAAGTCATTTCTTCATGGTCAAAGCCCCATTTTCCTCAAAACATCCTCGTGTCAATGAATAATAACCTATCCACCAAACCCTATCCCTCCTAGATGGCATCATGCCTCCAAAGGTGACATTTTTCCTCTCCTAGGAAAAACGTTTCGCATGTGAGGGTTAGGTCATGTTGTACACAATGTATTCTAGGCCTACAAAGGTATGTATATCTCATCCAACATGCAGGCCCTTGGAATCCAACCTATGGGATTCAAGCCCCATGGAAGCCCAAGCGTGACTTGTTCCTCCAAAACTGTCCACCAACTAGGTCCTACAAAGACAAATAAGCACACCCTCCAAGGATCTCAAGTCAAAATATCATGATGAGTAAATCAAGTCAATAAATGAGCCACCTAGGCAGGTGCATCAAAGACTATCTTGTCAAACAAGTAAGTGCTCAAAGACATTATAAGACTTTTCAAGCTTATATATGGGAGGGTGTTGGCCCTAGACCAAGTTTTGAGGAAACATTGGTCAGAGTTGGCCCACTTTGGGACTTTGACACATTGGTCGAGGAAGGAGTGCCCAGGCGGAGCTGAGATCGTGGATGTCACTTATTTTTCGGGCTATGCGGGCCCAATAAGGGGTTCTTTACGGTTTTTGTAATGGGTTATGGGATGTCAGCCCATGGGGTTTTCCCATGTTTGGCCCTATTGTAAAGGTTTGTAAAAGTATAAATAAAAGAAGAATGTATGGTAGAAGTAGTCTTTTGAGTAATTTTTGGAGCTAAGTGAAAGTGGTCTGATTCACTTTGTGCAAGTGAATGAATGTGTGTTAAGGCTTTGTGCTTGATAGAGAGTGGCTCTTTGCCTTGAAATAGTTTTGGAAGGAGGATATGGTGCTCAGTGCGTAGATCTCCTGTCTGGTACGAAGCTTGACTCTGTGGCTTAGTGCACAGGAGTAACTGAATGTAATGGATTGACGAATATAAAGAGGTGAAGCGGTTGGTGGACGTATCCCCACACTGGGGTGAACCACGTACATATGGTGTCTTATGGTTTGCTTTATGCAATGTTATATCTATTATGTTTTGATTAGTGCTTAGATTAGATGTGTAATGAATATGCATGTGTTTCTTAAATGCATTGCTTATGTTAGAATGCAAGATATGATTCAGAGTGCTAAGTGCTAAGTGGTTGAAGTGCTTAATATTTGTTGCTACTACACTAGATCTATCTTAGGTATGTTTTGCGATGTTCATAAGGTTAATAAAATAATGTATGAGACTTCCTAAGCGTTAACAAAATACCCCGCAAAGTGTTATTATCACAGATTTGTGTCTCAGCCTGGTTACAGACACCTACATCCTGTAACCCCCCCCTGCTTCTACCTCGGGTGAGACTTCACCTGCTTCGCAGGTGTTGCCAAAAGGGTCGGTAGTCGGGGTTTTTTTGGTGCGCTATTGAGCGTTGAATCCTGGGTGTGCCCCTGTGCCAACAAATGGTTTAGTTGTCGGGACCTGAAATTGTGATTGCTGAGAACTGAAGTAAAGAAAAGAGAATCTTTGTGCGTAGATCTACTGCTGAAGTTCGTAGTACTATACTCAACTTGCGAAGATTTGTGCTAAGAAAGAAATCCGATATGAAGAAAGAGGTAAGATTCGAAAAGAGGTAAATCTTTGTGATTTGACAAGAGTAAGATAAGTGGAATTTTTTGTTTTGAAAGCATGGACCTAAGTATGTTTAATAGATTCTGTCCTAGTCTGAAGGCTAGGGAGCAGTTGAAAGAAATAATTGATTTGAGTAAATTTAATGGAAATGAAGAAAGATATGTTATTCCTATGCATAGAAAAAGTTTTGGACTAACAACTGGATGCATGAACCTATAATTTTTTTTTGTAGATTGTAGGTCCATCACTATGATCCTAGTGTGCAGTACATAAGAAGTTGGGGAACATTTAAAAGAAAAAGAGGATTGACATTGTGTTATAACTGTAGAAGACCAAGACATCTTGCTAATGAATGCCCCGACACAGGTCCTATTTGTCTTTGTTGTAAGATTGTTAGTCATGAGGTTGAGTATTGTCAAAAGATGATTGCTAAATTTGAAAGGATTAACATGAGACAAGAAAACTATGAAGGAAGTCAAGAGACTAACGACATGTTAGAGAATCAAAAAAAAAAAGAACCAGAGGAAGTTCACACTGCAATAGTACATTTGAAAGAAATGATGGATGTTCACAAAGATGTCACTTTACTAGAGATCTTGAAAGTAAAACAACACATAAGTGAAAGAATAGAAGACTTTGACATAAACTGTGTCTTGGATGAAGAAACACAAGTGAATATTGTGACAAAAGAAACTTGGAAAACTTTGGGAAAGCCTACTGTGGTACCTTCGTTAGGAAGGATAGGTTTGTTTAAGGGAACGATGATAACACTATGTGGAAGAATTACTAATGTACCTATTATTGTTGAGGGAACATCGACTAAAGAAGAATTTGAAGTCATTAAGTTTATTGGGGACAACTCCCCTTTCCCAATTTTACTAGGTAAGACTTGGATTGAGAAGGATCAGATCAGAAGGAAAACATAGGAAGAAGCTACAATAGAGAAAAAGCAAGAACTAAGAGATTTCATAGCTAGGAAAATAGACTGACTAATAGAAGAAAGAGAGGATAAGTCAAAGCAACATAACAAAGTAACAACACAGGAGGGACAGAAAGCAAGAGAATCGGCTGTCAAGGTTGAAAGAATGCAAGAAGACTCGAGGAACCTATCTATGTCCACTGAGGATGTGTTAAGAAAAGGGATATTAACTTCAGACCCTTTGAGGGCACCTCAATAGTGCGAAGCCACTGTGCTAGGATAAAATAAGAATAGGAATGGAAAGAGGATTCCATAAACAATTAGAGAAACTTAGATCACATGAAAGAAGGAAACGAAGTTCAGTGAAAATAAAGCTAAGTTGGAAAATCTACAAGAAGCTACAGAGACCAGATGGAAGACTTCACAGATTGAAACCTCGCAGGAGGCAGGTTCGCAGGATTTGAACCTCACTAGAACATCAGGACCGCACAGAATGGGAGTTCGCCCTGGAAAAGTTATATAACCATTGGAGGCACCCCGTCTGTTAGAATGACACTACAAAATGGTTAGGAAACACATTTATGGGCTGATGGACTTCTTTTGGACATTGAGACCGTGCCATAATGAACAGAATTACATTGATGAAGGGATTTCCTGGCCGTTGGAAGATCCATTACGATAACCCACTTATTTAACTCATCGATTGCTGTGCCGAGACCACGTTTTTATACCCATGATTGACTGAGATAAATAGATAATTGTCCAAGTGTCGAGCTGTGTTATTTGAAACTAGACCTCACTGTCCATTTGTCTACCCCACCTATCCGTTCGTCTACCCCGACCTGTCTGTTTAAAAGTTAGAATGTCGAGCAAACCAAGTGAATTAGAGAAGTTTGTCGAGGAGGTCCTTAAGAAGCTAATGACCGACATACCAATATCTGAAGGTGTCCATGTGTCATCGACTAGGGGAATGTAAGCTTCCCCTTCGACTAGACGTCGTTCTGGTCATGTCAACCTCGGAACTGAACAACGAAGTAAGCACTGAGATGATCTGGATGATGCGAAGCAGATCCAGTCGATCCTACCCAAGTATATCCCACCTTTGGCTAGTGTTGTTAACCGTGACAACATTCCTTGAGATTATGAGTACACCATATTCACTACATACATTTTGAAAGGAATACGTGTAGTCGGGAGTCAGTTAGGAAAGATCCTGCTACTGAAGAACATCGAATTCAACTTGGGTGACTAGAATAACTATGCCATGTTGGCGCCCCACCACTATCTCATGAAGGCAACTGGAAAGAAGCCTCACCTCGTGTCACAACCATGGATTAAGGAGCTGGTGTAGTCCACCATGCTGAATGTGATGAAGATCCCACATTTTGGCCACCACCAGGAGGTTAACGCTTGCGTTAAACTCTTCCTGTCATGATATCATGGCGGATACCTGTTTCTCGAATGAAGAATTACTGTGGATCTGACATTGATCCACCAGATTACAGGCTTGAGTGTGAAGGGACCTGACCCTCAATAGTTTTATCTAGGGAAGGCTTCAGATCGTTCCTTTGCAGATCGCATCAAGGAAGCTTATGGAGAAGTCGAAAAAGGAAAGCGAGGTTACAAGGTAGCCTCTATACAGGATGGTGCAGTGCACCTCAATTACTAACACATAGATGGAAAGCTCATAAGGAAGAACCGCCCCACATTGGTCACCGGGTTCATGGTGGACCTTGCAGGAAAATGTGTGGAGGGAATGCAGATGAACTGAGCGAACTACCTCATCAATGAGCTGGAGAAGTATTGCCGCGAAGCCCAAGATTTGGGATATGAATTCCATTACAACTGGATGATCATTTTGATTGCATTTGTTGCTTGGAAAATGCCTAAAGGAGCCACCTTCCTAGAGATCAAACCCTTGGAGCCATTGGCCACTTGGTTTTCCATATTGTGGTATGCCAACGAAATGAAGAAGCAATGGCAGTACAATGCTTTGTTTCATGCATACTATCAACAATTAAAGGTTTCCATTGAATCATTTCCTCGCATGACACCCCGCACCCCGCACCAGTACATACCAATAGAAATTTTTCGCGCAGATCCACATTTCATCTACATCACTACGCGCTAAGATGAGAACCAAGAAGAGTTATAGTCATACTACAAGATAACAGATGAAGACATGGAGAAAATTACAAAGGAGTGGCCGGAGGAATTTCTTGTACCTGTCGTTGATGCAAAACTCTCTGACACTGACACCATAGGAATCCCCATAGTTACTCGAGTCTAGTGGGACGAAAAAGAAGAAAATCTGGGATGAAGTCCAGGATATAGAGAGTGACGAGGAGGAAAACTCTTCTGAAGATAACGGGTCTAGCTTGCTCAGAGGAGGAGGAGATGAAAGAGAATAAGAACAAGGAGGAGGTGAAGCTACACCGTCAGAAGACCCCCCTAATGGAATAGTCACACTGTAGAAGAGGAAGGTTTCTCTGAAGAAACCTTCAACAAGGAAGAAGATGCATGCTAATGATCACTAGTTAGATGCCACCTTCACGGAGGACGATATCAATCTGGTTCGTGGAGCTATGGAGGACGCTTTGGAGGACATATTGCAGAGATATGGAGAGAAGCATGAGGAGCTATATGGAAGGATTGAGAAGAAACTGAAGGAAGTAAACCAAGCTGTTCGTTTGGCCCACACAGTACCCACTGCGCCTTCCTCATCATAGACTGTAGAATTGGGGGATGAACCAACCCAATTGAGAAGACTGGCGGATGCAATAGAAGCTTGAATTCAGAGAGTCCAGGAAGAGAAGGATACAAAATCCTTGAAGCAGGAGAAAGAGGAAGTCCTAACGCAATTAAGAGCAACGCAAGACAAGGTATCAACCTAGGAAAATGAGAAAGCAGAGCTTCAGGCAAAGCTCCAAGAAGAAAAATCCCAGATACAAAGAGAAAAGGAGCAGTTGCTCGTAGAGCTGGCCATGGTCAAAGAAGTAGTGAGTAAAGCATGTCACTCTATGCCAGGCTTGGCACAGGAGGAGCAAGAGTGGGTCGAGGCTCAAGTAGTGAAGCTCGCTAAGACCCTCCAATAGCTTCAAACCAGGATAACAAACTTGGAGGCCCAAATAATACCGAGCACCCCACAGGAGGTGAGTGACCAGAGGGAGGAGACTGCTAAGAAAACACTAATAAGGATAAGAACCCTTGCCTCAAAATGAAAACAACTGAGTGATAGAAGTGCATAGACATCTGAAGGCCTCGCCAAGGATCTAGAGCTAAGGAAGCTGGAAGTGTAGTTACAGGAGGTGGAGCAACATGCATTTTTCGTGCAGGCCCAAATGAAGCTGTTGACTACGGTAGAAAGAATTAAGAGATCCCAGGAGCAACACGTAGTACAAAAATAGATCACTGCCATCCAAGGCAAGGTAATGGGAGTCACGCGAAAGATGCAACCTATGCAAGAAGAATCTTGCAAGGTGTTCGAAGAGATTGATGGACAGGGCTCACAATTGGACCAAGTGGTTGCATCAGTAGAACAACATGTGGAAGGGCCTGTTACAGAGCAGACGATCCAAGAGCTCACTGAGAAGGAGGCTTAGGAAAAGCAGCAAGTCGAGGCAACTTGAGTTAAGCTCGAGGCCTTCGAAGCAACATTGTCTACACCTGAGTGACTCGAGATGAGTCATAGGTGAGTGTTGGGGGCTTGTTGGCCCTCGTCCAAGTTTTGAGGAAACATTGGTCAGAGTTGACCCACTTTGGGACTTCGGCACATTGGTCGAGGAAGGAGCGCCCAGGCGAAGCTGAGATCGCGTATCTCACTTACTTTGTGGGCTATGTGGACCTAGTAAGGTGTTATTTAGGGTTTTTTTAATGGGTTATGGGATGTTGACCCATGGGGTTTTACCATGTTTGGCACTTATGTAAGGGTTTGTAAAAGTATAAATAAAAGAAGAATGTATGGTAGAAGTAGTCTTTTGAGTACTTTTTGGAGTTAAGTGAAAGTGGTCGAAGTGGATTTGTGCAAGGGAATGAATGTGTGTTAAGGTTTTGTGCTTGATAGAGAGTGGCTCTGTGCCTTGACCTAGTTTTGGAAGGAGAATCTGGTGCTCAGTGCATAGATCTCCTGTCTAGTGTGAAGCTCGACTCTGTGGCTTAGTGCACATGAGTAACTGAATGTAAGGGATTGACGAATAATAAAGAGATGAAGAAGTTGGTGGACGTAGCCCCACATTGGGGTGAACCAAGTACATCTAGTGTCTTATGGTTTTCTTTGTGCAATGTTATATTTGTTATGTTTTTCTTAGTGCTTGTATTAGATGTGTAATGAATATGTATATGTTACTTAAATGCATTGCTCATGTTAGAATGCTAGATCTGATTCAAAGTGCTAAGTGCTTAGTGGTTGAAGTGATTAATCTTTGTTGTTAATGTGCTACATCTATCTTAGGTATGTTCTGCGATGTTCATAAGGTTAATAAACTAATGTATGACACTTCCTAAGCGTTAACAAAATACCTTGTGAAGTGTGATTATCATAGATATGTGTCCCAGCCTATTTACAGACACTTGCGTCCTGTAACCCCCTCTACTTCTACCTTGGGTGAGACTTCTCCTGCCTTGCAGGTGTTGCCGAAAGGGCTGGTATTCAGTGTTTTGTTGGTGCGTCATTGAGCATTGAACCCTGGGTCTGCCCCTGTGCCAATAGAGGGTTGATGAGGTGTCCTATTGGGTAGATCTTACCCTAGGTCAAGGAGTGTTTCCAATAAATCCCTCTCTAAGCCATGTAAAGTGGATGAAGTGATTAAGGAAAGACTCAATAGGCATGGGGTTCATGACATACAAGGGGTTGTAGTGTCTCATTCATGGGTGCCTTTGAAGAGGGTGTGTGGCACCTTCGTTTGCAATGCAATTTTTCCAAGTGCATCATTTTGACATTCTTTGTTTCTTTCATGTTTTAAGGACAATTTGAAGGCCACTTTCCTGATGTGGTGTCGAGATAATGACAATGTCACTCACAAATACCTTGTGGAAATGATAAGACTGGCTCATGATGAGACCCCCTTTCTCTCAGTTGTGCAACTGAGAGCCACTACCTTGGCTTGGTGGCCAGATGACGATAATGTCATGCCGCTAGATATCCATGATCATGATAGCTTGACTCATGATGAGACCTCCTATCCTCCAACTAACCCCTATGCATTCTATCATTTTCTCTTGTGTGTCCCCCTTTTCTTACAGAGAAGCGTTTCATTGCTTTCTTGGGGGATCCTTGTGCGAAGCATCTAGAAGGTTTATACATAGGCTTTTATCCTTTTTATCCAACAACAATCCCTCTAGGCCTTCAACCCCTTCTTCCCATAGAATGAGGGACAACCCCATTTTGGGTCTATACACCCTAAAGTCCCAAGAGACAAGGAAATGGGGGTTTCAAGTGATGGAAATTAGTAAGTATGGTGGGGAAAAATACATTGGTTCTTCAAGGGAGTTCCTAGTAGCAAACCCATTCCCAAGGAAGACCACTTACTAGGGCACAATGTCAACCACCAAGGTGAAATAGGGAAAAAGGCATAATGTCCAAGCATATGTCATGATATCTAAAGTAGTATAAAATAAAACATACTCAAATGCCTCAAATATTTAGATGACACTCACCATAATACTTGACTTGTACCTCATGGAGCAAGGCCTAATGACTCTTGGAAGCCAGCTAGTGTGGTGGATGCCATATGATAATATATGATGTTTATGGTGGTGAGAAGGGTCTCTATCTGTGCAAGTGGATATTGTTGGTCATGTAGTCTCTCGACACTCCATATTTGCAACCTGAGGGCCCAGAGACATAATCTCCTTAGTTATCCCACAAAATGGGGATAAAATTTGGCTCCTACTTGGGGACATGTGCTCACCGTAGAGTGCATGAGAACCACAACATCTTCTGGTAGAACTTTGCCTGCCAAAACTAAGAAAAAAACATTAGAGCATCTAGGGTGGTGCTATCACCCTTCATTCATATATATATATAAATCCAAAATAAGGACTAATCTAGAAAATAAAAAATTTGACATTTTTTCAAAAAATTCTAAACTAAGCATGAAATCAATATGCGAGTAGAGCAAAATGAAATATGAAATGCGTCTAAACTAATATGAGCAATCAAGATGAAAAATGCAAGGAACGAAAGATGACCTACCTACTTACCTGGGGCATGGGCCCTGAAGAAGTCATGTGACCTGAACATAAGGTTGAAGAAGAGATCCATCCACTGGTAACGACAATTTTCTCCCATCCAAGGCTATTAGATAGTAATTTTCTTTATCAGACTTCTCCTTGACGATGTAAGGGCCAAGTTGTGAGTTTTCATTTCTATGGTCATACCTGGGCTTGCCCTTTTTCTTGTCCCACATGAGTGCAAGACTTCCTTAATTGAAATTGATGCAAGGTGTATTCTCAAAGCATGGATACAAAGGAGGCTTTGTGTGGACCATCTCTTTGATGATTTCTTCATGTTTCTCACCTTCTTTCTTTAAAATTTGAATAGACCTTGGTTCCTTCCCATGGTACTTTGCAAGTTTATCTTTGTATTCATTTGTCCATGGGAGAAACATATCTATGAGTATTCCTGTATGAAGGGTAGCTCATATGGATTATACTCAATAACCCGTGGGGCCAGATCATAATTGTGTTCACTAACATAATTAGGGCCACTCGGATCCATCACATGTTTATCATTATTTTCTTGGTTGTGTAAGATCTCATATGTGCCATAGCCCATGGGAATGTATGCATGGGTAAGTCTCATGCTAAGAAAACCCCCAAGGGAAAAGGACCAGGTCCTCGCCAAGAGCATCCCCCAAGCATTCGGAACATCGATCACTAATATGTCCATGAGAAGGCTGATATGTGAAAAATCAATTAGAAAAACCTCAACTCCCTCACACACCCCAAATAACTTGACCCTTCTTGAATAAATACCACATACATTTCCATAGGGTTGGGTTGTCTTTAGACCAAGTTGTTCCATCATCTTCAATGATCAGAATATGGACCAGGGGTCAAAATTTAGCCCCAAAATAAAAGTGCTCAGAATCACTTCATAACGAACAGGTGTGTAGGCCTTCTCTTCATGAACCCAACGCAATTCGAATGGGTTCAAATGAATATTGGATGAGTGAGATATTGCGTTCTATTCATTTTTCCAAACATGCAAAATTTTGCTGACTATATAGTCTGTACAACTGACGTGGGGCCATACAAATAATGTGGCAGGGTCGTACAGATGACATGGTAGGACCATACATCCTACGTGGCATGATCGTACCTTGATTTGGCAGGCGATGTGTCAATATTATTTTGGCAGACATGTGGGCGAATGTAGGTGTGGGGCGTGGACACATTGTTGTGAGTGGGAAATCCCCCTACCTACTAGCATTTAGGGTTATATTATGCATGCAGATAAGACCAAACGAAACCTACTTTCTACCGTCATCCCATACCTAATCCCCATTTATTTTAAGCAAATACATGGTTAGATGAACATACCTTGTTCCGGGCATTTGATGTCGATCCTTATTCATGCTTGATTGCTTGTTGATAGCAGCTCTCCTCCCAAGGCTGACCTGCAATCACACAAAACAAGCAACAAACTCTACATGCATTTGTTCTATAGATTAATGGGTTAGAGATTCAAACATATATTCACTAAAATACAAAGAACTCATATAGTGGGACGAGAAAAGCATTTCTTTATTATTAACTTTAATGAATCAACTTACAATGTCGAGACCGACCACCGCTCCGCGAACCTATTCCTGGGCTCCTCTTCAAATGTCCTCCAACTTCTTTTCTCTGTATCTCTCCTTGCACAAGGATGGCTAAAGGGTTGGGACAATGGTAATGTGCAATTGGGTATAGTTTCTTTACTATCATTCTCCTCTCCTCCAAATGGGACCCCTAACCCTTCTTTTATAGGCTAGAAGAAGCTAGGTATTTGGACGAACCCTCGGCCATGCATGGCCGGAAGGTTTAGTTAACTCACCCAAAGCCATGTGTTCCATTGACAACTTTCCTTTTTTCGTGCTTTTGTAGGTACACGCGGTCTGTTTTGGGTCAGCTAGCATGTACACGCGTGCAATAATGGAGTAGGGCGCATGGGCCTTTATAAAAGAGGTTTTTAAGAAGAGTTGTTCAACAGTGCTTTAGTAAAAAGGGAATATGAGATGGCCTGATGCCAGGTAAGCATGTCTGGTGCAAATTAGGGTTATAACACACATGGGAACCCACGCGTCCAAGTACCTCCGTGTTTTGGGGGTTGAGTTCCCTAACGGTGCTACAGTATGGCACATTTCATGGAATGGACACACGTGCTAGGTTTAGGAATGGGAAATGCCCAAAAGCCAGGTTACTCACACAAAGGTGCGATTTGGCGAACCAGAGACAACAAGCTTGAAGGAGGAAAATGACAGGAGGCCTATCTTCATTGTTTGGCCAAATGAGGTGTCGAAAACACCCAGCTAGGGGTTTTTGGATGTTCTGAATCCATTGGCACAATTTTCAAATGCATTTGGAGACTTATATTGCAGGTTTTTCTACTTTGAAGTTTCAGAGAGATTTAGGGAGCTTAGGGCCACCATTGAAGGAGGCCATGCTCAGATGAGCCCAAGTCCATTTTTATTGACTGAATAATCATTCTTGACTAATTGTTATGATCCGAACTCATTGGGACAGGTTTCAAAGGCATTTGAGAAATTTTACAGGTGCTTTTTCTACAAGGAAGCTCAGGGAAGCTCAAGGCCACCAGTAGAAGAGGTCATGCCCAGATGAGCCATGGTCTGTTTTCAGAGTTCTAATAGTCATTTTTGGGGTTTTTATGTATTGTGAACCCAATTGTACAGTCAGTAAATCCATTGGATTTGAGAAGCAACTTGTAAAATAATTTTAGACAAACTAATCCCATAGAGCCTAGTCCATTGATGGAGACTCAAGGAGATGTAGACCAGTTGGGGGTGAACTCCTTTATCATGTTGTTATTGTTGTGAGTTTTTGCTGCAAGTTATGTTTTGTTGTTGCATTATTTAAACAACATAGCTAACCTTTACAAATTCCTCACACATAAAATTTTAAAAGGAGCCTAAACTTGACACATAAAACCTCTTGCACAACTAAGACATTGAGCAAGGTCCTGAAGTTTATTTTAATGGGGTAGAGGGTGTTTGCATAGCAAAACAAGTCAGCCCCTTATTTTCAGATTAGGTGGTATCAGAGCATAGTTTTGCTCATGTGATTGCCCTTGATAACTAGAGATTTAGATGTTAGTATTATTGTGAAAATTTTGTGTTGAAGTTTGATATCTTGCAAGGATGGAGGAAGCTTCAAATAGTGAGAGTTCTCATACATATTCATTAGCCAAGTTCTTTGACAAAGAGATGTTGAAGGTGTTTGTAACCATGCGAGATATGGTGCAAGAGATGTGGGAAGATAGGAAGGAGATCATTTTTCTTCAAGAGCAATTGATGGCCATGAAGGAGGAGAAGCACCAACTTCTTGAAAAGTTGCATGAGATGGAGACTCAGCTCCATGAGGCAAAGGAAACCCTTACCAAGTACATGCATGAACATGAGGTATGTAATGTTGGTTTTTCTTCAAATTCCTCTCAAGATGAATGCTTTGGTGCATTTGAAAATCATACAAGAGGAATATGGTCCAAGTTATTGTTAAAAATGGGCTATGAAGGTAGAGGGTTAGGCAAGCATGCACAAGGCATTGTTGAACCTATTGTTGTTGAGGAGAGGCCCAATTATTGTGGTCTTGGATATGAACATAAATATGGAGCATATTCCAAAGTTGAGGAGACAAGGGAAACAGTTCCAAGAACAACTTTGTTGCAAGTTCAATCCCTCAAGCATGCAAAGTGTGTGTTCAAGATGAATGCAAATGTGTGAAACAAGAGAGTTATGACAGCCATGAGGACAAGAACATTTTTGTTGGTCTTCAAAGGAGAGCTAGTAACTCTTAAAATTCACCTCCTCAAGAAGGCGATAAAGGTGAATGTTCAAGGTATATTTCTGCCTGTAATTCAATTTCTTTTGATTATGTTAACCATGGTAAATTTGCATGTAAAAATGGAAGAAAATTCCATGTACATATTGTGGTTTAGATAACCATCATGTTTCAATATGTTGGAAAAGATTGACCACATTCAGGAAACTTTCCAAGCAAAGGCAACTTGAAAAGAAGATGCAAAATATTTTCACTCACTGCCAGAAGAGGGGTCATCTCATTGACCAATGTTGGACATTGCATCCAACCACTCATCCACAACACGAGAAGCATATGGATAAAGAGACTGGCAAGAATGGAAGAGGAGATTCCATCATTGATGTGAGTCAAGATGATTCACAAGAAGAGGATTTTCAACAGAAAAAGTCACCATTGAATTGGCTTGGTAAGAAATGGTTAGATTTATTGAACAAGTAAGGCTTGCATTTCTCTGTTTGTAGATGCACATTTTAGCCTTATGTATGCATTTCTGTTGAAAGTATGACAAGTTGCAACAGTTTATTACAACTTGTATGATGCAAGTTTGCATGTGAATGCTATTCTTTTGAAGGCATTCTTGTTGTTGCACAACTTCGCTAAGAGGATGTAAAAGATGGGTATGATACTCACTTATTGCAGCCATATATCTTTTTCATTTTTAGCTCTTATGTACCGACATGTGTTTCGGTTTATGAACTTATATTAGTACTTGAAGGAGAGTTGAAGAGCTATTCACATGCATGTGATTTTGTATGTGTGTACGGAATGAACTTTGTGATAGTTTCATTATGAGTGTGACTCACGAATCTAACATGGTTGTGTATCATGAATGTCGACTTTTGGAATGTCAATATGTTTCAAATGAGTCACGACTTGTGTCGATGTTGTCTTGACGACTATGTTGTGTCGATCATGTTTTTTGACTTATGTTTAGTCGATGGTGTTTGTTGGCTTGTAAGTTGATATTGAGTACACCAAGATGCAGGAAAATGCCATGTACTTTGATGATGTACAAGATGTGGCAATTATTGCTTGAAGAGAAAAAGAGTTGGTTGGCATCATTTTCATTCTTGTATAAATTTGTTTTCAAGATTGATGGTTTTCTTGGATTGTGACAAGATGTCACAGGAAAGTGTTTTGCAGCCATTGTAGAGTGGATTGTGTTGATGCCAAAGAGTTCACAAGAGGGACTTGATTCTCAGTGGGAAGGCTAAAAGTATTCCAAGCACAAATATAACAATGGGTCAGCAGCAGCCAGAGAACAGTGATTGAGGGACATAACCAGTTGCAGTGCAAGGCATGTCAAGGTACCCAGGTGATTACCAAAAAAAAAGACTTTTCAAGTAGAATCAGTTGATAGAACTTGGAAACAAAAGAGTATTGAAGCTCATGCAGATAGGCATCAACTTTTGTGGGTCCAAAAGCCTTTCAGTGGGAAGGTGTGATCAGAATCTGGACCAGGGGTCAAAATTTAGCCCAAAAATCAAAGTGCTCAGAATCACTTCAAAACAAATAGGTGTGTAGGCCTCGTCCTCATGAACCCAATGCAATTCTAATGGGTTCAAACATATATCATATGAGTGAGATATCATGTTTTGTTCATTTTGCCAAACAGGCAAAATTTTGTTGACTGTACAGTCCGTACAACTGACGTGGCAAGGCCATACAGTTGACGTGGTAGGACCGTACAACCTATGTGGCATGATAATACACTGATTTGGCAGGTGACCTGTTAGTACTATTTTGGTAGACACGTGGGCAAATCTGTTGATGACATGTGCAACGGTTTTGGCAAATTGTGTGGTACCACGTGGCCCAGGCATGGGTTGCCACATGGCATCGTGTTATGGTTAGTGTAAAATTATAGTGGAGTCTGTGGGGATCGAACCCCGGACCTCCTAGATGAATGAAACATTTGGCAAAGGTTGGGCTACCACTAGCCCATGCAATGGTTCTTAACAACTATATGTTTTGCAATATATTTGAAAACGAATATGTCAATGGTTAGCGCGGGGTTCGGGCTGGGGCTTAGCCCTAGACCCGATTGTATGGAATCCCATGTGACCACCTCACAGAGCATGCACATTTTCAAATGGTTAACACCACGTGCCCGACACTTGTCACATCCACAATTAACCGTTTCTAACGGGTGTCCGAAATTTAGGCGCGGGGCATGGACACATGGGAACCGACGTGTCCAAGTACCTCCGTGTTTTGGGGATTGAGTTCCCTAACGGTGCTACAGTATGGCGCATTTCATGGAATGGGAACGCGTTCTAGTTTTAGGCACAGGAAACGTCCAAAAGCCAGGTTACTCACACAAAGGTGCGATTTGGCGAACCAGAGACAACAAGCTCGAAGGAGGAAAATGGCAGGAGGCCTATCTTCTTCATTTTTTGGCCAAATGAGGTGTCGAAAAAGCCTAGCTAGTGGTTCTTGGATGTTTTAAATCCATTGGAATAGTTTTCAAAGGAATTTGGATACTTTTATTGAAGGTTTTTCTACTTTGAAGCTTTAGAGAGCTCTAGGGAGCCTAGGGCCACCATTGAAGGAGGCCATGCTCAGATGAGCCCAAGTCCATTTTTAGTGACTGAATAGTCATTCTTGACTAATTGTTATGATTTGAACTCATTGGGACAAGTTTTAGAGGAATTTGAGGACTTTTACAGGTGTTTTTTCCACAAGAATCTCAGGGAAGCTCAAGGCCACCAATAGAAGAGGTCATGCCCAGATGAGCCATGGTCTGTTTTCAGAGTTCTAATAGTCATTTTTGGGATTTTTATGTATTGGGAACCCAATGGTACAGTCAGTAAATTCATTGGAGTTGAGAAACAACTTGTAAAATAATTTTAGACAAACTAATCCCAGAGATCCTAGTCCATTGATGGAGGCTTAAGGAGATGTAGCCGAGTTGGGGGTGAACTCCTTTATCATGTTGTTATTGTTTTGAGTTTTTGATGCAAGTTATATTTTGTTGTTGTATTATTTAAACAACATATCTAACCTTTACAAATTCCTCACACATAAACTTTTAAAAGGAGCCTAAACTTGACACATGAAACCTCTTGCACAACGAAGACATTGAGCAAGGTCCCGAAGTTTATTTTAATGGAGTAGAGGGTGCTTGCATAGCAAAACAAGTTAGCCCTTTATTTTCAGATCAGGTGGTATCAGAGAACATTTTTGCTCATGTGATTTCCCTTGATGGCTAGAGATCTAGCTGTTGGTATTATTGTGCAAGTTTTGTGTTGAAGTTTGATATCTTGCAAGGATGGAGGAAGCTTCAAACAGTGAGAGTTCTCATACATCTTCATTAGCCAAGTTCTTTGACAAAGAGATGTTGAAGGCATTTGTAACCATGAGAGATATGGTTCAAGAGATGTGGGAAGATAGGAAGGAGAGCATTGTCCTTCAAGAGCAATTGATGGCCATGAAGGAGGAGAAGCACCAACTTCTTGAAAAGTTGCATGAGATGGAGACTCAGCTCCATGAGGCAAAGGAAACCCTTACCAAGTACATGCATGAACATGAGGTATGTAATGTTGGTTTTTATTCAAATTCCTCTCAAGATGAATGCTTTGGGTTTTTTGAAAACCATACAAGAGGAATAGGGTCCAAGTTATTGTTAAAAATGGGATATGACGGTAGAGGGTTAGGCAAGCATGCACAAGGCATTGTTGAGCCTATTGTTGTTGAGGAGAGGTCCAATTATTGTGGTCTTGGATATGAATAGAAAGATGGAGCATATTCCAAAGTTGAGGAGACAAGGGAAACAGTTCCAAGAACAACTTTTGTTGCAAGTTCAATCCCTCAAGCATGCAAAGTGTGTGTTCAATATGAATGCAAATGTGTGAAACAAGAGATTTGTTATAGCCATGAGGACAAGAAAATTTTTGTTGGTCTTCAAAGGAGAGCTAATAACTCTTCAAATTCACCTCCTCAAGAAGGCAATAAAGGTGAATGTTCAAGGTATATTTCTGCCTGTAATTCAATTACTTTTGATTATGTTAAGCATGGTAAATTTGCATGTAAAAATGGAAGAAAAAGTCCATGTACATATTGTGGTTTAGATAACCATCATGTTTCAAGATGTTGGAAAAGATTGACCACATTCAGGAAACTTTCCAAGCAAAGGAAA
>ML789424.1:565267-595936 GCA_009831015.1 Picea engelmannii
TATGTTAAGCATGGTAAATTTGCATGTAAAAATGGAAGAAAAAGTCCATGTACATATTGTGGTTTAGATAACCATCATGTTTCAAGATGTTGGAAAAGATTGACCACATTCAGGAAACTTTCCAAGCAAAGGAAACTTGAAAAGAAGATGCAAAATATTTTCACTCACTACCAGAAGAGGGGTCATCTCATTGACCAATGTTGGACATTGCATCCAGCCACTCATCCACAACACGAGAAGCAGATGGATAAAGAGACTGGCAAGAATGGAAGAGGAGATTCCATCATTGATGTGAGTCAAGATGATTCACAAGAAGAGGATTTTCAGTAGAAAACGTCACAATTGAATTGTCTTGGTAAGAAATGGTTACATTTTTCGAACAAGTAAGGCTTGCATTTCTCTGTTTGTAGATGCACATTTCAGCCTTATGTATGCATTTATGTTGAAAGTATGACAAGTTGCAATAGTTTATTACAACTTGTATGATGCAAGTTTGCATATGAATGCTATTATTTTGAAGGGATTCTTGATGTTGCACAACTTCGCCAGGAGGATGTAAAAGATGGGTATGATACTCACTTATTGCAGCCATATATCTTTTTCATTTTCAACTCTTATGTACCCACATGTTTTTGGGTTTATGAACTTATGTTAGTACTTGAAGGAGAGTTGAAGAGCTATGCACATGCACGCGATTTTGTATGTTTGTAAACAATGAACTTTAATAGTTTCATTATGAGTAACTCATGAATGTAACATGGTTGTGTATCATGAATGTCGACTTTTGGAATGTCGATATGTTTCAAATGAGTCTCGACTTGTGTCGATGTTTTCTTGATGACTATGTTGTGTTGATCATGTTTTTCGACTTATGTTTAGTCGATGGTGTTTGTCGGCTTGTAAGTCGATATTGAGTACACCAAGATGCAGGAAAATGCCATGTACTCTGATGATGTAAAAGATGCGACATTTATTTCTTGAAGAGCAAAAGAGTTGGTTGGCATCATTTTCATTCTTCTATAAAATTTGTTTTCAAGATTGATGGTTTTCTTGGATTGTGACAAGATGTCACAGGAAAGTGTTTTGCAACCATTGTAGAGTGCATTGTGTTGACGCCAAAGAGTTCACAAGAGGGACTTGATTCTTAGTGGGAATCTTGTCAGTCTTCCAAGCACAAAGAGAACAGTGGGTCAACAACAACCAGAGAACAATGGTTGAGGGACATAACCAGTTGCAGTGCAAGACATGTCAAGGTACCTAGGTGATTGAAAAAAAAGAAGACTTTTCAAGTAGAATCAGTTGATAGAACTTGGATGCAAAAGAGTATTGAAGCTCAGGCAGATAATCATCAACTTTTGTGGTTCCAAAAGCCTTTCAGTGGGAAGGTGGGATCATAATCTGGACTAGGGGTCAAAATTTAGACAAAAAATCAAAGTGCTCGGAATCACTCCAAAACAAACAGGTGCATAGGTCTCGTCCTCATGAACCCAACGCAATTCTAATGGGTTCAAACAAATATCGGATGAGTGAGATATCGCATTCTGTTCATTTTGCCAAACAGGCAAAATTTTGCTGACTGTACAATCCATACAGTTGACATGGTAGGGCCGTACAACTGAAGTGGTAGGACCATACAACCTATGTGGCATGATCATATGCTAAGTTGGTAGGTGACGTGTCAATACTATTTTGGTAGACACGTGGGTGAATCTGTTGATGACACGTGGCATCGTTTTTGGCAAATTGTGTGGTGCCACATGGCCCAGGCATGGGCTTCCACATGGCACCATGTTATGGTTGGTGTAAAATTATAATGGTGTTGGTGGGGATCGAACACCGAACCTCCCAGATGCATGAAGCACTTTGGCGAAGGTTGGGCTACAACTAGCTCATGCAATGGTTCTTAACAACTGTATGTTTTGCAATATATTTGAAAACGAATATGTCAACGGTTAGCGTGGGGTTCAGGTTGGGGCTTAGCCCCAACCTCGGTTGTATGGCATCCCATGTGACCACCTCACAGAGTGCGTGAGTTTTAAAATGGTTAACACCACATTCTTGATACTTGTTGCATCCACATTTGACTGTTGCTAATGGGTGCCCAAAATTTAGGTGCGGGGCGTGGACACCTGGGAACCCACGCGTCCAAGTACCTCCTTGTTTTGGGGGCTGAGTTCCCTAACGATGCTACAGTATGGTGCATTTCATGGAATGGGAACATTTTTTGGGTTTAGGCACGAGAAATGCCCAAAATCCAAGATACTCACACAGAGGTGCGATTTGGCGAACCAGAGACAACAAGCTTGAAGGAGGAAAATGGCAGGAGGCCTATCTTCTTCATTTTTTGGCCAAATGAGGTGCCGAAAAATCCCAGCTAGGGGTTTTTGGATGTTCTGAATCCATTGTCATAGTTTTAAAAGGAATTTGGAGACTTATATTGTAGGTTTTTCTACTTTGAAGTTTCAGAGAGCTCTAGGGAGCTTAGGGCCACCATTGAAGGAAGCGATGCTCAGATGAGCCCAAGTCCATTTTTAGTGATTGAATAGTCATTCTTGACTAATTGTTATGATCTGAACTCATTGGGAAAGGTTTCAGAGGCATTTGAGGAATTTTATAGGTGTTGTTTCCACAAGTAAGTTTAGGGAAGCTCAAGGCCACCAGTAAAAGAGGTCATGCCCAGATGAGCCATGGTCTGTTTTCAGAGTTCTAATAGTCATTTTTAGGGTTTTTATGTATTGTGAACCCAATGGTACAGTCAGTAAATCCATTGGAGTTGAGAAACAACTTGTAAAATAATTTTAGACAAACTAATCCCAGAGAGCCTAGTCCATTGATGGATGCTCAAGGAGATGTAGCCCAGTTGGGGGTGAACTCCTTTATCATGTTGTTATTGTTGTGAGTTTTTGATGCAAGTTATGTTTTGTTGTTGTATTATTTAAACAACATATCTAAAATTTATAGATTCCTCACACATAAAATTTTAAAAGGAGCCTAAACTTGACACATAAAACCTCTTGCACAACTAAGACATTGAGCAAGGTCCTGAAGTTTATTTTAATGGAGTAAAGGGTGCTTGCATAGAAAAACAAGTCAGCCCCCTATTTTCAGATCAGGTGGTATCAGAGCATAGTTTTTCTCATGTGATTACCCTTGATAGCTAGAGATTTAGATGTTGGTATTATTGTGCAAGTTTTGTGTTGAAGTTTGATATATTGCAAGGATGGAGGAATCTTCTAACAACGCAAGTTCTCATACATCTTCATTAGCCAAGTTCTTTGACAAGAGATGTTGAAGGCGTTTGTAACTAGGATAGATATGGTGCAAGAGATGTGGGAAGATAGAAAGGAGAGCATTTTCCTTCAAGAGCAATTGATGGTCATGAAGGAGGAGAAGCACTAGCTTCTTGAAAAGTTGCATGAGATGGAGACTCAACTCCATGAGGCAAAGGAAACCCTTACCAAGTACATGCATGAACATGAGGTATGTAATGCTGGTTTTTCTTCAAATTCCTCTCAAGATGAATGCTTTGGTGTTTTTGAAAATCATACAAGAGGAATAGGGTCCAAGTTATTGTTAAAAATGGGCTATGAAGGTAGAGGGTTAGGCAGGCATGCATAAGGCATTGTTGAGCCTATTGTTGTTGAGGAGAGGCCCAATTATTGTGGTCTTGGATATGAACATAAAGATGGAGCATATTCCAAAGTTGAGGAGACAAGGGACACAGTTCCAAGAACAACTTTTGTTGCAAGTTCAATCCCTCAAGCATGCAAAGTGTGTGTTCAAGATGAATGCAAATGTGTGAAACAAGGGAGTTGTGATAGCCATGAGGACAAGAACATTTTTGTTGGTCTTAAAAGGAGAACTAGTAACTCTTCAAATTCACCTCCTCAAGAAGGCGATAAAGGTGAATGTTCAAGGTGTGTTTCTACCTGTAATTCAGTTTCTTTTCATTATGTTAAGCATGGTAAATTTGCATGTAAAAATGGAAGAAAAATTCCATGTACATATTTGTTGGGCCCGAGATATGATCATTTTCATGACGGTTATTATACACTTTTTCCATATGTATATATGCGTTTTTCATCTTTTGAAGGATATTTTTCAAGAATTTCATGATAAAATGGTATGATCACCATAAGGTACGTGTAATTCATGTTTAATGATTAAATCAAGTTTAATTCATCATGTTTTATGACTTCTAAGAGATAATTCTCATTTTTTTGATATTACAGGAAAAAACACACCATGTTTTCAGTTCCGACACTTGATTCGACACTCGTTCCAACACTTGTTCTGGTACTCGATCTGACACTCATTCCAACACTTAGTATCGCACAAAAACGCAAGGCAAGTTGGCGGTTAGGGCATTGGCGGCCAGTGATGGACAAATTAGGCACATAGATTTTCTTCATGATTGCCCCCTCCAGCTACTAAGCTCCATAAAACTCAGTTTCAGTTGTCCAAAGAAGGTGATTACTGGCTTGCTCTGTTTTGTCAATTAGGGCATCATTTATTGTATTTTGCTGAAATTAGAAGTGGTTCGACCCTCCTGTGGTCAACCACTTGGGTTGTAAGATTATAAATACTAATAGGATAGTCATAAGATGGTTGAAACAAGTAGAAGAACCATTAGATTAGAGACAAATTCGTTTTTCTCTGTTTTGGTATTTTACATTGCCAAAATTGTGCCAGGACTGCGTTTTCAATCTTTCATGGTGAATTCGCCTTGTTAAGTTCGTGGTGTGCTTGTAGGAGGTAGCCATGACTTGCTCGGGGGCCCACCAATAGTCTGGTGATTGTTCTTATGTTTTTTTATGCAATTCCTAATTTAATTACTCTTTCTCATTTCCTCTACATGTATATTTTTATTTAGTTAATTAATTTGTTGTAGCTTAATTGTTTTACTTCTTTTTTGCAGGTTAGATGATGATATGTGTTAGTATGTGTTGATTTTATAGATTACGAATAGGCTTGCAAGTATCTATACTAACCCTGTGTACAATTAGAAAGTCTCTCTCTCTTTATACTAACCCCGTGTGCAAAGTAGATGTCAAATGATGCTTTCTTTCATGATTTTACAGTCAAGTTTAGAACATATTTTTAATTAGAACAGAACATAGTTTAATTTGGGTTTTCTTTTGACAAGGATTGATGGATGAATAGAATAAGTTCAAGTTTTTATCATAGCTTGCTTATCTTAGTTTATATAGATCTCATCTAAATTAGTTGTTGGTTAATGAAGATTGCTCATTTACTTTTTATATCATGTTTTCGTCTTTGTTTTTGAAGCATTGTTTTAATTGTAGTTTGAATTATTAGTCTAGACATAGCATGGTTTCATTTATGTAATTTCCTTTTCTAGAATTGAATTGCAACTATATTTCTTAGTTAAATGATTGAGTTAGGTATGAATTTTGATTATTTAACCTAGAAGTATAAAGATGAGCTCATTATGATGTTAATGGTTTATACATGAATATGCAGGGTATTTAACATTATCTTTGTCATGGCTAAATTCTCGTTGGATTGTTTAATACATACCTTCAATTTTTCCATTGAGATTAATATTGAGTTTATACCATTCGAATTGTCCTTTGTTGTCAAGTGCCATTGAGATATCATCCGTCACCATTGAAGGCATTCACACAACCACCAACATTATATTTGAGTGTTTCATAGATTAAAGATAGTTTCTTTCTTTTGTAGATCAGAAAAGATAGTTTCTTGCTTTCATAGGTTAGAATATAGTTTTATTGTCTTTGTAGGGTAGTTAGTCTTTTGCTTCCATAGATTTAAGAGCAGTTTTGTTTATCATAAATTAGGCATTTAGTTGGTAGTCCTTCTTGCTTTCAATAAAATGAATTTCCTTTCATGCATTAGAAATAGTTTTGCATCAAGCATTTAGTCCACTTGCCTCTTAGGCTAGATAGTTGTCCAATGAGAAGTCTTTGATTGTTTGTCTGTTTGCTTTAGTATGTTAGTTAGGTGTCTTTGCTTACTTGTCTATTTGCTTTATAGGTTAGATAGGTGTCTTTGCTTACTTGTTCATTTATTTGCTTTCATGGGTTAGTTGCTCATTGAATGTAGGTTGGCAAGTTAAGATAGTTTGCTTTTGTCATTTGATTATTGATATGCTTAGGTAGTTTCTTTTGCTTATTGTCATGAACTAGTTTCTTTAAAGTAGGGTTTTCACTTGCTTTTCTTAAAACCATCCATCAATCCTTGGCCCAAAAGTACTTAGGTTACCTAGCTTCAAGTTGCTTAGTAGGGTTTGCTCATTAGATAGGTTTGCTTGAGTAGATTAGCCTTAGATAGTTTCTTTCATTAGTTAGATTATACTCCTACCAAAATTTTACCTTTGGCATATATTTTGCTACAACTCTAAGTTTACTTACCCCGGGTTGACAATTTAATTGAGGGTAGTTTAGTGTCTTTTTAGTACATATAAATCACCTAACATTTTGGCACTATTGTCGGGAAGTTGTCTCAAGGTAAGAAGTAATTAGTAATTAGACCATTTCTAGACCTTAGCATTAGTTTGGTGGTGGGGGAACTTTAAGACGAGAGGTAAGAACCTGCGCATCTGCTATAGTAGGTTCCCCAAAACCCAATGGTAGTTTTTCTTTTTCCTTTTCTTTTTCATGAATAGACATAGGAATCAGATGGTAGTTTTTTTCTTTTTCTTTTTTCTTTCTTTCATGAATAGGCTTAGAGACTCACAAGGTAGATACATTAAATCAAAATCAGACCTTTCAACCAAGATTCCTTTCAATCTCTTTTGGGGAAGGAATGTTCCTCTTATAAAATCCCGAAACTGACACTATTACCGGCACAACCAGTGCCGAATCCTAATAATAAGCCCCCTCAACCTCTTAACAATGTTGATATGCAGGCCTTCCCAACATATATTATTAATCCTATTCCATTACAGGAAATTCAATTAAGATCGAGAAAATTTATAGATAGGTAGAGACCTTCAATAGTCATCCAGGAAGAGGAAGAATAAGAAACCACCAAACAACCCATGGATGACACTAGGTGGGAAGATGTTATTATCCCGAAGAATCAAGAACCCAATCTTCCCCAAAATGAACCTTTACAAATCACGAAGGTCCCTCCTTATCCAAACTGATTGGTAATCAATAAACCTACCAACTGACCGAAATTTGACATTTTGAATGAGTTGAAAAATATTTGTGTCAAAATTCCCCTACTTCAAGCTATTAAAGACATTCCAATCTATGGTAAGGCAGTCAAAGAATTGTGTATCAAGAAGCCAGGTAGGAAGAAAAAGGACCCCCTTACAATACATTTGGTAGGAGGAATCTTTGAGTACATATAAAAGTAGCCAAAGCTAGCAAAATATGGGAATCCAGGAAACCCTGTAGTGACCATAACCATTAATGAGGTCTCAATTGGAAACAATCTCATAGACTTAGGGGCAACCATCAATGTTATGACTGCTACTACCTTGGAAAAATTACAATTACAACCTCTTCTTCGACCTACCTCAACCATTTTGGAATTAGCATATAAAACTAGGGTTATACCTGAAGGGATTTTAGATGATGTCATGGTTACTTTAGCCTCATGGGAATACCCCATACATTTTCTTGTCATTCATTCAAAGAATCCTGCCAGAGGCCATCTCGTTATTTTGGGAAGACCTTGGTTAGCCACATCCAATGCATTTATTGGCTGTAGAGAAGGAGAAATGACCATTTCAAATGGTCTCTCTATCCAGAAGCTCACCATTTACCCTCCAACTCAACCTATTATGGAGAATCTATGGTGGCTTGAATGTCCATACGAGAATGAAGACTGGGAAGAACCCGTATTTCCTAGTGACCATGCAAGGGAACTTCAGGAGCACACAACCGAAAATGTGCTAAACTAGTTCATTTCTGTTATTACATGTGTGGATTTTCCACAGTCTTTTCCCCAATTTGAGTACATGTTTGGGAAAGAATTTCGAGAACATTTAGACCCATCCATTTTGTCTCCAACATATTTTATTTTTGAAATAGATGAGTCTGCCATGTCTTATACTATGCCCTACGAGATTAGTCCAGGGAAATGTTTACATATAAACTCCGGGCTAGATGCAGGCCAACAAAAATAATTAGTAGATATCCTTAAAGAACAATCAGGAGCATTTTCCTGGGAATACAATGACATGAAGGGTGTACACCCTGACACATGCATCCATCATATATACACCCAAGGGGAGGTAACAACTGTTAGGCAACCCCAGAGAAGGATGAACCCAGCACTCAAAGACATAGTCAAGGAGGAAATCCAGAAGTTGTTAAATGTCAGATTTACTATTCCATCTCCGATAGTAAGTGGTTATCCCCGCTTGTAGTGGTTCCAAAGAAAGTGACCAGGAAATGGAGAATCCATGTTGATTTCCAGGAACTCAACAAGGCCACTCTGAAAGACTACTTTCCTCTCCCTTTCATTGACCAAGTTCTAGATACCTTGTCTGGAAAGAAGTATTTCTCCTTTCTAGATGGGTACAATGGGTACAATCAGATTCTTATAGCACCCAAGGACCAGGACAAGACTACCTTTACCTGTCCTTGGGGCACCTATGCCTATAGGGTCTTACCATTTGGATTGTGTAATGTTCCTGCCACATTTCAATGAGCAATATTAGGGATATTTTCCGATCTTATTCATGATTGTGTGGAGTTCTACATGGATGAATTCACAGTCTATGGCAACACTTACCAGGAATCCTTAGACAACCTAGAAAAAGTCCTCATCAGATGCCAGGAAATGAACCTATCCCTAAGTAATGAAAAATGCAAAATGTTGTTAACTGAAGGAGTGGTTCTAGGACATCATGTTTCATCTGAAGGAATAAAAGTTGATCCTGCAAAGATTGATGTTATTGTTAGAATTCCACCCCTCTACACTTAGAAAGAGGTGAGAAGATTTCTTGGACATGCTGGATATTACCGACGGTTTATTGAAAATTTTACAAAGATTGTTGCACCTATGTTTGGATTATTGATAAAAGATGTTGATTTTGTTTGGACTGAGCAATGTCAAACTTCCTTCGAAACCCTGAAAGCTAAGCTGTCTATGGCACCAGTTCTTAGAGGGCCCAATTGGAATCTCCCATTTCATATATCCACTGATGCCTCCAACACCGCAATAGGAGGGGTATTAGGGTAGAAAGAAGACCAACATTCCTATGCCATTTATTTTGTAAGCAAGAACTTGTCCCCTGCCGAGTTAAATTACACAGTCACCGAGAAAGAGTTCTTGGCAGTTGTTCATGCTATTAACACGTTTCGTCATTACACTACAGGTTATGAAGTATTTGTACACACTGATCATTCCGCCATTAGGTTCCTCATGAACAAACCTATAACTAATGGCCGAGTTACTAGGTGGCTCTTGTTATTGCAAGAATTTAATATTACTGTGCTTGATTGACCTAAGAAAGATAATGTAGTAGCTGAATTTCTTTCCTGAATAAAAAATGAGGATGATGATATCCCTGTAGATGATAGTTTCCCAGATGAGAACCTCTTTTCCCTTTCTATCAATACCACATGGTTTGCAGATATGGAAAACTATCTAGCTACTAGGAGATTACCGTCTCATTTGTCACCTCATGAAAAGCGTAAAATTATTACACAGAGTGCTAATTATTCTTGGGTTGGTCATGATATTTTTGGCACAGGTCCTAATTTGATTATTTGTAGATGTGTCCGAGAGGACGAGGTACCTGATATACTACAAAGTTATCATGATGGACCATGTGGTGGCCATTTCTCTGACAAACACACAACATATAAGGTATTACATTCAGGTTACTATTGGCCTAACATTTTCAAAGATGCTACCAAGTATGTGAGAAGTTGTGATAGTTTCCAAAGGATAGGAAGATCTACGTCATCTGATGATATGCCTTTGCAGGCCCAAGTTATGATAGAACCCTTTGAAAAATGGGCCCTCAAATTTGTAGGATCGATTTCACCCACGTCCCGCAGGAAGAACTATATTTTGGTTTGTACGGACTATGTCACCAAATGGGTAGAGGCAAAAGCCCTATTTAGGGCCACAGAGAAGTCTGTTGTCGAATTTATCTATGAAGACATCTTTACCTACTTCGGTGTCCCTCATGAAATTGTTACCGACCAAGGAACTCAATTTACTTCCAAGATGATGAAAGAGCTAATAGAGAAATATGGGAATAAACATCATAAATCTTCTCCATACCACCCGCAAGCCAATGGTCAAGTAGAATCCACAAACAAATTTCTGGAAGCCATCTTGACCAATACCATTCAGTTACATCATCGGGATTGGGCTGATAGGCTCCCAGAGGCTTTGTGGGCATACTAGACTACCTGGAGGAATACCACTGGGCATACCCCTTATGAGCTAGTGTATGGAAAACAAGTACTTTTACCTATAGAATTCCAAGTAAGGACCTTCCGTATTGTCGCAGAGTTAGGATTGAACCTGGATGAGGCTCAAAAGTAACGAGCCCTACAACTAAATGAGTTGGATGAAATCAGGAAAGATGCCATCCAATGGACGATATTAGTCTAGAACCAGAGGAGCAAGTGGCATGACAAGTTTATTAAGAAGAAGCACTTCTATCCTGGTGATTGGGCCCTATTGTTTGATTCCCGATTCAAAACCTTCAAAGGAAAACTTACCACCTGTTGGTTGGGCCCTTACGAGGTAAACATTGTATATGAAAATGGAGCTATAAAAATTAAAACAATTGACAATGGACAAGTCTCCTTTGTGGTAAACGGACACCGACTTAAATTTTATCATAAGCCCATTTCCAGAGAGGAGTTTTTACAAGTCATGTCAGCTGACAAGGAATTGGCCTTAGTAGATGGGGAAGTCCCCCCTTGTTCTTGAAATTTTTTCTGAATTTCCTACTGTATATATGTAAATAGTTTTTGCATTTTGTTAATAAGGCAATTCTAGAGATTTTTGTAAGTAATTATTTGACGAGGAGTACACAATTTCAAGGATCTTTCTTCAAAAGATTGTTATACTTGAATTTTCTGTTTGCTAAAGCATCAAATGAATATTGACTTACTGTAGTTAACCATATTTTTGCAAGCATTCTCATTTTTTAAGGCATTCTAAAGCAATTGCTCTTGAAACTCTTCACCACTGCATAAGGAAGTGATACCATAACTATCAAGCCTAGAGGTCTCTCATACAATTTTTCCAAGAAACCTGAGTAAGTAAGTCAAGTGTCTTTATCAAAGAGTAACAAGGAAGTCTAATTAGCAGTTAGTCATAGAAACATCACAATAACTACAAAGGAAGAAAGCAAGTTGAGCATAGAGATACCTTTTTGTTTTTTCTCAATGGTACCATCCACTACACACTAAATAACTTGATTATATCATATATTTAGATAGGCCACGTCTACTTAAGTACCCCTTACATTGGGACAATCACTAATAATATAACGGAAAGTCATCCTCTAACATAAATACCATCCCAATTAAAAATAAAAAGAAAGAAAAAAGTTGTTTCAGAGTTGTCCCCCCATCTTCTTGCATAAGCAATCTTATATTAAAAATCTTAGAGGATGGAGGGCCAGTCTCTGAGGGTTTAAGAGGATAACCCGTCGAGATACTGAACAGGTCTGTTGGTAGTGGGTACCGGCCTGTGAAATGACTAGGTAAACCCGTCGGAGTACTGAACAGGCTTGCTGGCAGTGGGGCATTCTACCTAGCGAGAATGGTAATTTGACAAAAATAAATAATAAATGTAAACTTGTCCTGATGTATGAAATTACTTGCAGAAAAAGCTGACATGAAGTATGTGTGGTTAAGCTAAGGTTAATGAAATCCATACACTTGCCATTGGGAAATAAATTTAAGACTATCTTGAAACTCTCTTGCCTACCTCTTCTTATCTATATATAGGATCTCTTATCCTATAGGCGGGGCCATCTCCTAACTGTCTCGTCAGACCAATCTATGAAATTTCATCTTTACACTTGACATACTGTAAATATTTGGCTATTGGGGGATACTGACTAGTTTCCTATACTTTTGATTGTGAGGTGTCACAATACTTAAGTGTGGGGGAGGGGTTCATGAGCTGATAAATGATCATTGCCTAGAGAAATGAGTCTTCGAAGAATTTTTGTAGTATTACCATGATACAGGTTATTACATTGATAGTCATGTTATTCTTTTTTCTTAACTCCTGTGTGCTATAAATTACTGAACTCATGCTTAACAGACCACTCTTTATTGGTTACTTAATAAACCACTCTTTATCGGTTTATCGTTTCATTACAAGCTGCATATTGTAGGTTTGAAAATACATTTTTATGATTGCTATAACCTGTTCATTATAGGTTCTTGACATTATATGTAATATGCAAGAAGATTGAATGAGAATGAAGCATTCTGCCTCTGCTCATTAACCACTGTGGTTGTCAAAAACACTTCAAAATTGCAGGCTATCCACTATAAGAAGCGAAAATGCACTTAACACAGAAGTACCATATGAAGTATTGTATGAAGTACCAGATGAGGTGCCATATGAGATATCGTTTGAAGTGCCGAACAGAATGCCATACACACCAGTAACTGTCCTAGATTCCAGGCAACTAGAATTCAATTCCATTCAATTATATTTGTTGCAGGCATTGATTAAAGATGCTTCATATGTTTTTGATCAAATGTCCAAGTCAACAGACTTGGACATTGATCTAACCACGCACTACTACATTGCCCCAAAGCTTGCCATCGAATTCAAATTTCCCACACATGGTAGCTCACGTGCACATGTGGGCAACATACTCCACCATAAGAGCATCCAAAATAGGGCTGGGCACTCTATTATCTCATTTTTCCTTGCCAATTTCTCTCCTCTGTGTTAAGAAATCGCGCCCAACCTTTTACATCTCGTCCTCTGTTCTCAATGCATTCGGTCTGTGCTAAATCCATGCCATCTCTTGGCTTGTTCACACCCTTTCTTGGTTAAATTCACCTCTGTCACAATGCCCAGGAGATACAAACCCTCCTCCTATGCAGACTTGTTTTCCATTCCAAAATTCGCACAATGCAAAGAAGTGTTTTTGCACGCTGGATGGGGGCCATTTCTGTCTAGCTTATAGGGCCACGATGACGGCCTCTCCATGCAATTTGCAGTTGGTTTTGATGGAAAGACAACACATGTAGGCTCTCTCACCTTTGAAGTCACAAAAGAATCCATTGCTGCTACAACAAAGCTCCCAAGAATGGGAGATAGATGGTTCAAAAACCACCAATTGCAGCGCTTAAGTTACAACAGGGTGTTTAATCCCAAATTCAAGAGCATTTTAGGAGAAAAGGGATATGCTAAAGAGTGGATCAAACTAGAATTGGTTAACCGACTCATCGCCATTACAAGGTTAATTACATGTGAAGGTAGATACTCCACCTTCAAAGCTTGTCATTTTAGATTGCTAGCTCATTTTCTGTTCAACAAACCCTTAAACTTCCCCTTCTATTTTCTCAAAAAAATGGAGAAGATGTCCTCTCAAGTGAGGAAAAATGTGACTAATCCCCACAACCGTATCTTCCACCATGGCTTGATCAAGCTCCTTGTTCTAGACGAGTTAGAGAAACAGGGGAAAAATTGGGATTCCTTTATCTACCAATTTGCAAACCCTCACTTGACATTTAAGACCGACAAAAAGCCACTTAGCCTAAAAAATATCTCTCCATCCAAGCCTCACTCTCCAAGAACTCCAAAATCCCTTGGACAAACCCTCTCTTTGCCAGAACAATACCAAAATCGTGTTGATATCCCTACTTCTTCATCGGGTAAAAAGACCAAGAAGAAATACCAAAAGAAGCCTATTGTTGACCCCCAAATGCATTCACTTTCTCTTGGTCCTACACCTAAGAAACTCCAAGAAGTAATGCAACAAGACTTTCCCATTAGTCCTACAAACAAGAGGGGAGCCAACTGATTTGGTAAGGGACCCTTTCGGAAGAGTACCTGAAACACAAGAATCAAACCTTATGAAAAAACTCCACCTGCTTCAGATCCAATCCAAGTATCCTCTGACCTTGAGAGCCCTCATAAGAAACTTAGGGAAGTCTTTGTAGATGGATTAGAGCCACTAAGGAAAAAAAAATCATAACCTACCTCACCTTACCAATCTCCCATCACTTCTACTTCACCCATGCCCAATCTAGATCCTAAAACTAATAGATTGTCCACATCCCTCAAAGGATCTAAGCCTTCCTCAGAGATCACCGATTCTGTCCCAACCATAGAGAAACTACAAAAAGAAAACCATCATCTTCTCCAACAGTTGGAAGAGAGGAAGACAGTAGATGCACACATTCATCATGACAATGTAGTCCTTCAGGAAAAAGTCAACTCCCTTCAGCGGTTGGTTGATGAAATGACTAAATCTAACCGCAGCCTTAGAGAACAATTAAAGCAACACAAGAGGCACAAGGCTAAGCCTACACAACAAGAAGGAGAGGCTTCCAAAGCTAATCCTCCTCAACAAGCCTATTTCTGAGGGGTAACTTCTTTTTGTTTGCAGTGGGACCTGCAAAATTGTAAGTGTGGGGGTAATGTTGGGCCCGAGATATGATCATTTTCATGACGGTTATTATACACTTTTTCCATATGTATATATGTGTTTTTCATCTTTTGAAGGATCTTTTTGAAGAATTTCATGATAAAATGGTATGATCGCCATAAGGTACGTGTAATTCATGTTTAATGATTAAATCAAGTTTAATTCATCATGTTTTATGACTTCTAAGAGATAATTCACATTTTTATGATATTACAGGGAAAAACGCACCATGTTTCCAATTCCAACACTTGATCCGACACTCGTTCCAGCACTCATTCCAGTACCCGATCCGACACTCATTCCAACACTCAGTATTGCACAAAAACGCAAGGCGAGTTGGTGGTTATGGCATTGGCGGCCAGTGATGGACAAATCGGGCACATGGGTTTTCTTCATGATCGCCCCCTCCAGCTACTAAGCTCCAGAAAACTCAATTTTAGTTGTCCAAAGAAGGAAATTACTGGCTTGCTCTATTTTGTCAGTTAGGGCATCATTTATTGTAGTTTTTCGAAATTAGAAGTGGTTTGACCCTCGAACCCTTCTGTGGTCGACCACTTGGGTTGCAATCTTATAAATACTGATAGGATAGTTGTAAGATGGCCAAACCAAGTAGAAGAGCCATTAGATTAGAGACAATTTCATTTTTCTCTGTTTTGGTATTTTACATTGCCAGAATTGTGCCAGAACTGCGTTTTCAAGCTTTCATGGTGAATTTGCCTTGTTAAGTTCACAATGTGCTTGTAGGAGGTAGCCATGACTTGCTGGGGGGACCACCAACAGTCTGGTGATTGTTCTTATGTTTGTTTATGCAATTCCTAATTTAATTACTCTTTCTTATTTCCTCTACATGTATATTTTTATTTAGTTAATTAATTTGTTGTAGCTTAATTGTTTTACTTCTTTTTTGCAGGTTAGATGATGATATGTGTTAGTATGTGTTGATTTTATAGATTAGGAACAGGCTTGCAAGTCTCTATACTAACCTTGTGTGCAATTAGAAAGTCTCTCTCTCTTTATACTAACCCCATGTGCAAAGTAGATGTCAAATGATGCTTTCTTTCATGATTTATATTCAAGTTTAGAACATATTTTTAATTAGAACAGAACATAGTTTAATTTGGGTTTTCTTTTGACAAGGATTGATGGATGAATAGAATAAGTTCTAGTTTTAATCATAGCTTGCTTATCTTAGTTTATATAGATCTCGTCTAAATTAGTGGTTGGTTAATGAAGATTGTTCATTTACTTTTTATATCATGTTTTCGTCTTTGTTTTTGAAGCATTGTTTTAATTGTAGTTTGAATTATTAGTCTAGACATAGCATGGTTTCATTTATGTAATTTCCTTTTCTAGAATTGAATTGCAACTATATTTCTTAGTTAAATGATTGAGTTAGGTATGAATTTTGATTATGTAACCTAGAAGTAGAGTGATGATCTCATTATGATGTTAATGGTTTATACATGAATATGCAGGGTATTTAACATTATCTTTGTCATGGCTAAATTCTCATTGGATTGTTTAATACATACCTTCCATTTTTCCATTGAGAATAATATTGAGTTTATACCATTCGAATTTTCCTTTGTTGTCAAGTGCCATCGAGATATCATCCGTCACCATAAAAGGCATTCACACAACCACCAACATTATATTTGAGTGTTTCATAGATTAAAGATAGTTTATTTCTTTTATAGATCAGAAAAGATAGTTTCTTGCTTTCATAGGTTAGAATATAGTTTTATTGTTGCAGGGTAGTTATTCTTTTGCTTCCATAGATTTAAGAGCAATTTTGTTTATTATAAATTAGGCATTTAGTTGGTAGTCCTTGCTTTCAATAAAATGAATTTCCTTTCATGCATTAGAAATAGTTTTGCATCAAGCATTTAGTCCACTTGCCTCTTAGGCTAGATAGTTGTTCAATGAGAAGTCTTTGCTTGCTTGTCTATTTGCTTTAGTAAGTTAGTTAGGTGTCTTTTCTTACTTGTCTATTTGCTTTATAGGTTAGATAGGTGTCGTTGCTTACTTGTTCATTTATTTGATTTCATGGGGTAGTTTCCCATTGAATGTAGGTTGGCAAGTTAATATAGTTTGCTTTTGTCATTTGCTTATTGATATGCTTAGGTAGTTGCTTTTGCTTATTGTCATGAACTAGTTTCTTTAAAGTAGGGTTTTCACTTGCTTTTGTTAGAACCATCCATCAATCCTTGGCCCAAAAGTACTTAGGTTACCTAGCTTCAAGTTGCTTAGTAGAATTTGCTCATTAGATAGGTTTGCTTGAGTAGATTAGCCTTAGATAGCTGCTTTCATTAGTTAGATTATACTCCTACCAACATTTTACCTTTGGCATATATTTTTCTACAACTCTACGTTTACTTACCTCGGGTTGACAATTTAATTGAGGGCAGTTTAGTGTCTTTTTAGTACATATAAATCACCTAACTCTTCAAATTATTGTTGAGCCTATTGTTGTTGAGGAGAGGCCCAATTATTGTGGTCTTGTATATGAACAAAAAGATGGAGCATATTCCAAAGTTGAGGAGACAAGGGAAATAGTTCCAAGAACAACTTTTGTTGCAAGTTCAATCCCTCAAGCATGCAAAGTGTGTGTTCAAGATGAATGCAAATGTGTGAAACAAGAGAGTTGTGATAGCCATGAGGATAAGAACATTTTTGTTGGTCTTCAAAGGAGAGCTAGTAACTCTTAAAATTCACCTCCTCAAGAAGGCGATAAAGGTGAATGTTCAAGGTGTATTTCTACCTGTAATTCAGTTACTTATGATTATGTTAAGCATGGTAAATTTGCATGTAAAAATGGAAGAAAAATTCCATGTACATATTGTGGTTTAGATAACCATCATGTTTCAAGATGTTGGAAAAGATTGACCACATTCATGAAACTTTCCAAGCAAAGGCAACTTGAAAAGAAGATGTGAAATATTTGCACTCACTGCTAGAAGAGGGGCATCTCATTGACCAATGTTGGACATTACATCCAACCACTCATCCACAACACGAGAAGCAAATGGATAAAGAGAATGGCAAGAATGGAAGAGGAGATTCCATCATGGGTGTGAGTCAAGATGATTCACAAGAAGAGGATTTTCAGCAGAAAAAGTCACCATTGAATTGGCTTGGTAAGAAATGGTTATATTTCTTGAACAAGTAAGGCTTGCATTTCTCTATTTGTAGATGCACATTTAAGCCTTATGTATACATTTCTGTTGAAAGTATGACAAGTTGCAACAATTTATTACAACTTGTATGATGAACGTTTGCATGTGAATGCTATTCTTTTGAAGGCATTCTTGTTGTTGCACAACTTCGCCAGGAGGATGTAAAAGATGGGTATTATACTCACTTATTGCAGCCATATATCTTTTTCATTTTAAGCTCTTATGTAACCACATGTTTTTGGGTTTATGAACTTATGTGAGTACTTGAAGGAGAGTTGAAGAGCTATGCACATGCATGTGATTTTGTATGTGTGTAAACAATGAACTTTGTGATAGTTTCATTATGAGTGACTCGTGAATGTAACATGGTTGTGTATCATGAAATTCGACTTTTGGAATGTCGATATGTTTCAAATGAGTCTCGACTTGTGTCGATGTTGTCTTGACGACTATGTTGTGTCAATCATGTTTTTAGACTTATGTTTAGTTGATGGTGTTTGTTTTCTTGTAAGTCGATATTGAGTACACCAAGATGTAGGAAAACACCATGTACTTTGATGATGTACAAGATGCGACCATTTTTTCTTGAAGAGCAAAAGATTTGGTTGGCATCATTTTCATTCTTGTATAAAATTTGTTTTCAAGATTGATGGTTTTCTTGGTTGTGACAAGATGTCGCAGGAAAGTGTTTTGTAGCCATTGTAGAGTATATTGTGTTGACGCCAAAGAGTTCACAAGAGGGACTTGATTCTCAGTGGGAAGGCTGAAAGTCTTCCAAGCACACTGAGAACAGTGGGTCAAAAACAACCAGAGAACAATGGTTGAGGGACATAACTGGTTGTAGTGCAAGGCATGTCAAGGTACGCAGGTGATTTCCAAAAAAAAGACTTTTCAAGTAGAATCAATTGATGGAACTTGGAAGAAAAAGAGTATTGAATCTTAGGCAGTTAATCATCATCTTTTGTGGGTCCAAAAGCCTTTCATTGGGAAGGTGTGATCAAAATCTAGACTTGTGGTCAAAATTTGGCCCAAAAATCAAAGTGCTTGGAATCAATTCAAAACAAACAGGTGTGTAGGCCTCGTCCTCACAAACCCAACACAATTCTAACGGGTTCAAACAGATATCAGATGAGTGAGATATTGTGTTCTGTTCATTTTGCCAAACATGCAAATTTTTGTTGACTGTACAGTTCTTACAGCTGACGTGGCAGGACCTTATAGCCTACATGGCATGATCATACACTGAGTTGGTAGGTGATATGTCAATACTGTTTTGGCAGACACGTGGGCGAATCTGTTGATGACACGTGGCAACGTTTTTGGCAAATTGTGTGGTGCCACGTGGCCCAGGGATGGGTTGCCACGTGGCACCGTGTTATGGTTGGTGTAAACTTATAGTGGAGTCCATGGGGATCGAATCCTAGACATCCCAGATGCATGAATCTCTTTGGAAAAGGTTGGGATACCACTAGCCCATGCAATGGTTCTTAACAGCTATATGTTTTGCAATATATTTGAAAACAAATATGTCAATGGTTAGTGCGGGGTCCGGGCTGGGGCTTAGCCCCAACCCTAGTTGTATGGAATCCCATGTGACTACCTCACGGGGTGCGTGAGTTTTCAAATGGTTGACAACACGTGCCTAACATTTTTCTCATTCCACATTTGACCATTTCTAACGGGTGCCCAAAATTTAGGTGCAGGGCGTGGACACATGGGAACCCATGCGTCCAAGTACCTCTGTGTTTTTGGGGCCGAGTTACCTAATGGTGCTACAATATGGTGCATTTCATGGAATGGGTGCACGTTCTGGGTTTAGGCATGGGAAATTCCCAAAATCCAGGTTACTCACATAGAGGTGCGATTTGGCGAACCAGAGACAACAAGCTTGAAGGAGGAAAATGGTAGGAGGCCTATCTTCTTCATTTTTTGGCCAAATGAGGTGCCGAAAAAGCCTAGCTAGGGGTTTTTGGATGTTTTGAATCCATTAGCATAGTTTGCAAAGGAATTTGGAGACTTGTATTGCAGGTTTGATACTTTGAAGTTTCATAGAGCTTTAGGGAGCTTAGGGCCACCATTGAAGGAGGCCATGCTCAGATGAGCCCAAGTCCATTTTTAGTGACTGAATAGTCATTATTGACTAATTTTTATGCTCTAAACTCATTGGGACAGGTTTTAGAGGCATTTGAGGACTTTTACAGGTGTTTTTTGCACAAGGAAGCTCAGGGAAGCTCAAGGCCGCCAGTAGAAGAGGTCATGCCCAGATGAGACATGGTCTATTTTCAGAGTTCTAATAGTCATTTTTGGGGTTTTTATGTATTTTGAATCCAATGGTACAGTCAGTAAATCCATTAGATTTGAGAAGCATATTGTAAAATAATTTTAGACAAACTAATCCCAGAGAGCCTAGTCCATTGATGGAGGCTCAAGTAGATGTAGCCCAGTTGGGGGTGAACTCCTTTATCATGTTGTTATTGTTGGGATTTGTGCTGCACGTTATGTTTTGCTATTGTATTATTTAAACAACATATCTAACCTTTACAAATTACTCACACATAAACTTTTAAAAGGAGCCTAAACTTGACACATAAAGCCTCTTTCACAACTAAGACATTGATCAAGGTCCTGAAGTTTATTTTAATGGAGTAGAGGGTGCTTGCATAGCAAAACAAGTCAGTCCCCTATTTTTAGATCATTCATTGACATGACATTTGTTGAGGCCCCAGAATCAAGCATGGAATTGTTCAAGTGGAGGCCATTCATGCCTAATGAGAGGTAGAATGGAGGATTCATCTCTCTTGGCAGATCAAGATACATAGTGTTCAAGATGATAGGATGATCTTCCTTCTCGGTTGGAACCTGTAATAATTTCAAAATTTCCCTTTTCATATAAGGGATATTACACATCTCTTTCACTAGGACCGTCATATTCAATTGTCCAAACATGCTTGCAACATTTATATTCAACTGAATCTCATTTGCAGTAGTTGGGTTAGGAAGAAAATCATGTATTGGAGGTGGAGGTGGTGGTGCCACCTTATCTGTTGATGGAAGAGGAGTGCAAGGATGAGATGGAGGGAAATTTTTTTATTCCTTCTAGTGTAGGTAAGATATTCCCTCCTCCTTAATTCCTTCTTCTGATCATATGTTTATTGATTCAAGGCCCATAGTGTCCCCTCTATTTCTCCTCGTCTTCTGACTTCATTGATATGTTCTTGTGTGACTTGTTCCTATTGGAACACACAGATCATATCCATGAAATTCATATCGTTGAGAGAATATTCATCTCACTGGGGGAATTCATCTTCTCTGTGAAGTTCTTGTCATTGAAGGCACCAATATTCTATGTCAATCGTCCCAACTGATTTCAAAGTATCTGGGGTCTTTGCCTCTTATTGAGGCCTTGGTTTCCGACTTGTGGCATCTCTATGTTGTCTGGTAAACTGAAGTCTAGAAGCAAACTGATTCATCTCTATAGTAGTCAAATGAACCATAATCTGATTCTGCACCTGATTGAACTTAGTACTCATGTGATCTATCTTCTGAGTCAAGAGGGCAATTATATTAGGAGAATTGTTGTTGGAAACCTTAGTCTTTGATTCTACCTTGGCACGAGGGTATTGAAAAGGTTCTACCCTTGAATAAAGGAGATTCTCTTCAATGTCAACACTGTACTCCTTGGCTTGTACCAATGATGTGGGCTTCTTGTCTTTCAGAATGAAACAAAATTTCCCTTCAAAAGCATTCATGTAAAGGAGACGAAAAGATGAGGCCGTAGGACGAAACTTTGTTGGAATTTGGTTGTACAACCTGTCAAATCTAGTATTGAATTTATTCACTGTCTCATTCTCCTTTTTCTTTATCTGATTGAATTGAGCTCAAAGCATCTCACTGTCTTTCTTTGTTGACCATATACTCTTAAATAAATTGGAAAAATCTTCATAGGATGTGAGATGATTGTCAAGGAGGCCTCTGAACCAATCAAGAGCTTCTTCGATCAATGATGAAGAAAATAAACTCATGGCTACATCCTCATGTTTGATCCATGCATTATCAGTGTCTTGGCCCATGACATAAAGATGATCCTCAACGATCATTACATTATTTATTGGGAACTTTTACAACTACTTGTTAGACTCTTTTGGCATTGCATTGGGGTATCCCTAGATAGTGGACATGTGAAGGAGTTTGTAGAGGTCCTTTTCCCAAGAGAAATCCATTGGATCAAGGGGAAGGGTACCGTTGAAAATAGTTTTGACAATGGGAGACTTGAGAGGAGTCCTTATTTGGTAAATCTTAGAAGGCTTGAACTTCCTAGGGGGAAAAGGCTTGGAAGAGGAAGGGTTCTGGGGGGAGTGGAGATGCTAGATGAGATTTAAGATGTGCTCATCGAGAAAGGTGGAAAGATAATGTCCCTTGGGTGGATTCACTAAGCAAGCTAAGGGATAAAGGCTTCATGATAGCTTGCCAAAGTGTCATTAGGGTTCTAAAGAGGATTCAAAACCCCCCTCGAAAACACCACCAAAATGTTATTGCACAAGTTGTAGGTTGGGAAAAACCTGACCCAACCACCAATTGGAGACATATAGGAGATTACCTATCCACTTTCACCTTAGGAAATTGTTCCCTTCACTTTAGAGGTGAGGTAGTCATGTCAAGGGGGGAATCCCGGTGACCCTAGGGGGGATTGAGATGGAAAATGATAAGTATGAGTGGATGTCTCTAGAGATCAATTCTATATGATGGGGAAACCTTGGAAATGGGTCTTGGGAAGGTTAAAGGGCTTCCAAATGAGTTGAGTGACCCGCTGAGAGTGAAGTACCTGCCCGAGTCACAATAAAATCCAAGGATACTTTCAATATGTTAGTTGGAAAAGTAAGTTAATCTTGTTGTCCCTAATTGCAAAAAAAATAAATGATATATATCATCTCAATAAATATATCAAAGTGTGCAATATAATTTCTAATAATATGATAAAATAAACAAGAGGAAAGCCAATGAAAGCTAGCTCAACTCATCAATGATTAAGCAACAACTCTAGCACACAAAAACAAGGCTGAAACAAAAGGTTGTTGCAGTGATATTATCAGCCTTATGGCTGTATAAAACTAAGATTAACAATATAAAAATCAGCCACTGGAAACCACTTCTAATTATCCCAATAGGTGCGCTAGGAATAGTAGAGTGTTAGGGCAAAGTCAGGGCTAAATCCTAGGGTTAGTTTAGGAGTTATTAGGGGTTGGAGGGTTAGTTTTCTGCAGCCCTATTGGCTGTAGGTTAGTTTTGTAACAACATAAAAAATTTATGGTTTAAAGGGGATGCATGAATGAGTCCAGAGAGCCAAAGGCTCAAGGAACAATTTCCCAAAGAGACAACTTTAAAACTTGAAAAATTCACGTTTACCAAGGAAGCAATTTATTTCTCCAATGCAACAAGTAATGACTAGTGCCTTCAATAATTGGGTTAATGGAGTCAAGAAAGAAATATCTAGAGGTACTACCTCCTTGGGGGTGTAAATCCTCTTACTCCCCAAGGTAAATATCTATAGCTAGGGTTTAGGATAAGAGGGTGTATGCACTTATACTTCTCTTAGAAAACCCTTGTTAAACCAATAAAATGTAAGCATAAAATGATGGAGACTAAGATGGGGGTGTATGCCCTTATACTTCCCACCTAGCTCTAGAAAAATAACCTTGAATTGAATAAAAAATGATAGCATAATGTAAGAATCCTTACCAATTCAAGGAAAATGCTAAGATAAACCACCACAAGTAGAAAATAAGAGCCTTCCAAGACTAGCACATCACTTCCATCAACCAATAACCAAAGAGATATCTGTACACAAGAGAACAAGAGAGAAAATAGCTAAAGAGAGCAAAAATTTCAGTCCAATACTTCTCACAATGGGAGAGTTATGTTATGAAATGAGATCTTATGATCTCTATTTATACAAAATGTCACTAAGATAGTTTGTCCACATAATTTTAGGGTAAACCACAAGACTAGGGGTCAACAAACATAATACTTCCCCTTAAAAAAAATAATATTAAACAATTCACTTAAAATTTACTTTTACACAAAAAGAAACCCTAACTTAAGGTGACATCACCCTTTTAGGGGACGTTTTGACACTAGGAGCAAGTCGTTGGTGTTGGAGAAGTGTAGTTAGGCTTTCCAAATCCACATGTCAATCATCTAGGTCATTTATCCATGGTCAAAGCCCCATTCTCCTCAAAACGTCTCTGTATTAATGAATAACAACCTCACCACCAAACCCTAGCACTCCTAGATGACATCATGCATCCAAAGGTGATGTTTTGCCTCTCCTAGGAAAAACGTTTGGCATGTGAGGGCTAGGTCATATTGTCCACAATGTCTTCTAGGAATCCAAAGGTATGTCTCTCTCATTCATAATGCAGGCCCTTGACATCCAACCCGTGGGCTTCAAGCCCCATGGAAGCCCAATCTAACCTTGTTCCTCCAAAACTTTCCACCAACTAGGTCCTGCAAAGATAATTAAGAACACCCTCCAAGGATATCAAGTTAAAATATCATGATGACTAAATCAAGTCAATAACTGAGCCACCTAAGCATGTTCATAAAATATTACCCTGTTAAACAATTAAGTGATCAAAGACATTATGTGACTTTCCAAGCTTTGATATGGGAGGGTTAACGTGGTGTCCTATTGGGTATATCTTGCCTTAGGTCAAGGAGTGTTTCCAAGAGATTCTTCTCTAATCCATGTAAAGTGGATGAAGTGATTAAGGATCATAAATCAATGGGCATGTGGTTCATGACATACAAGGGGTTGTAGTGTCTCATTCATGGGTGCCTTTGCAAAGGGTGTGTGGCACCTTCATTTGCAATGCAATTTTTCCAAGCCCATCATTTTCCATTCTTTGTTTCTTTCATGTTTTAAGGACGAGTTGAAGGCCACTGTCCCGACATGGTGTCCAGTGAATGACAATGTCACTCACAAATACCTTGTGGAAATGAGAAGGTTGGCTCGTGATGAGACCCCCTTTCTCTCAGTTGTGCAACTGAGAGCCACTACCTCGGCTTGGTGGCGAGATGATGGTAATGCCATACCACTAGATATCCATGATCATGATAAGCTGACTCGTGATGAGACTTCCTATCCAAGGATAATTTTAAGGATGGATATTTAGTTTAAAATGCAGAAACCTTGGTGAATCTTACTAATCCTTCATATTCCAACTAAAAAATATTTGGTGATATTTTGTAAAAATATTCAAATTTATAAAGATTTTATATAGTTGTATAATTTTTTTGCGATTTTTAAGGTAAAATAATTTTATCCTATAGAATTTGGGTGAACCATTTTTAGAATAGCGAATCTTTCTTTGGGAAAAACCATGGAAAATTAGCCCACGGGCGAAATTTAGCCCCTAAAATCATCCATGCTCCTATCCTCCAACTAACCCCCTAAGAATTCTATCATTTTCTCTTCTAGGTCACCCTTTTCTTACACATAAGTGTTTCATTGCTTTCTTGGGGGATCCCTCAATGAAGAATATGGAAGGTTTATACATAGTCTTTTATCCTTTTTATCCAACAACAATCCCTCTAGGCCTTCAACCCCTTCTTCCCATAGAATGAGGGACAACCGCTTCTTGGTTCAGTATACCCTAAAGTCCCAAGAGACAAGGAAATGGGGGTTTCAAGTGATGGAAAGTGGTAAGTATGGTTGGTAACGGTACAATGGCTCTTCAAGGTAGTTCCTAGTAGAAAACCCATTCCCAAGGAAGACCACTTACTAGGGAAAAATTGTTGGGTATGTGTTATATTCTTTGCACGACTAGTTTTAGTAGATGCTACGTTGCACTGGGCGCATGGGGGGGTGGGGGGCGCTAGTCCCATGAGATTTTTTTTGCCTGAGGAAATGTGTCGCATTTGTTTCCTCATTTTTCGTGTCACCTCGATTTTTGTGTCCATTGTTGGGCGATTTTTCGGCACATTGTTTTTTACCGATGGTTTTCTATTTTCGGTTAAGGAATTGGGGTTTTTGATTAATACAAGACATTGGGTTAGGGTTTTGGATGCCTCTGCCTCCTATATGTATATTTCATTGTAAAAAATGTATCACAATGAATGCATATAGAATATGTTGGTTTTCCCAGTTTGGGTTTCGAGGGGAAAAATCTCTGTGTAATTTGTGTATTTGCCATTGTATCTTTTTTGTTCTTTTATTGAAAATCTGTTTGCAGTAAAATATTGTACTAGTTTAAAATCTACATTTGGTATCAGAGATTTGTTGGCTTCAGGGGGATGCCTTTGTGGTCAAGGTTTTGTCTTGGGACTGCGATAAGCCTTGTTATAGTGGGGGATCTGTGGTATTGATTTTTCAGGTGAAAATAAATGGTGAGCAGTTCAAAAATGGAGATCGAGAAGTTTAATGGGAAAAGTTTTGAGCTGTGGAAGCTCAATATGGAAGATTTGTTGGTGGAAAGAGATGAGTGGAATGCGGTGGATCTAGGTATTGCACTTATAGGAACTTCAACAGATGACTAGAAAAATTTGGATCGGAAGGTGAAGAGATTAATCCGACTATATCTCTCAGATTCAATATTACTGAATGTGTTAGAGGAAGCTACAACGAAGGATTTATGGGATAAGTTGGGGAATTTGTATCAGTGTAAGTCCCTAGTAAATAATATATTCTTGAGAAAGAAGCTGTATAACCTGAGGATGAGAGATGGAGACTCGGTGGCAGAGCATTTGAACGCCTTCAATATTATGGTAAGTCAGATAGTATCTATTGAGATTAAAATTTCAGATGAAGATAAGCGTATCAGTTTACTGTGCTCTTTACCAGACTCGCGGGATAGTCTAGTTGTGGTCATAGGTAGTAATACAATTGCCTTGAGGTTTGATTAAGTGATCTCATCCTTGTTGTCAGAGGATATGAGACGAAAGAACATGGAAGGACAAAACACAGATGCATTATTTGCAAGAGGATGCTCCCAAGAAATAAATAGATCTAAGTCCTCAAGTGGGAGATCTAAGTCTAAGGGAAGATCTAAGTCTCCTAGAAATTTTGTAAAGGTATGCTAGAGATGTGGAAAAGAAGGGCACTACAAGAACCAATGTACATCCAAAGTTGAGAAAAAGAAGGGATTTGAAGAATCTCCTTCTACAAAATAAAATACCTCCAAGGAAGAAGGAGGGGATGTGTACTTGCCTTCTTCAAGCACAAATGCAGATCACGTGGCATGGTTAGTTGACTCATGATCATCCTTTCATATGACTCCCCATAGGTAGTAATACAATTGCCTTGAGGTTTGATTAAGTGATCTCATCCTTGTTGTCAGAGGATATGAGACGAAAGAACATGGAAGGACAAAACACAGATGCATTATTTGCAAGAGGATGCTCCCAAGAAATAAATAGATCTAAGTCCTCAAGTGGGAGATCTAAGTCTAAGGGAAGATCTAAGTCTCCTAGAAAGTTTGTAAAGGTATGCTGGAGATGTGGAAAAGAAGGGCACTACAAGAATCAATGTACATCCAAAGTTGAGAAAAAGAAGGGATTTGAAGAATCTCCTTCTACAAAATAAAATACCTCCAAGGAAGAAGGAGGGGATGTGTACTTGCCTTCTTCAAGCACAAATACAGATCATGTGGCATGGTTAGTTGAATCATGATCATCCTTTCATATGACTCCCCACAGGGAGTGGTTATGTGAATATGAAAGGTATGATGGAGGTAATTTTTTCCTTGGTGATGAATCGACAACCAAAATCATAGGTCGAGGAAAAGTCAAGTTGAGGCTCATAGATGGAAGGATTACAACACTACCTGGTGTTCTGCACATCCCAGGATTGGCCAGAAATTTGATTTTTGTAAGCAAAATGGACGATGCAGGGGTAAAAAAAATATTTGAAAAGGAAACCTACATGATGGTTCGAGGAGAAATGGTGTTGCTGAAGGGAGATCGGTTTGGAACTCTATATAATCTACAAGGAAGCACTATTAGTGATGGGTGTAATAGTTCCATTGTTCTTGATATTGGAGTTAAGGAAGAAAGAACTCCTACAATATCTGGAGAAAAGGTTCTATTGTGGCATCAAATACTGGGGCATATCGAAGAGAAGGGTCTTTGATTACTACACGGTAAAGGTATGGTTGAAGGTATGTCTAACTTCCCTCTATATTTTGATTTCTGTGAACATTTTGTATATGGGAAGAAGAATTGGGTAATATTCCCGTCTGGTGCAACAAGGGCAGAAGGAATTTTACAACTAGTTCACAGTGTTATGTTTGGACCTATGTCGGTTCCATAATTGGGAAAATATGTGTACTATGTCTCATTTATAGATGACTTCTTGAAGAATACTTGGATATATTTGCTTAGGAATAAATTCAAAGTCTTTTGTAGGTTTAAAGATTTTAAGGTTCTTGTTGAGAATCAAATAGATAAAAGTGATGTTGGAGCATCACTCCACCTCAACACGCGCCAGCTGGTTAGCACGTTGGTGCACATTCAAGGAAGGGAGAGGCATTGTCCTCTCATTTTTCCTTCAAAAGTTTAAAATGTAATTAAGGAAATTAACGTTGTTAGGCTGGAGGTGCCAAGTTGTGCCTTCACACAAGCTGTAGATGAGGTCTCCTTAAGTGGATGACGGTAGAGGAGATCTGCATCCAATTCAGATCGGATTTCCATCATTGTAATCTGCCTCATTAGTTAGGCGTTTTTAATGGTGATTAGACACCACTAGTATAGCTTGGAGGGAATCTCATCGAGCCCCTCTTGTATAAATCTTTGTATTGTATGCCCGGTAGAGGCTACTGGAATTTTATGAAAAACCATCGTAAGCCAAGAGGTTGTTGAGAGCTAAGAATCAGTTGCAGTCTGGACTTGTATATTGTAATTAACATTCCACCATTAATAGAAAAAGAACTTATTTCACTATTTGCCATTTTCCTATGTAATGGATGTTTATTTTTGAATGTCATTCAAGTGTGTTTATACTGTAGATGTATTTTAGAATTCATCTGCAGAGGTAGGGATAGAATCCTCTATCTATGAGTGTGTTGAATTAGTTTTGGTTCTTTAGGCCAAGTGCAAGGAGTGCATGTCAGAGAGTTGAAACTCTGTGAGCTAATGCAGAGAGTGCATGTTTGAATTCTTTTGAGTCAGGGGAGAACGTGTCGGGAGGGAACAACAGAATAATCCATAGAATAAAGGGAAAATTTCAAGGTTGTTGAATACCTTGGAAAGAAAGCCTGTGCAAGAGTAAGCATAGCACAAAGTTACTGTAGACTCTGTCGGACTTTGCCAGGAGGGCATTGACCAAGTGCGAGTGCATACATAACCAACACATTCTGGAGTGTTGGAGACATTGAGAGAACCCCATAGTTGCTGAACACTCTGAGGAAGGAAGGCTTTGAAAGTCTGCATTGAGTGGGACAAAGGAGTTTCCTTAGTAATTCTGGAAGAATTTAGTGAGAAGCCATCTAAAGGCTTAAATGAGTGCAAGGAGTGCACCAAGGACAAAGTAAGTTCACCTTATGAGCTTAGGAGGAATAGTGTTGAGTTTCTAGGAGGGAACTAGAAGGTCCATAGAAGGAAACGGTAGAGACAAGAACCTTCAAGGTTTGAGCCGAGCAAAATCTTAGGAGAAACAACATTATCGCGTGCAGAATTCCTGCAAGGAGAGCAAAAAAGGGCTAAGAACAATCTAAGTCTTAGGCAGACAAAGTGCTAAGTGTGCACAAGGAGGAAGGACTTGCCGAAGTCTCCAAAGCAAGTGAAGTCACCCATCGTTAGTAGGATATAGGTGGTGAATGATCTAGAGATCTGAGAGTTAGAGCTCTGGAGGGATTACCAAGAGCAAAGAGCAATCTCCGTGAAGTCACGAAGAGAGGAGTCAATCTAGACTGTTGGATCTGGAAGGGACACATGGAGGAGATCCACACATTTTGGAGAAGTGATAGTCCAAAAGATGTTAGGGGAGAACAAGCGAGAGACTGCCGAAGGCTGAAGTCTGAATAGATCACCATTGTCGATATGAAGGAATGAGGACCGTTGATCCTCACGCCATTTGAGTTCGTCAATTCAGATTTCAGGAACATAGGAGTTTGCTGTTGTGGAAAAATCCGAAAGCTCGAAGCCCGAAGCATTTTTCGTAGTTTAGCCCTGGGACATAGCCCAAGGTCATATGATAGAAATGGCCTAGCATATAGAACAAGTGCTGCCATCTCTTTCTTCAAAGGGCCAAGAAGAGAGTCACGGGGTTAATAGGACCCGCACTTTGGAGAAAGAGGGACCTATGATAAATTTGCATTGGGTTCTAGCAGGGGACCGAAGAGTAAATTTGAATCAGGTGTTTAAACAATTCTAGACTGGGAGGTTGAGAAGCCCCAGAGGGGAAGGTCTGTGCCAAGTGGTATCAGAGCCACATAATTGATTTTTGTAGGCAAGGGGATAGAGTGTGATGCTATGTGGAGACTGTTGCAAGGTGTGCAACAGATGGTAAACAACCAGGTGGGCTACCGGTGAAGCAAGATGGTTACTGAAAACCATAAGCGCGATCGAGGAGAAGACTTCCCATGGAAAAGCAAAGAGGAACTGGACAAGGAGCTCATTGAAATCCGAGTAGAGATGGAGAAGCTAGCATTGAAAATGCACCAGGAGGAAAAGGTACGCTGGAGATACGAGTGGCCTTTGAAAAGGACAACCAAGTGGCTTGTTGTTAGCGATATTTCTTGTAAGGGGGGATAGAACACAAGAGGATGGGTTAAAAACCCACTTGTCCAAGGTTTTGGATGATAATGCGCCCAAAGTAAATCACGAGCAAGTTCGAATGGCGGCGATTTGCACGCCTAGATCGATGGCGCACAACAAATTCTGGACTCCCCTTGCCTTTCGACC
>ML789424.1:596001-615473 GCA_009831015.1 Picea engelmannii
GCATGCCCAGATCAATGACGATGAAAGCAATTCCAGACCCCCCTGCCTTTCTACCTTTAAGTGGAGGGGGGGGGTCCGAAATCGTGGATGCAGTTTTTCGACGGCCACGATCGAGGAGCTCGGATCAACAGCTCAAGCGCGGCCCCGACCTTCTCAGCTTCCTTTTCTTTAACCCACGTGGGCCATATTTTCGTCATGACATCTCCCTGTCCACCTTTCCCTTGCTGCCATGTGTCACCGTTCACCCCTCTCCCACGCTTCCAGTTGGCCTTTCCCTCATCTCATCATCCATTTATCACCCGCCACGTATCCTTTTCCCTCCATGTCAGCCTTTCACTGCATTAAAATTGCCACGACTATTCTTCCGCTGTCTCTGCGTATATCCCTAATGACTTATGTCATCCCCCCGCCACCTCTCTCACCTCTCATCGTTCTTTTCTTTGTCCTTGCGATCGGGGCCCTGTCATTCCATAGCTATACCTCACTTCCCGCGTTAGCCTCCATACCTGTCCTTCAAACCCTTCAGTTATTCCAGGTGGCAGCACGAGAAGTCTTCCATATCCAAAAATGCTGATTTGGCCAGGTCGTCTTCAATCCCAAGAAGCAGTTATTGAAGCGGTTGGTGGTGGTTAGACATCATCTCCGCCATAATGGGAAGTCCTGCATTGAATTAAAGACACGTCGATTCGCCGAATAAACTGTCAGGGGATCGATTGCGTCTACCATAGGTTGCACGACCATTCAAAGATTGTAGTTCCATGTTGTCAGAAGCCATGCAAACGCAAAGCTTTCAATGCTAGGTCTCGGTTTTGTTGCTGTTGTTAGTTTGAGTATATGAAGGTGTTTTCGCCATTTTTTGTATCTATCGATGGTTGAGCTAAGCTCCCGGTTGTAAATATTTAATGAAGCACTGATACTCTAGTTATGTATCCACTCTTGAGACTTCTTGCCTAATGAATGGCAGTTTATTTTACGCCTTTGTTACACTGTGTTTGAATCGCTCGGAATTGGAGGATCCAGTCGAGCCATAACTGTTATAGGATGATGTTGGTAGGATCACTGTACCAGTTATGATGTTTCTAACAAGTTCTTGTTATTTTCTCAGCGCTGAGTGACTTAGAATTGGAGGATCCAGTCGAGTCCTCCTCAGCTTCTTGAGACCCTGAATCCAAGAGGATCTTGCTCAGTGTCTTTCTCTCGCAAATAGTCGTAAGCCTGTTGCCCAAAGCTGTTTGCCCATTTTTCTCACCAAGTCTTCCACCTACTCACCTTTTATCAACCCACTGGCTGAAGTCGGATCAAGACCTCATTTGTCCCCATATGTACCAGACTCAGTTCCCTGAGTTAGAGTGATATCTCCTTGAGTTTTCCTCCATTTGATCACCCCTTTAAAACAAATTGTGACATTAAACTGATGGGCGTTGGGCTCTGCTCCTGCAAGCAATCCAGGAGTGACTTCCGTCGCCAACACTTGTTCAGAATTTGTTGGCCAGGAGAGAGAAACAGGTGTTCAAAAGGTGGTTGAGACATGTTGAAAACCCCAGTGGCGAAGGAAAGAGATCTGGCAGAGGTCTCGTAGATTTCCAAGTGGGAAATAAGAAGGGATTAGTTGATCTCATAAACTGCCAGGAGGGCAGAGGAGACATCCCGATTTGACAGGTGGGCAAGTGATAAGAAATGAGCTCAACTGAGAGTTCATGTCAGCAAGGAATGTTGAAAAATGGGAAGAAGGTGGAAGAAGGGCCTCACCCATATAAATATTCATGTGGAACTACAAGCCACGTGAATGAAGAGGATGAGAAGTTAAATTCTTCCACCGCCAAGGAGAAAGATCCTAGGAGCGTTCTGTGTCATTGGAGGAGTTGAGATATTCCTGCCAAATAGCTGAGGAGAGGCTAGCATATTTGTTGTAGATATAGCAGTAAAAGGAAAAAAAGTTGAGACTGTCATGGAGGAGAAGGAGCAGATACTGAAGTCTTCCCCAATAGAAGAGGAGCACCCAGTCGAGTTGCTCACTCAATGGGAGATGGATTTGAATATGTTGGAGGATTGGTTGGACAGTCCGGAACTAGAAGGTGGCTGCTAGAAAACAACCATACCAGGGAAGACATGCCAACATGAGTTGCAGCTGGAGGAATATGGAATGGAACCAACCGAAGAACTGATAGGAGCTAGTCTGTCAGAGGGGATAGCTGAACAACAATTCAATAAGGAGACTGCAAAATTTGATTTTGTAGCAGGGTGTCCAGTCAACATCACAAGAGATTGAGAGTAGAGTGGGAGATCCATATGATCTACCCTTAGAGAAGTATGAGGAGTTGCAACCAAGTAGATTGCACAAGGAGAACCATTCGATGAAGCAGCTGGAAGAGGTGATACAGGAGATAAGGGAGATGATTTTTAAATCATCAGAAGAAGTTTTCAGAAAGAAGAAGCTGGACAGAGGAGAACTTTCACAAGCAGTAGGGAAGATGCAGAAGCAAAAACAACATCAAAGCAGAGGAGTAGGAGGAAAACTTGAGGAGAAAGTTTGGGATCCAGGAGAATTTCAATAGAGTAGGGAAGCTCATGAGCAGGAGCTCAAGAATTTTCATAGCCGTGGAGTATGATGCAGGAGCATCCCTCCACCTCAGCACGTACCAACTATTTAGCATGTTGGTGCGCATGCAAGGAAGGGAGAGGTTCCTTCCTCTCATTTTTCCTTCACACAAGTTGTAGATGAGGTTGCGTTAAATGGCTGATGGTAGAGGGGTTCTGCATCCGATTCAGATTGGATTTCCATCATTGTAATCTGCCTAATTAGTCGGGTGTTTTGAATGGTGATTAGACACCACTAGTATATCTTGGAGGGAAGCTCATAGAGCTCCTCTTGTATAAATCTTTGTATTGTATGCCCAGTAGAGGCTGCTGGAATTTGATGAAAAACCATCGTAAGCCAATAGGTTGTTGAGAGCTGAGACTCAGTTGTAGTCCAGATTCGTATATTGTAATTGACATTCTGCCATTAATATAAAAAGAATAGATTTAATTGTTTTCCATTTTCCTATGTAATGGATGTTTATTTGTGAATGTTACTCATGTGTGCTTATACTGTAGATGTATGTTAAAATTCGTCTGTAGGGGTAGGGATAGAATCCTCTATCTGTGAGTGTGTTGAATTAGTTTTGGTTCATTAGGCTAAGTGTAAGGAGTGAACGTTAGAGAGTTGAAACTCTGTGAGCCAACACAAGGAGTGTGTGTCTGAACTCTTTTGAGTCAGAGGAGAATGTGCCAAGAGGGCACAAAATAATAATCCATAGACTCAAGGGAGAATTTCAAGGTTGCTGAATACCTTGGAAAGAAATATTGTGGAAGAGTAAGCATAGCACAGAGTTACTGCAGACTCTTTTGGACTCTGCTAGGAGGGCATTGAGCAAGTGCTAGTACGTATAGAACCAACGCATTCTGGAGTGTTGGAGACATTGAGAGAAACCTAGAGTTGCTGAACACTCTGAGGAAGGAAGGCTTTGCAAGTGTGCATTGAGCAGGGCAAAGGAGTTTCCTTAGTAATTCTAGAAGAATTCAGGGAGAAGCTGTTTGAAGGCTTAAACGAGTGCAAGGAGTGTACCAAGGATAAATTAAGTTCACCTTACGATCTCAGGAGGAAGAGTGTCAAGTTTCCAAAAGGGCACTAGAAGGTTCGCAGAAGGATGTAGTAGAGCCAAGAACCTTCAAGGGTTGAGCCGAAAAAAATCTTAGGAGAAACAACATTGCTGTGCGCATAATTCCTACAAGGAGAGCATAAAAGGGTCAGGAATAGTCTAAGTCTTGGGAAGACAAAGTGCTAAGTGTGCACAAGGAGGAAGGACTTGCTAAAGTCCTAAAGGTGAGCAGAGTTACCCATTGTTAGGAGGACACAGATGGCGAAAGATCTGGAGATCCGAGATTTAGAGCTACGAAGGGATTACCAAGAGAAAAAATCAATCTTCATGAAGTCACGAAGAGCGGAGTGATACAAACCATTGGATCTAGAAGGGACACATGGAGGAGATCCGCACATTTCAGAGAAGTGACAGTCCATAAGAGGTCAGGGGAGAACAAGCAAGAGACTCCTAAAGGCTGAAGTCTGAATAGATCACCATCATTGATATGAAGTAGGAATGAGAACCATTGATCCTCATGCCATTTGAGTTTGCCAATTTAGAGTTCGGGAACATAGGAGTTGGCTGTTGTGGAAAACTTTGAAATCCTGAAGCTCGAAGCTTTTTTCATTGTTTAGCCCTGGGACACATCCCAAGGTCATATGATAGAAAGGTCCTAGCACAGAGAATGAGTGCTGCCATCACTTTCTTCAAAGGGATAAGAAGAGAGCCACAGGGTTAATAGGACCCGCACTTTGGAGAAAGAGGGACCTGTGATAAATTTGCATTGGGTTCCAACAGGGGACTGAAGAGTCAATTTGACTCAGGTGTTTGAACGGTCCTAGATCAGGAGGTTGAGAAACCTCAGAGGGTGAGGTCTACGCCAAAAATAATTAAGGTGTTGAGGACAAATAATATCAGAGAGTTTTGCGGGAATGAATTTGAATAATTCTGTAAGAAATGTGGTATAGCAAGGAAGAAGAATAATCTATATACACCTTAATAGAATGGAGTTACATAAAGGATGAACTTGACGCTGATGGAAAAATCAAGGTGCATGCTTAGTGGTGTCAGGTTAGGGAAATAATTATGGGCAGATGAAGTGGGTACTACATGTTACCTGTAAAATAGATTGCCCTAATCAATGATGGATGAAAATACTCCACAAGAGGTATGGACTGGTAACAAACCTTCTCTTACACATCTCAAGGTATTTGGCCATGAGGTGCAGGTTCATGTTCCAATGGAAAACAAGAGTAAGATAGATAAGAAGGCTGAAAAGTGTATCTTTATGGGGTATAAATATGGTCTCAAAGGTTATAGGCTTTGGAACCTAGAAACTAAGAAGGTTTTGTATAGACGAGATGTGGTATTTAGAGAAATGAAGGATGTTGTTAAACAGGAAGTCCTACCAAGTAAGGAAGAACCAGAGAAAATAGAGTTTGATTTAAAGGATGATGAATTAGACTCTACAGAAGAACAAGAATAAGAAGAAGAAGATACTCATACTCCAGTATTGAGGAGATCAGTTCGAGAAAGAAAGTTACTAGAAAGGTATACTCCATCTGATTTCTGTTCAAATTTTTCTTTTTCTATTACTGATGATGATCCTAGAATTGTCAGGGAGGCAGTGGATTTAGAGGATGGAAAACTCTGGAAAAAGGCCACGGATGAAGAAATGGTAGCCTTGGATAAGAATGAGGCTGGGGATCTAGTGGAGTTGTTGACTAGAAGAAATCCCATTGGCAACAAATGGGTATTTAAAAAGAAGCTGAATGCATAAGGCAAAGTGGATAAACATAAATCTTGGTTAGTAGCAAAGGGTTATTCCAAGGTTGAGGGAATTGATTTTGGTGAGACATTTTCTCCTGTTTCCAAGTTAACTTCTGCAAGATTTCTGTTGTCTGTTGCTACTGCATTTTATATTGAAGTAAAATATATGGATGTGAAGACAACATTCCTACATGGGGATCTGGAAGAAGAAAATTGTATGAAGCAACCAAAAGGCTTTTCTATGAAGGGAAAGAAGGAGCTGGTATGCAAGATGAAAAATTCCTTGTATGATTTAAAACAATCACCAAGGATGTGGTATAAAAAAATTGATACTTATATGTTGGGACTTGGCTTCACAGGAATAAAAGAGTATCACTATGTGTATTTTAAATTAATTGTTTATCATTTGATTTATTTGGTCTTGTATGTGGATGACATGTTGCCGATAGGAAACAACAAGGAGATTATCCAGGGTGTGAAAACTCAGTTGTTTTCTAAATTCAACATGAAAGATATTGGTGCTACAATATTGAACTTATTTCAAGAGGACTACAAGGATGCACATGACCTAGGCCCAAAGTTCCATTACTCATGGCTGATCACCTTAATAGCCTTCATGGGATGGTGAGAACCAGGGTATGTAATGTTTTGTACCATACCATAGCCAGTGGGAGTGAGGTACCTATTGCTAAGATCTGGGCCACACTCTAATCATAAGAAGGAGAATGGAGTCATATTTTAAGCATACCTATGCGACATACATGAAGCTATCAGTCTATCATAGAGAATAACATCAGAGGCTGTCTCGCGATATGCGGACATCGCCAACTTCTAGGCCACATGACAAACAATGTGGATACGACCAAGGTAGGATCCAGATAAAAAATGGCTACAGATGCGCTACTGCATCACATAGGGTGATATCGACATGGTCATCAACGAATGGTCCAATGAATGGAGAATCCCAACCATTACCTGGGAATTCCAAGAATGAACAGTAGAAGGAGAGGTAGAGCAGGAGGAAACACATCCCCAAGAAATCCAAGTGTCCAAGAAACCAAGAATGGGCCAAGTCAAGCCAACTCAGGCAGACAAAGGGTCAAAGAAGACATGAACCCATAAAGGAAATAAAGAGACTACACAACTGGCCAACGAACAACATAAACAGGTTGCGGGAGCGCAAGAGACCGCTCAAAATCCCAATACGCAAGAATCAGGGGGAACTAAGAGACTGGTAGCGTAGACAGGAGGCATGCGTAAGAAAGAAAAGGTGAAAATAACATCACTTGACTATATGATCATGAAGGACAATGGGGAAATGATCGCTAGAATGGTCCAAGATTGTCTAGTAGAGGACTTCGATTATGCAACACATCACAGGGATAAACTACAAAAAGAACTGGCAAATATCGGGCAGTTCCTCAAGAAATGTGCGGAAGTACATATAGCAAGCAACAATAGAGGCATAGAGCCATCAACACCATAGACCAACGAGAGAGTGGAGGTAGAAGAATGAGATCCATTCCACTCAATGCCACACACAAACACAACGATCTACATGACGTATAAGATGTTGCATATGGATTAAATCGAGGGGAAGACACCCCTAAAGGATTTAAACCACATCCAATTGGTCCTGATGCGAATGCCATCAAGGGCACTACACAAGTTATAGGTGAGCATCGACCATGAGGTACAGTCTCATGCACATAGAAAATTAGTCGAGCTACAATAAGTAACAAAGAAGCAGGAGGTGTTGAAAAATGATTGGGAGTAGGCCAAGCTCGAAACTCAGGAGGAAAAACAATGCAAGAATGAACTGGAATGAAGAGGGAGGAATTTTTGAGAAACTTCCAAACACCGCACAAGGAAATGAACTCCCCGTAGAAGAAAATATCGATCAAATTGAGTAGGAAATCGAGCAATATGAGAAGGAGATCGAGACTCTTTGAGAGCAGCTTACACCAACCACTCCACCAGCAGTGAAGGAGAAAAGGAAGCAGGAAGCAACAAAGTAGCTGCAGGAGATAGAGAAACAAGTTAACACAACAAATGACTTGTTCGACAAAGCAACGTAGCTTTGGACAAGGTTGGAGGAGGATCCATAGGTCCAACATTGGGACAAGGAAGAGGAAAGGATCAATGAAATGATCCAAAAGATCAAGTAGAGGCAGAAGACCATACCAATCCCAGAACAAGTCAAAGGGATGCAAGAGATTAAGAAGATGCAAGCAGAACTTATCACTGCGCAAACACAAAAACAGGAGCTCCAGGCTCAAATAGAGCCATTGCAGGAACGTGTAGCAGAAGTACTCACACATGCAGATGGAGATAAAACAAAGATACCATAGACCCAGGCAGAATGTGCGAGATTTTTGAGCAACGAAGTGGCAGTTAAGGTAGTGGAAACCATCAAGGAGAAGATCGCGCATGCATTGACAAAAGCAACAGAGCTCAAGGAAAAGTTCCAGATGATTACCAAGGAGATCGAGGAAGATCAGAAGGATTAGGTGACTTGGGATGAGCCACATGTCAGTGTTGGGGGCTTATTGGCAGCAGGCCGAAATGAAAATAAGGATGATTGTGGGGAAAGAAAGCATGCAGAAATGGAAGTAACAACTGGAGGGAAACACAACACATGCACATGCAAGAAAGCGTGCACGAGGGAACCGACAACTGGGAGGAAGAACAACACGCGTGCATGGGAGGAAGACCTAATGTCAGTAGGGTTAGGGTTTTTGTAATACATTGTAAATGGATGAAGAGCCCGATAGATATAAAAATAGATATGTAGGTATAATAGAGGGTTCCAATTTTGGTTGTAAAAGGGATGGTTCTTGATTAGTTTGTCTCTGTATTGTTCATACCAAATATGTATGAGGCGATGTGATATATGATATTGTAATGAACTATTTTATAAGCTGTTGAGCTAAGAATAGAGGAGAGGAGGCAGATTTGAAGATTATATCGTAGGCTAGGGAGCCCGATGCGATCTAGTTCGCCTCATATAGATCTTACCCATCTGAGGAGAATTGTAAGCACGCAACGTTGGAGATGCAGAACTACCATAATAAGAGAGACAAGAGACAAATATTTGTGGATGTATCCCAGGAGGGGGTGAACCATGGTAATATCTGTGTAATATGATGAATGCATGTATGTATTTACTTTACTTTTCTTCAGTAGTTAATTCATATGCTTAATGAATGAGTTAATATATTTTTATGAAATACGATTGTGTTGCTTGGGAAATAAACTGTGGTAGATAGTTGTGTGACCATGAATACTGTATATTTCTATCACAATTTGTAGTGCATGGATCTGAATAATAAACCCATATCTCATACTCAATCCTAGGCTGTAAACACCTGAGCCTTACAACCACCCATTTAAAGCTATATCGAGTGAGACTGCGTAGTGCATTCTGTGTATTGTGTTGCCTTCTAGTTTACCAGGAGGGCCATAGATTTAGAGGCTTTGTTGGAAACCCGAAATACGTGAACCCTAGGTCAATAACTCAGATGGTCAGGAAAGAAGAGTAAGTAACAAAGAACTAACAAATGGTTCCGTTGCCGTGTTAATAGGAACGAGAAAGGAATGAGTAGATGAGATAGATTGAGCATGAAGAGAATGAAGAAAAGAAGAGATAAATGAGCCACTAGAAGGTAATGTTGAGACCTTGGAACCCCATGAAAGCAAAAATCAAAGGCTGGTTGAGAACCATAGGATTAGAGTTTGCACAAAAAGACAATAGAAACCCTAGGATCACACCTCACAAATATCTGGATAAATACGTATTTACTGATTTACACGAAGTCTTTTTTTATGATTTTCCGCATCTACTACATGAGTGGATACTAAGGTTGAAGGATAACCATGTGACAAACCGGATTCGACAGGTAGATTGGACTCTAGTACAGATTGAGTAGTTACAGTAGGGGAACAAAAACTTCACCCACGTAGTAGACTTTTGTCTTGACAGTATTGTGGCAAGCTTCATCACAGAGTTTGCAGTTGACACAACGAAGTCATAAAACACAACAGAGAAATAATTTCTATGTGGACCTTGAGGAAGGTACATTCAATCACTCTATACTTATATTAAGATACTGCTATATAACAAAGGTGTAATGATAATGGAATCAGACAACTAAACTTCCCTACATACATGGGGGAAGGGGGGGAAGCACTGAAAGAAAGAGGATAAATGGAAGGAGGTAAGGACAAAGGCAAGCAGGAGGAGGAACCCTTGGACCCGATCATGATGGACAACGACCAGATCAATTGGTTCTTGGCGTCAATAGAAAATACATGTAGCGAAGTACCCTACCAATACAAAATGAATACCAAGAAGAGAGCTGTAGCCGCGAGGGAAGGCTTGGTGAGTGATGAGTAAGAGGTAGAAGATCTTCAGGCTGTGGAGCAGATTGAGGAAATCCCCCGTGCAACATATGAGAGGAAGACGAGAGGTCCAAGAACGAGAGAATAAGGTAACCATCCTATCCATATTAATGTCAGTGTGGAACCCATGAACCCATGTGCGACTAATACACCAAATAGAACACCACCGTTTAGACAACCGAAGTTTGGAGGAAGTCCAACAACAAGAATTGCATCTACATAAGGAGCAACAACTGGAGGAGCTAGTTCAGGTAGCACTAGTCAAGTATCTACACCGCATGGAGGAGGTAGTAGTTTAGTATTCAGAATGGCAGGATACGATCCCACTATTCGATTACCAGAATTTCGGGGAGAAGTAGCAGAAGACCCTGAGAAGCATTTGTTCATTTGTGCAAATATCTGGGAAGAAAAACAGATCACTGATGAAGATACCAAACTCGTGCAACAAGCAATTATGCTAAGAGACCACACACTAGACTGGTACATGAGTCTAGACACAAATAGTGCCCCGGGAATGATAAGGACACTCGTCGATATTAAGAATCTACTGATTGATGAGTTCCAAAAGCCAAGCTCAGAGGATCAATACATGAACGAGATGATCGAAATTAGACAGAAACTGGGAGAATTTGTATAGGATATTGATCAGAGATTCAAGTGATTGAAGGGAAAGCTCAAATACCTTATGATCGATATGCAACATCGACACCTATTTTTCAACTCACTATTACCACATTTAAATTATCCTTTACGACAACATAAGTTCCAGACACAAGAAGAGGATCTGCAGGAAGCCTTGCAACTGGAAGAGAATCGGTACCAGCAGACAAACCCATCTATCGAAGAATTGAAGGAGGATTTGAAGAATCTAACATTTTAGTTGAACTAGAATAAGAACAAGGACAAATGAGAAGTTGTTTGGTGCACCACATGCAGGATAGAAGGACACCACAAGAACGAGTGTCTAACATTTGCGCAGTATATGGCAGTCAATATACCAAATCCGTTACCATAGGGAGGACTATGGTGCAAAATATGCAAGAAACTGGGTCACAACCCTTATCATTGCACGATGATGCAGAAATACCAGACCGTCCCAAAGAAATACCAGACCGTCCCAAAGAGTTCACACTACACCTTTTGCAAATCAGTGGGCCACAATTATAAATATTATAGAACCATGGAGCTGATGCAGGAAAGAACATCAGATGCATATAGGGTACAGGCCGAAATGATGAATGGGAAAGAAACGCCATAGTTAAATCAAACCCCATCTCCTTCCAACACTGCATAGCCATAGTATAATACTGTGCAACAACCATACAATAATACACAGCTGCAGTACAACCCGACACAGCTCTAGTACAACACAACACAGTACAATCAGGCACTACAATATAATGCGCTGAGAGGTGATCAAGTAGGCTACAGAGGAGGAGGACGAGTCGAAGGAGGTTTCATATGAGGTAGAGGACTAGTCACATGTCACAATTGTCAACAACTGGGACATTATGCATGGGAATGTCCACTTCCACTATCAACTTTTATGTATTGTTGCGGATTGGACCACGATACAAAGGAATGTCTGACACTACTAGTAAAGATTCAGGAAAAGAGGAACCAAAACAATCAGAATGTTCAATGGGTTTTAGACGAAGCAAGGGATGACAAACGAAACATCAATATAGTCACTCATGGAGGAATGAAAATAGGAAATGATGCAATTTGACAGGAACCAGCGTAGAACCAATGGGTAAAGAATAACACTAAACCAAAGAAGCAGTTCGACGCGCAAAAGGAAAAGGAGATCTTTAAAGAAGCCCAGCAATAATTTTAGAAGGAGGACACAATGTTGACTTCAACTGCGCAACCATTCAAGGAAACCCCAGAATATGAGATGTTTCCCTCACTGGATCATACCAATGGAATGCAACCCATGGGACAAGTAAGTACAATCAAATGATTTTTGCAATCATGCGTGAAAGTATTAAGTGATACTTCAACTGTGAAAATACTGCAAAACATACTAGAGAAATGTAGCAGTGAGATGAACAAAAATTCAGAACCAAAAACTGTTAACCACCTACACACAAGAAGAAGAACAAGTAGGGAATTCAGACTAAATGCTAACTTTGGGGATTTCAACATGGGAGAAATTATACTAGATTTAGGATCCGAAGTAAATGTATTACCGAAGAAGACATGACGATGCATGGGAGAGCCAACACTAGGATACTCAAATGTCCAATTGAAAGTAGCAAAACAGCATAGAGTTCTACCAATAGGTAGATTGAAAGGGGTGACAATAGATCTTGATGGAGTGTGCACTAAAGCAGACTTCGAAGTCATTGAAATAGTATATGACACAATACCTTACCCGACATTGCTTGGTATGGATTGGGCATTTGAAAACTAGGCCATAATCAATTTGAAAACCCAGAAAATGACATTTGAATCCAGAGAATACAGGGTCATAGCACTATTAGATCCATCTGAAGGAGAGAGGTTTGTAGAACCCACTTGTATGGACTTAGAGGAAATCATCCAGTTGTACATAACAACTGCGTGCAATGAGGATTACATAAGCCCAACTACAGATGGGGTACTCAGTTGGCGAAGCATTACTTCATGTGCAACAGACTCAGACACCGGGCTAGAAAACTAGCAACAAAGACTACATGAAGTATCCACGAGAAGATGTGCAAGAATAGACCACACAGTAAGGTGGGTAGGCACCAAAATCAAGGAACCACCCAGTTTCTACGGACTAAATGATTTGGAAACATTCTTGACACAATATTAAGACGAAGTATTACATAATCAGAGACCATTAGCACTCGACTTAGCACTAAAGGCCACACCCGAAATATGGCGGGGCTCACATAAAGAGACAATCACAGACTGATATCAATGTAAGCGATTACTACGCATAAGGTTCGACACAGAACATGAAAACAACAAGAAACATAAGTATGAAGGACAAGGGATACCCACGAAACATTTGGAGAAGTGAAAAACATGGTGGAAAATGACACCACTAGAGGAATGACCTCATCACTTCATACATACTTTAGAGGGCATACTAGCGAACTGGTATACAGACCAAGAATTGCGCAAAGGAACTACAACATGGGGGAAATTTCAACAAAACTTCACAATCACTTTCTCATTCGAGCATGAGAACCCCAACAAAGATGTATCCCTCAAATGGATCAGAGGAGTGATATTCATCAAGGAACCAGAAATAGAATTTATCACAGAAGAGAAACAATGGAATAAACAGACAGTCAAGGAACTGCTGTCATGTTACCATGTACAGAAGGAAGCACCAGATGAAGAGGACCTGCATGATATTCATATTGACAAAGTAGAAGGTGAAACAAATGTGGAAGGACCACCTATAGAATCAAAAGTCATTTTCGTGCCAATCAAGGTAAATAAAGTTAACATCGGGACAACTGAGCAACCCAAAATGGTCAGCATTGGAGATTACTTCGATGAACAAACAATAGAAAGCATCATAGAGTTATTGCGTGAATATAGCGACCTTTTTTCCACAACATTCACAGAAATGAAGGGTATAGCCGAAGAATTAGGAGAAATGAAGATACCACTCAGACTTGACACGAGACCTACCAGACAACGACCCTATAGACTAAACCCCATATATAAACAAAAAGTTAAAGACAAAATTGATAGGATGCTCGAGGTCGACATCATTGAACCAGTCGAGGAGTCAGAATGGATAAGTTTGATAGTAGTGCAGGACAAGGAATAAGGAAGATGAATCAGGATATGCGTCGACTTGAGGAAGTCGAACGATGCATGCCTACACGACCCATTCCCTACACAATTCATGGACGAAGTGTTAGAGAATGTGGGAGGACATGAAGCTTACTCATTCACTGATGGATTCTGAGGCTACCATAAGATTAAGATAGCATAGGAAGATCGACATAAGATCACGTTCGTGATAGAATGGGGATCTTATCAGTACACAGTCATGCCGTTTGGACTAAAGAACGCACCAACAATATTTTCCAGAGTGGTCATCGCAACATTTAAGGAATTCATCCATCAGTTTCTTGAAGTATACCTGGATGACTGGACAGTATATAGCCTGTTGAAAAACCATGTGGAAGTTTTATGACCGATGTTAGAACGATGCAGACAGTGCCATATATCACTGAACATCAAGAAATTCTTAATTGGGACATCGTTTGGGATATTATTGGGCCATATAGTATGTAAACAAGGCTTATTAGTAGATCCGGCAAAGATCGCAGTCATTGTTAACTTACCAGCACCAAAAACAGTCCGTCAGCTAAGAGCGAAGTTAGGACACACTGGATACTACAGGAAATTAATCAAAGGATATGCATAAATTACAACACCCATGGAAATTTTTTTATGGAAGGATACAAAGTTTCAGTGGAATGACGAGTGTCAACACGGTTTGGATACCCTAAAGGAAAAGATGGTCACCGCGTCGATATTAGTATTTCCAGACTGGGAAAAGACATTCCATGTGCATGAAGATGCCTCAACGATAGCACTTGGAGCTATATTAGCATAGCCAGGAATGAGATACTTGGATCACCCGATAGCATTTGCAAGCAGGAAGTTATCAGACTTAGAACATAATTATAACACGACAGAAAGGGAGGGCCTAGCCATGGTCTATGCACTGCAGAAGTTAAGACATTACCTGTTGGGAAAACAATTTCAGATGTTCACAGATCACTCAGCCTTGAAATACCTAGTCAATAAGCCAATGTTGGGGGGGAGAATCTATCGATGGTTACTATTATTTCAAGAATTTGACTTTGGAGTAATAGTTAAACCAAGAAAACTGAATGCAGGACCTGACCACATGTCAAGGATCACAAATGGAGAAGAACCTAAGAATTTAGAAGACAACTTTCCGGATGCACAGTTATTATCAATACAAATTGCTGATGAATACTTCACAGAGATCATCCAGTACTTGAGCACAGGTACTGCGCCACACGAATATACCACCACGTAGAATAAAAACTTAGTAGTCCGTGCAGTAGACTATCAACTGATTGCAGGTCACTTATACAATATGGGCATAGATAGCATTTTGTGAAGGTACGTGTTAGAGAACAAATGACCAGGAATTTTAGCAGAAGCCCATGAGGGAATGGCAAGAGGGTATTATGCAGAAAAAGATACCACACAAAAGGCACTACGCACATGACTATGATGGCCAACAATTCGCAGAGAATCGAAAGAGTGCTATCAGAGATGCGATGGCTGTCAAAGGGTAGGAAAACCCAACAAAATAGATGAGATGCCACTACAAACACAAGTAACATTATAGGCATTTGAAAAATGGGCAATAGACTTCGTGGGACCAATTAACCCACCATCCAAAAGAATAGGGGAAAGGTACATTATCACCACGACATAATATCTAACAAGATGGGCGGAAGTCGCACTAGTAGAAGATTGCAATGTAGAGACATCAACACACTTTTTGTTTGAACAAATAATCACGAGATTTGGGAGCCCAAGAGTCTTGATGAGCGACCAAGGAACACACTTCATAAACAACACCATCTACACAATGACTGAATAATTTGAAGTCCATCACCAGAAAAGCACACCGTATCACCCACAGGAAAATGGCATGGTAGAATTCTTAAATAAAATTCTAGAGAATGCACTAACAAAAATATGCAACGTCAACAGAGATGACTGGGACCTCAAGGTACCAGTAGTATTTGGGCATACATGACTACATGCAAAAATTTGACAAGACACACATCATTCAAACTAGTTTATAGCCAAGAAGAAGTAATGCCATTATAATTTTTAGTACCCAGCTTGCGTGTAGCAACTATCACACAAATGACAGAACGAGGTGCAGTACAAGAAAGAATGAATCAATTATTAAACATGGAGGAAGACCGAATCCTAGTAGGATTCCATCAACAACTGTAGAAAGCAAGAGACAAATCTTGGCATGATCAACACATCAAGAAGAAAACGTTCAAGGAAGGAGATCTAGTATTAATGTATGACAACAAATCATTTCAGCACTCGAGAAAGCTTAGAATGCATTGGTTAGGACCATACGAAGTAAAATCTGTCATAGATGAAGGAGATGTAAAATTAAGAGATTTAGAAGGTGCAAAAATCAGAGGAATGATCAACGGGAGTCGAATGAAACTGTATAAGGACAGTCGATCACCCACCGCGCAGTAAAAAAAAAAAAATAAAAATAGCAAAAAGGAAACAAAACTAAAGAATGTGCAATACACTAGAAATAGAAAGGCCAGATGAAGTTGGATTTTTATTTTTGAAAAAGGCATGAACAATGGTTACATACAAAGGGAAAACAAGAAGGAAACGAAAAGTCAGCAAAAGCAGGATGACACGACAACACTAGCTAGAATTAAAGCACGACAAGGATTGATGGGACATCACATTAAATGCGCCAACTGGAACCAGAAAAGAAAGCATAGTGGCAAGTATGAAACCTCCACAGATGTATTGAACCCATAGTTATGGTGAATTAAACACATAATGAAGGAAGTGTCCTCGACAAGCTTCATGACAAACCCATACAACACGTGAGCATGGGAGCAACTAGTCTATTCGCGAAAGGAGAACATAGAGAGAGTAATAGTAGCTAGAACAAATAGAATGAGAATACAGAGCTCATAGAAGCTATTCAAAATCAACAAACATTCGACAATCAACACTATGGCACCACCGAAGCCAATAGAAGTAGGCCAGACTGCCAGGCCAACTAGGGTGAAAACTAGGTCACAAGGACCGTTGGAAGAAAATGACCAGAAACAGCCGGAGATTGTCAATATCGATGAAATCCCATCCCCAAAGATGATACCAACGAACTCTACACAAATTGTGGAAGAAATTCAGAAACCACAAGAAAAGGCCATGAAAGTGGATACACCAGTAGCGGCACAGGAGCCTCAGAACAAGGAAGCGGAAACCCGAAAGGAAGTGCAACAAAAAAGCACCGAAGAAGCCCTGAAAGTTAATGAAACGACACAAAATTTGGAAGCAACAGTGCAACTAGACGAGTCTCAAACGATCCTCTTAGGTCAACTAGCAAGGGATATCATTGAAGATGCCTCAGATTGGCCAAAATAGCTTATGGGGGAACAACTAGAAGCTGCTGGAACTTTGACCCAGCAACCACAACAGGAAGACAGAGTACAGATACCAAGCTCACCTCGCAAGAAGCCTGGAACAAAAATTGTTCTACCACGCATACCAGCTGGAGTACAGGTATAACCATAGCTACTAGGTCACGTCTGGAAGCTCAAATATTCGTATCATGACATATAAGATGAAACCAAGTTCCTGGAACTTGCATGGAGGGTATTTATAGAGACCATAGGCACAACCCGGCTGGGATAAGAGATTACCCAACCATACCAGTGGGTGACTAGGCTGGAAAAACCAAGAATCTTAGGTCTGTTGACCCTACCACATTTTGGCAGAGGCTAGTACGCTACCGCCTGTGTCAAGTATCTGTTAGCAGTCACACATGGAGGGAACATATGGCTGGACAAACCCGTCCCCATAATTGTTGAGATTATCGCACAAATCACAGGGTTACCAACTCGGGGTATGGATCCTGCATTGATTCTGGATGACAAATCCAAGGAGAAAGCGCTGGCAGAGGAAATGAGGAAAAAGTATGGCACCTCCAGAGGAACGAGAGGCATCATGATCAAATGAATCAACAACGCAGGTACACAATTGGACGTAAAGATATTATCCTGCAAATTGCTAAGAAAATGCTGCAAAGATGAAGTACCAGTGGGCATCATTGCAGTTGCATCTTAGTGCACCGAAGGCACCTTAATGAGCTAGGCGCCATATTTATTGAACTTATTTTGAGAGGACTACAAGGATTCACAGGACCTAGGCATAGAGTTCCATTTCTCATGGCTGATCACCCTAATAGCCTTCATGGGATGGCAAGAACCAGGGTATGTAATTTTTTGTACCAGACCACATCCAATGGGAGTGAGGTACCTATTGCTGAGATATGGACTGCACACTAAACATAATAGGGAGAATGGAGTCATATTTTAAGCATACCTATGCGATATACATGAAGCTATCAACTGCTCATGGATAATAACACGAGAGGTTGTCGCGCGATATGCAGATATCACCAACTTCCGGGCCACACGAAAAACAATGTGGATACAACCAAGGCAGGATCCAGATAAACAGTGGCTATAGATGCGCTACTACATCACAGAGGGTGATATTGACATGGTCATCTATGAATGGAACGATGAATGGAGAATCCCAACCATTACCCGAAAAGTCCCAAAAAAAACAACAGAAGGAGAGGCAGAGCAAGTGGAAATGCAACCTTCGAAAATCCAAGTTCTCAAGAAACCAAGAACGGGCCAAGGCAAGCCAAATCAGGCAGACGAAGGGTCAAAGAAGACAGGAACCCAAAAAGGAAAGAAAGAGACTACACAACTGGCCAACGAACAACAAAAATAGGTTGTGGGAGCATAGGAGACCGCCCCAAATCCCAATATGCAAGAATCAAGGGGAACTAAGAGACCAGTAGCGCAGACAGGAAACGTGCACAAGAAAGAAAATGTGCAATGAACATCACCCGACTATATGTTCATGAAGGATGATGGGGAAATGATCGCCAGAATGGTCCAAGATTTTCTAGCCAAGGACTTCGATCATCCAACACATCACTGGGATAAACTGCAAAAATAACTGGTAGAGATAGGGCAGTTCCTCAAGAAACTCAGGGAAGTACAGATAGCGAACAACAACAGAGGCATAGAGCCATGAGCACCATAGACCAATGAGAGAGTGGAGGTAGAAGAATGAGACCCGATCCACTCAATGCCACACATAAATGCAAAGATCTACATCGCGCCTAAGATGTTACACATGAATGGAATCGTGGGGTATATGCCGCTGAAGGATTTAAACCACATACAATTGGTCCTGACACAGATGCCATCAAGGGCGCTACACAAGTTACAGGTGAGCATCGACCACGAGGTACAGTCTCGTGCACACATAAACTTAGTTGATTCAGATTTTATGAGCAGAACGAAATGACTACAAATTATTAATAGGTTCTCAACACAAAATAACAGAGATACAATAAAACTGGTTTTCTATTCAATAAGGAAATAAGCTGAAACTGTAAAATGCAGCGGAAACAAGCTTGCTGGAATGGTGGCGGCTTATCTCTAAGAAGAGATATGATGGATGCGCTCCTTCAAAAGAATATCATTACAATGAGGCTCTGAAGGCCTTTTTACAATAAACAAGAATTCCAAAAACCATAGACATCCAAAAACCTGACCCTAGGAGATGAAGCGCCAAAAGTCATGTGGGCCCCATTTGGGTAAGTTAGTACATCAACTTCTCGGGGTTGTAACTTTTGCATACGATCTCCGTTTTGGGCGTATGATAGCCCGTTGGAAAGGTATCACTGTGGAGATTAATTTTTTGGGTTATATCATGCCTTTAGATACTGTTATCACTGAAATTTCGTCTGCACATGGCGACAAGAACTCCACATCATCTGCACACAGCGACAAGAACTCTACATCATCAAAACAGCAATGAAGTCATTCATGGCACTAACCACAGCATTCCAGAAGGGTCAAATACTAT
>ML789424.1:615573-644987 GCA_009831015.1 Picea engelmannii
AACCACAACATTCCAGAAGGGTCAAATACTATACAAAAATTGAAAGACACTTCACATCATAAGGTGCGCGCATATGCGCGGGATAAGAACGTGTTGTGCGCGCTTTAAGCGCACGATGCGCGACTGTCTACATAAAAAGCCGCACATTTTCTAATACGGCACATTAAATGCTTAAGATGGCCTTTCGACCGCCAAAAGACCCTCGCCCAAGATGATTTGACATCCAGAACAGGGTCGGTCCTGCAGAAGCGGCGAATTAATGGCTTAAACAAACCCTAAGCTAGCCTGTGTCTACACCGGGAACTAGTTTCATGACCGCCTGGAAATGGCTATAAAAAGTAGTGCAGGCTCATTGTTTCAACAGGGAATTCATAGTAGAGTTACACTGCTCAGATGTTTCTAAGCCCGAGTCTTGGATCACCAGTTCATCAGCTGTGCAGTGCAGAGTTCTCTCGCCATCCATTTCATCTTTTGCTTTGTTCATTTTGTAAGGGAAGCATACAGTCGAGGATTCCTGAAGGACCTTCCGCTGGAGGGAAGAGGAGCCATTATCCCTTCCTACARCRTGTKMTTTGGTTTTTMTGTTAATAGATCAAGCCTTGAAACCACTGGGAACTCCCCTGTCTCACTTTTGAAGTTTTGTTTACTGATATGTTATTTGTTTTTCAGTTCGTAGTTAGATCTTATTTCATTTTGTTTCCTATTCTCTGTTAACCTCTTTTAATCCACAGCGAACCTGTTCTGCCTTGCTGAGCCCAACAAGGCATGCTAGTGCTCCTATTATTGCTCACCTGGTGACGATTCGAGCACGAACAGATACCATTGAGAAGATTGATCCCAAAAAACCTTCATTTAGGCCCTCAAAATGGCCTCGGAAGTTAAAACTGCTAAAAATAGTAAATTGCTAAAATTGTCAGAAAAATGTTTTGAGCCAGTTGGAAGAGGTGGATGGCCACTGATATCCACCTAGATCAATCCTCCCTCCCTAGGAAGAAATGGTCTTCATTGTGTTGAGTTCCCCCATCATATGAGGAAATTTCCGCTGAATTTGGCCTCTGGTGAGCCATTTGCCTTGGTGCAGGAGCTGCCCTGCTTTGACGACTCGATAAAGTTGGATACTTTGCTGTCAAGTGCCCTTGATATGTGTGTCCACAATATGATCATTGGATTCCTACTGTATGCAGTCGGGGTTGAGCTCTATTGGTGTCAGCTTCTCTGCTACGTCTGAGGTGTCCAATAATGGTGGGAAATAAGGGCGAAGGCGATCCACGTTGAACACTGGGTACATGCCAATGAAAGGAGGAATGTTGAGATCAAAATAATTATCCCCCATGGCCTTGGTGATGGTGTGCGGCCCATAACAGAGTGGGTGAATCTTCCGATGGGGTCCTGTAAGGCCTTCTTTCTACAAGTGCAACCAAACTTTGTCACCCACCTGAAACTTATGTGGCACCCGATGTTGATCATGGCGCTGCTTGTACTTGTCATTGGACTTTTGTAGGATATCCTGAACCTGTTGGCGGATGTGCTGGATCCTCTCAATGAACCGGGTGGCTTTGTCAGCTTCAATTGGAGCAGGATTTGAGTCAGTCGAGGTGACCACAAGGGGAAGTGCAATGGGACCCAATGGTTGGAATCCCAACCCCACTTGAAAGGGGTTGTGGCCGACTGAGCTATACAGGGCTCGGTTGTAGCTATGTTGGACATGGGGAAGGATCTCATCCCATGTGTGAGGGTGATTTGAATTATACATGTGAAGGATATGCACAATCATTTGATTGACGACCTCGATTTGGCCATCTTTCTGGGGGTGGAAGGCTGTGGATTTGGTGAGCTTGGTGTCCAATAGTGACCATAGGCTTGACCAAAATGTGCTTAGAAATTGACTTTCCTGATTTGAGACAATAGTTTGTGGGATTCCAAAATGTACACAGACTCGTTCAAAGAAGAGATTGGCAGTGGCCTCTGCTGTGATGTTCTTCTTCCAGGCAAACATAATCACCATTTTAGAAAAGCGATCAACAACCAAAAAAACACAGTCATTTCCTTGCTTGGTGGACGGAAGGCCCGACATGTAGTCCATTGAGATGGATTCCCATGGTCTGTCAGGAGTAGGAAGAGGGGTGTACATGCCCTATTTCTTATTGTTCGATTTGGCAATAGTGCAGGCAATGCAGGACTTGATATACTTGGCGACCTCCTACCGAAGTTTCGACCAGTAGAAATGTTTCTGTAGCATCACCACTGTATTTTCGATGCCAAAGTGTCCTACTACCCAACTGTAGTGGGCTTCCCAGATCAGATTCGCTCGCTTGCTTGATGGAACAAAGATATGGCCCAAACAACACAACAACCCATCCTGAAGATGGAAATTATCGACAACTGCATTTGCACCCAACATTTGGTAGGTGGTGGCGAAGTCAGGGTCTATCTCATAGAGTTGGGGCCATCCATAGGTATCATGGCCACATGAGTCTAGCACCATGGTGAGTGACGCAACTGGCAGTATGCTGAGGCAATCAACAACGCGATTGGTGCTTCCTATTTTATACTTAATGTTGAGGTGGAATTGCTGCAATTATGTGGACCACTTTTGATGGAAATCATTCTGCAATTTTCCTTATGTCTGCATGAATTGTAGTGGCTTATGATCAATGTGGATGATTGTCTCCTTCCCAAGAATGTAATGTCTCCACTGGTGGTAGGCTTTCACAATGGAGTACATTTCTTTGTTGTAAGTAGGGTACTTATGGACATCATCTGATAGTGTCTCACTATGATAGGCCACAGGGTGGCCATGCTGAGTGAGAACGGTGCCCACCGCATAATCTAAAGCATTTGTCTCGATCTCAAAGGGCTGCTGCAGGCCTGATAGTGAAAGTACTGGGGCTGAGCACAAGCGCTGCTTAAAATCATCAAATTCTTGTTGTTGGGATTGGCCCCATGCAAATTTCGCCTTACCACCACCCCTAGTTATTTGGCTAAGAGACCATGCAATATGGGAGAATCCCAACATGAACCTGCGGTAGAAATTGGCAAGGCCCAAGAAGCTCCGAAGCTCAATGAGTGTGGTTGGGGCTAGCTAGTCACGGATGACTTGGATCTTGGATGGATCCACATGTAAGCCATGCTGATCAATTATGTAGCCTAGGTAATGGACTCTGTCCATGCCGAAGGAGCATTTTTCCAAGTTGGCATATAACGTGTGCTGCCGTAGGGTGTGAAGAACTTGTTGAATATGCTGCAAATGTTCAGACCAATTCTTGCTGTAAAAGAGAATGTCATCCAGATACACCACTACAAAAGTATTGGTGAATGGTTTCAAGATATTGTCCATCATCCTCATGAAAGTGGCTGGAGCATTTTTCAAACCAAAGGGCATGACCAACCATTCAAAAAGGCCTTTCGTTGACTTGAAGGCGGTTTTCCATACATCTGTCTGTTCTATCGGGACTTGGTGGTAGCCAAACTTTAGATGAATCTTACTGAAGTATTTGGCCCCCATGATTTGATCAAGGAGGTCTTCGATTTGGGGAATCGGGTACTAGTTTCTCACTGTGATTTTATTCAGAGCTCGGTAATCAATGTAGAGTTGCCAGGTTCCATCTTTCTTCTGTACCAACATGATTGGGCTCCTGCAAGGTGATGAACTGGGATGGATGTGCCCCTTGTGAAGCAGTTCTTGGATCTATCACTTGATCTCCTCATTCTCTAATAGAGAGCGACAATAGACTGGCCGATTGGGCAACGATGTGCTGGGGGTTAGATCGATGGGGTGCTTGACCTGACAGTGCAGAGGTACCCCAATATGTGAGGAGAAGATATCTGAGTATTCTTCCACGACCTTATCTACTTAATTCTGCTGTGTGGAGAGGTCAGCCGTAGAGACCCTAGATGTAGATGTGATATTTCACTTATTTTGAGAGAAAATCATGAAGAAGAAAAACTTACTCATCTGAGAGATGACCTTCCTGCATTGCTTAGCAGAGATCAAGGAAATATCACTAGGTGATACTGCCTCGGGTATCTTGTACAATTTCATGTTTAAAGTAATAATAACACTATGAGGCCTAGACTCATATACAACATGACATTTCCATAAATAAGGTTGGCCCAAAAGAACATCACAAACTTCGAGAGGAGAAACATCACACAATACCTTGTCTTTGAAGGGCTTTATGCAGTACGACAATCGACACTGTTGGTTGACGCAGAGATCACTTCCTTGGCAGAACCATATAATAGTGTAGGGTTGTGGGTGTAGTGTTGTCGACAGGGCTAGCCGCTTGATGACCTCTACTGAGATGAGGTTCTTCTGGTTACCTCTATCCACGATGAAGTGCAACAAGGTGCCTTTTAACCACATCTGTGAATGGAAGAGGCATTCTCCTTCTTCTGGCTCGTCTAGTTCACCAGGCTGGAGATTGGTGGTAGCAACAGTGGCATTGGGTTCCACATCAATGATCCATCTTCCCCTTTCTGGTTTTGGCTCAGAGTCTGAACCCACATCTGATTTAGAGGCTTTCACTTTGGCCACCAATGACTGCTTTGAACGGTAGTTAGCAATGTTATTCCAAGGGCTCTTATGGAACTCGCACCACTTCCTAGTATATTTCTTTGTCTTTCCAGTGTTCTTCTTTGCTTGCTGCTTGGAATGGTTGTCCTGATACTATCCATATTTTCTCTATCCTTTGTTTTGTGGTTTGGGGCCACCCTTTCCTAGATTTTGTTGTGCGGGGTTCCAAGGCCCAAATTGCCGCATCTTTTGTTTGAGCTTCTGCTCGATTTTGACGACATATCGGTAGGCTGCGCCCAAGGATGAGATGTCCAAAAATTCCATTTCAGTCTGGATGTATCTATGGAGAGTGCCACGATACTTGAGCACCATATTTCTCTCTAAATATTTGATACCCAACTTGGTGTGCAAGGTATGAAAGATATTCGTGAAATCTGGCACTACTTGGTCTCTTCTTTCCGTAGTGTGGTCCATCAGGTATACATCATCATAACTTCTGACAGGGTAGTATTGTTCCTTAATAACATCCCTAAAGGAATCCCAGGTGGTCATGACTGTAAATAGTGAGGATTCCTCTGTTTCCTTTTGCTCACAAAAATTTTCCCACCAATCTTTGACGTGGGGAACGACTTTGAGGAGCGCAAAAGTAATCTTTTCTCTATTCGAAAATTTATGGACAAAAAAATACCCTTCTAGTAGATTCAACCACTTGTCTACAACATCTATGTCTATTTGACCTTCAAATATAGGAACATCGAAGTTTATTTATACCTTGAAGGGGGTGGAGCCTCCGCTCGAAGAAGATGCATCGCCTGTTGGTAGTTGTTGAAGGATTTGCATGAAACTATCCATCATCTCATTCCTTTGTTGCGTGAGGGATTCATCAATCAATAGTTTGAAAGTAGCTCTTGTCCCATCATATTTATTTTCTCCTACCATGAGAGGTCTCTTGGGTGTGCGAGATCTTTTTTCCTCAAGAGAAACAAGCTCGAGACCCAACTCTTTGTACTCCGACCTCGTTGGGGACATGCATTAAGACGACAAGGAGCAAATCAATCTGATACCACTGATCTAGATTTTATGAGTAGAAAGAAATGAATACATATTATTAACAGGTGCTCAACACAAAATAACAGAGATACACTAAAACTGGTTTTCTATTCAATAAGGAAATAAGCTGAAACTGTAAAATGCAGCGGAAACAAGCTTTCTAGAATGGTGGCGGCTTATCTCTGAGAAGAGATGTGATGACTGCGCTCCTTCACAAGAAGATCATTACAATGAGGCTCTGAAGGAATTTTTACAATAAACAGGAATTCCAAAAACCCTAGATATCCAAAAACCTAACCCTAGGAGATGAAGCGCCAAAAGTCATGTGGGCCCTGTTTGGGTAAGTTAGTACATCAACTTCCCAGGGTCGTAACTTTTGCATACGATCTTCATTTTAGGCGTATGATATCCCGTTGGAAAGGTATCATCAAGGAGATTCATTTTGGGGGCTCAATCATGTCTTTGTATACCATTGAGAAGCTTGATCCAAAAAAACCTTCATTTAGGCCCTCAAAATGGCCCCGGAAGTTAAAACTACTAAAAATAGTAAATTGCCAAAATTGTCAGAAAATTATTTTTAGCCAGTTGGAAGAGGTGGGTGGCCACCGATATCCACCTGGATCATTAGTCAAGATACATAAAGTAACGAAGAAGTGGGAGGTGCTGGAAAATATTGAGAGCAGGCCAAGCTCGATACTTAGGAGGAAAAAGAACGCATGAACGAACTGGAACGAAGAGTGGGAGGAATTTTTGAGAAACTTCCAAACACCGTGCAAGGATATAAACTCCCCGTAGCTGAAAATATTGATCAGATTGAGGAAGAAATCGAGCAATATCGAAAGGAGCTCGAGACTCTCCAAGAGAAGCTTACACCAACCACTCCACCAATAGTGAAGGAGCAAAGGAAGCATGAATCAACAACGCAATTGCAGGAGATAGATCAACAGGTTAACACAATAGCTGACTTGTTTGACAAAGCAACACAACTTTGGACAAGGTTGGAGGAGGATCCACAGGTCCAACATTGGGACAATGAAGAGGAAAGGATCAATGCAATGATCCAACATCTCAAGCAGAGGCAGAAGACCATACGAATCCCAGAACGAGTCAAAGGTATGCAAGAGATTAAGAAGATGCAAGCATAACTTATCACTATGCAGACGCAAAAACAAAAGCACCATGCACAAATAGAGCCATTGCAAGAATAGGTAGAAGAAGTACTCACACAGGCAGAAGGAGATAAAACACAGATAGCATAGACCTAGGCATAATGTGCGGGATTACTAAGCAACAGAGTGGTAGTTCAAGTAGTGGACACCATCAAGGAGAAGACCACACAGGCATTGAAAAAAAAAACATAGCTCAAGGAAAAGTTCAAGACGATCACTAAGGAGATCGAGGAAGCTCAGAAGGATTAGGTGACTTGGGATGCATCACATGTCAATGTTGGGGGCCTATTGGAAGCAGGCCAAAGTGGAAAGAAGGATGATCGTGGGGAAATAAAGCGTGAAGAAACCAAACTAACAGCTGGAGGAAAAAAAAACACGCACACATACAAGAAAGCGTGCACGAGGGAAGCGATAGCTGGGAGGAAGAACAAAATGCATGCATGGGAGGAATATCTAACATTGGTAGGGTTAGGTTTTTTGTAATACATTGTAAATGGTTGAAGAGCCCGATAGATATAAATATAGATACATAGGTATAATAGAGGGTTCAAATTTTGGTTGTAAAAGGGTTGGTTCTTGATTAGTTTGTCTCTGTATTGTTCATACCGAATATGTAGGAGGCGATGTGATATGTGATATTGTAATGAACTGAACTATTTTGTAAGTTTTTGAGCTAAGAACAGAGGAGAGGAGGAAGATCTGAGGATTGGATCGCAGGCTAGGGAGCCCAATACGATCTAGTTCACCTCATATAGATCTTACCCATTTGAGGAGAATTGTAAGCGTGCGACGCTGGAGATGCAGAACTACCATAATAAGAGAGCCAAGAGCCAAATATTTGTGGACATATCCCAAGAGGGGGTGAACCACGGTAATATCTGTGTAATATGATGAATGCATGTATGTCTTTACTTTTATTCAACGGTTAATTCATATGCTTAATGAATGAGTTAATATATTGTTATGGAATACGATTGTGTTGCTCGGGAAATAAACTATGGTAGATAGTTGCATGACCATGAATAACCATAGATTGAAATTACAATTTGCAGTGCATGGATATGAATAATAAACTCATATATCATACTCAAACCTAGGCCGTAAACACCTTAGTCTTACAACCACCCATTTAAAGTTTTCTTGGGTGAGACTGCACAGTGCATTCTGTGTACTGTGTTGCCTTCTGGTTTACCACGAGGGCCGATAGTTTTATAGGTTTTGTTGGAAACCCGAAAGACATGAACCCTGGGTCAATAAATCAGATGGCCAGGAAAGAAGAGTAAGTAACAGAGAACCAACAAGCTCTGTGGTGGTGAGAAGAATATCCATCTGTGCAAGTGGATAATGTTTGTCATGTAGTTTGTTGGCACTCCATATCTGCAACCTGAGGGCCTTGAGACATAATATCTTTAGTTATCCCACAAAATGGGGATACCAATTCCTTATTACATTTATAGAGACAATGCAAAAACTTTTGTAACACATAAAAACCAACATTACACAAAGCCAACCAATAGAGAGCTAAAGGCCCTTTATTCATTTACAAATATCATATTTATCCTTGAGGTCATAACTTTTTAGTTCCAAGGAATTTTCATTTTGGGTAACTCAAACATTTTAAAAATGAATAAATGGGTAATAGTTGACTCTTTAGATTCCAAAAACAACCAAATTGTTGAAATTTGAATTTTCAAAGTCAAATTGAAAAAATAGGCATGTGGAAGACATTACGGGTTTTTTCCATTGTGCTATGTGTTTGACTTGGGAATGCACCTTAAACTTAATATTTTTAATGAAATTAGGAGGTAATGTATATAAATATGTTCTTTACATCCTTAAAAAAATTCAAACTTTGATTCCAAGTATTGGTTGTGCACAAGTCAAAACATTGAAACTCTATTTTTGGAAAATTCTATGTACAATGTATAAAATGGGAATGGATTGAGCATGGTACTTAGACTTGGTAAATTTTGATTAAATTTGGTGAGAATATAGAGTAATGTGTTCTCTACAACATATCCAAATTTTATACCTTAAATTTAAATTAATAGAGTGCTCTCATAAAATACTAGGACTCTATCAACACTTAAATAAAATCTAGAATTTACTACGCATTAGTTCTAGGCTTGGGCATGGGGTCTAATCTCAATATATTATTCTAAAATTTAGTGTGAATGTACAATAATGTCTCCTATATAATACATCCAAAATTTGTCTCCTTATTCCAATAAATTTGAGTGTGTTGGGAAAAATACTGGTCCATTGTTTATGCACTGAAAGTCTCGAAAGACAAAAAAGAATAATTTTTTTGGGTATGCAAGATTGCTAAAACCACAAGGATGCTCCTGCATAAAACTCCCATGGTTAAAATTTTTTGAGAATATTTCTCAAAAGTTTGTTTACGAATAAACAACTGATGGATTTTTTATTTTCTTCTTTCTTCTTCTCCAATCTCTAGTCCACTCATCATTATGCTTTCTCCATTCATTTTTCTACTTCCTCCTCTTTGTAACCCTCACCTTTGGGATATGCGACTATAGGAAATTCTTCAAATCCCTCTCAAATTTTCCATCCTCCTTAACTCATTTTCCTTTAACATAATTATCATCATCTCTTATACAACTTGGACTCTTCCATTTCTACTAATTGTTGCAAATTTTGATCAAAGGGGCATGCTCCCTCAAAATCGTCTTGCTCAACGGTGCTTAATTTATTCAAATGATTATGACCTGTTACCCCCTCAGGGGTGAAATTTTTTAGAGGTGCCCTCACAAGGGTGTCAAGTTGCTACTTACATGAGATGTCATGCTCATCTTCTCCAAAATTAAACAAAGTTTCTCTTGATGATCATGCTAGCTCAACCATGGTATAGATCATCCTCCTCCCTCATTCCTTAGATGACATATGCACTATGGATGGTACAATATGGTTTTAGTATGATTTATGTTGATGGTACTATATGATAGTTTTATTTTTTTCCTCATCATACCCCGAGGAACATGTTTTCTTTTAGAAGTGTTTCATTTCTCGGGTCAATTTGTACTACTCGGTACTTAATCTAGATAATGTTGTCCACATCCTAACCATGCTAGACATTTTCCACCTTCCTTGTATCATTCATTCCATACATATAAAAATAATCTTCCTTGATCATGTATGATTTCTCAAAGGTTAAAAGAAAATTTCTAAAGAATAATTCTTGATTAAGAAAAAAAGGATATAGGTGAAGAGATAAAATCAAAAGCTAGAAACACAATCTTGAGAAATGCCACCTCTCTATGAGGCCAATGCCCCTAGTCCCTAGCTTGTCTATGAATATCTAAATAAAAAGAGACTTACGTGATAAATTGAAAACTTAAAGTAAAAGGCATAAAGGGGCAGTAAGAAACAAAGCTGAGGAAAGGCAACTCAATTCTAAGCTCTCTCTTGAAGGCTATTGCATATAAATCCTATCTTGTAAAAGATAGATAAAGAAATAAAAAATACCTCTTCATGTATAAGAATATGAGGGTCATCACATGAAGTTATTTCCCTTATATTTCATCAACATTATTCATATTTTACCCATATTTCACCTAGGTACTTGGAAAATATTGGTTGTCCTAGGACTTGGTGCATATATAAGGGTTAATGTTTTTAATCCTTGGTAAAACTTAGGAAAATATTAAAACTAACCCTTATTTGTTATGTTTTGTTAAGATATGTCACCAAGTTTTATCATCTAATGGCTTCCTCTCTAGACATTCTTCAAATTTTGACTTGGACAACTCACAAATGTGGGAGGTGAAGTCATCTTTTTGAGTTTGTTATTCCACACTTGGACCATTCCTTGGTTTGAGGGAGTTAGTTGGAGGATGTTGGAGGTATTTGGACCATGTTTGATTATCCTTAATGGCATGCTGGTACTATATTTTAGGGGCGCACCTCTTTAATCTCTCTCTAGCACACATGTGTGTCTTTCTTGTTTTATTTTGGACCATTTTGAGATGGGTTCTTTGGTATTTGAGGATTTTGATGGATTTGTTGCATAATTTGTTGTGTTTTCCATGGTTTTGACCAGGATAATGGTTTTGAGCTCATGGTAATGATCTATATCATTGTATTGTATTGTATTGAGGAGGCTCCTCACCTATAAAAGGAGGAGTCCGCTCTCATTTCAAATTGTTGGAGATTAATGAGAAAACTTGATTGAAGAGTTCTTTTGCATATATTCTTTTTCTAAGTGAATGATAGTTATTTTCAAGGGTTTATATAAAAACTTTTCAGATTTGTTGGAAGACAAAGGCTACTACAAGGCCAAATAAGGATGAAACACTCCACTTGGAAGGGTTCTCAAGGTATGATATTCTTGCCTTCCCCATTTGACCATTTGACCATTGAATATTTGTTCATTGCACTAAGGTAAGACATCCTAGGGATTTGTCCTTTTTATTTAGTTGACCTTTAAGATCACCTTTCTAGTACTTGGAGAGGCTTCTTCATGGACCAATTCTCCCATTCAACTCTTAAGGGAACCTTCTAACCCTAAACATATTTTGAAGGGAAATCCTCCAGGTGTCATCAACATTGTTCTATATTAAACCCTAGGATTCAAATAGACCTAGTGTAGAGACCCCATATCCCCTAAAATTCCCCATAGCCCTTCAAAGGCACTGGTCTATCATTGTCTTCAACCACCCAAAAGTCAAAAATAATATTTTCCTTATTTGCCTTTTTCTATTTTATTTGCAATTTAGGGTTTTATCATGATTTATCTTGGAAATAGGTTTCTTTGAGATTTATTGACATATCTCTTATTCAATTATTGATGACTTGTTTTCAAGGAATATATTCATATTTGGCATATGGAGGGCTTGATTTAGTGGCTCATCTTCATACACTAAAGGATCTAACCCCCTTTGATCAAAATGTGTATCTCAGATTTAGATCAAGTTTAACTCTTTGTGATTCCATAATACTCATGCTTAGAACTATTATATTGATCTATGTTCATCATTTCCTCACTATCCATCTCTGGTTTTTTGAATAAATGCAACTGGATTAGAGTTTGTAACCTATCATATCTCACATTGTTGGAGAGGCATTTTTGATAATTTTTGGGATCTGCGCCAAAATGAAGTCGAAGAGTAAAAGGTAATTATAAGATGGACTAGAGCACATGACAGAAGTAGACTTCAAGGAGTCAAAGAGAGCGATAGGAGGATGCGTGGCAAAGCAACACGCAAAAGGTGGAAAATGGTTATAATCCATTGGGTTTTGGGGGATACTCTGTCCACTTTTGTAATGGGCTTAGCCCTATTGCTATGTATAAATATGTAAAAGGTTTATTTGGGAGAGAGAGAAGGTGTTCAAGCTATGAGAAGTTTCTAGTGCTTTTTGGGTAAAGGAGTTGAGAAAAGGAAGAAGTCTAAGGTATGAATAAGGAGTGAACTTTCACTGCAACATCATGGCTAGGCAGGTTCAAATGATGTTAGTGTTTCATATCTTATAGTGTAGTGTGCAATTGTAAGAAAATTATCAATGAATAATATAAGAAGCCAATCGTTGTGGTCGTAGCCCAAGTTGGGTGAACCATGTAAATCTCTGTGTTATGGTGTGTTTTCAATTTATGATTTTTTGTGATATATGATAAATGTATGGCTCACATATGATGTTATAATGTCACACATAGACTATTTTAATTGATAAAGTAACTAGTAAAACTATGGGAACTGCACACATGAGTAAATGGTAGCAAGGACATGAAGGATGCCTCACTTCTCTTCACCACTGCAAAACCTTGGTTCATGCAACCCCTCTAGATGCCTCAGGTGAGACTTCAATTTTTTTGCAGGTGATGCCAAAAGGGCCGATATCTAAAGGTTTTGTTGGTATTTGTATGATTAACCCTGGGTATGCCCCTTGCATGCCAACAAATGGTTCTATTATCAGGACCTGGGATCTGTAATTGAAGGGAATGTTTTGGAAGTTGAATATGGAAGAAATTGAAGAATGGATAGAGAGGAAGTAGTGAGACTTTGCGAGAGAACAAAATATAAACCCTTGGCTCAACAAAGAACAATGGTTACAAAGGTATGTTTTCACAGATCTGCATGAAACTTTCTATGGTGAATTGATGATTATTTTGACTGAATGGTTAGAAAGGCTAGTGGAGAACGTTGGGAGATACAGAGCTGAAGCCTCGAGAAACTGGACTTTTGAAGTGATCATACAACTCAATACGGTAAGTAGTTTTATGGTTGAGTAGTATACTAGGGAGTTATATTATATAATTTGCAGTGGATTGTATCTAGTCTTATAGTGTCACAGAGAGGTACTTATTCAAGGGTTTGCGTGAAAGATACTTGAGCACACTATCTACTTGGATAAATATGTTACTATGTCATACAAATTTCATGAAGATGGAGTCTGATAGCTAAGCGCCTTCGCACACATAGGGGAACTAGGGGATGGATGAAAGATGGTATGAGAGTGGGGAGGATGAGTAAGGAGCGGATGGACTGCGGATGATGAGAGAGGATATTGAATTAGGCAGAGAGATTGGAGTATTTGTGTTGTGGGAAAAGCCTTATATACAGTAAGAAGGATATTGTGGCTGGAAAATGAGAGCAACATAGAGAAATCGAGGAAAGAGACCCCCACATAGTACTTCAGATCACATAGTATAGAGAAAGGAAAATGAAATAAATAGATCCTCAATAATTCCTAGTAGAATAAGGGAGCCCATATCAGATCATATTCTACGTCAAACCCAAGACCCTATGTGTGTCATTAAGGATTGAAGTAGGAACTCAAACTTGTTCAAGAGCAATTGTAATAAGTGGAGGAAGTAAGAGAAATAGTCAGAATAGCGAGAAAAACACAAAAAACCAAAATCATTCAACATCACCAAGGATAAGTACAACACTTAGTACAATGGCAGGGATAGATCATACGCTGAGAATTCTTGAGTTGCAGGGAACAAGGTCAGAGGACCCTGAGCAACATTTGTTTGTATGCGACACAATATGGACCGTGAAGAATGTCCAGGACAAGGCAACAAAGATTGCGTAGTTGGCCATGATGTTCAAAGGTCATGCACTACTATGGTATATGAAATTTCAGAAAACTACACCATTTGGACAACCAAGAACTTTGGCAGAGATTAGACAAGCATTGTTAAAGGAATTCAGGAAGCCAAAATACGAATCCCGATACATTACAAAACTGAAGGAAATTAAGAAAGAACAAGACAATGTGGGATTACAACCAAAGATTTAAAGATGTAATGGGTAGGTTAAACTTTCAGATTCATGATGAGCAACGTTTAAAATGGTTTATAGTAGGCATATTGTTGCTCATTCGTTATCCGTTAACACAACAAAAGGTCACGTCGTAGCCTGAAGCTTTGAAAATCATAATGAAGTTGGAAGCATCCCCTGTAGGAGATGACATAGGTATGGTGTAGGTACAATCATAGTTGGTTGCATTGATAATTCAATTATCAGAGATAAAGAAGGAAATGGAAAAGCGCAAACATGTTTGGTGTATAACATGTAAGACAATAAGCCATAGAAAGGAAGATTGTTAGACCTTCGTGCAATATATGGCCACAAGAGAGACAAATCCATTAGCAGTAGGAGTGGGTTACTGTGAGATATGTAAGACATGGGGGATCATCTGACTGCTTGTCCCTTACTGCAGAAATATTAGATCACCCCAAGAAATTTATTCTGTAATTTTTGCAAATTGGTAGGACCTGATGATAAAGAATGTTACACATTCAACTTGATGAGAGAGCGTACTTCAAAATGCGTACAAATTCAGGAATAAAATGTCGCAGCAGAAGGAGGAATTCCACATTATAACACTCCTAGAGGATTTAATCAGGGTGGATGTGGAGGTTTCGACAGAGGTCGAGGACGTGGAGGATTTGGTCGAAGAGGCGGAGGACCGATAATTTGCTACAACTGCAACTGACCAAGACATTTAGCAAGATATTTACCAAATCCTTGCATGACATGCACGTATTGTAGAGCCTTGGATCATGCGGCAAAATACTATCCTCAATTAATAGCGAAGTGGCAGGAAAGAGGGAATCAAAACCAACACCAAAATTATAACCATAACCTTATGCATGGTGGAACAAGAACCGAACCAGATGCTACGAAAAAAGTGAAAGGAGTGGAACAATGGATAAGGAAATTAGATGAGCCCATGCCAACATTCAATCCATAGAAGGAAAAAGAAACCTATCAACAAGAAAGGAAGGAGATACTATGATCAGACTGGATAGCCTCTGTTATCACACAAACTTGTCAGAGTCTTGTGGGTTTGTGGTTTCTACCTAGGTCTGTAATTTTCCCCTGTCTTTCTCCTTTTTGCCGACCAAATATTAAGTTTTTCCCCTTTCGGCTGGTAGTTTGCTCTATGTTTTCCCTTGATCATTTGAGTGACCTTTTGTTTTGTGTAATCCTAACTCAGAAGTCTCGGCCCCAAGATTTTTGTTTTCTCTAAGGTTAATCACTTCCCTTTCTACCTCTGCCACTGATCCTTTTTCTTTCTTGAGCCCTCATCTAGTTGTCCAAGTATTTATTTACATAGGCCGCGACCATAAGCACAAAGAACAACACTTAGAGCGGTCTGATATGGACTAAAATCAAGCGAGCGGGAAAAATCAATTTTCAACAACTGGGATTCCAAGTGGAGTTCAGATTGGCGGTTCACAGGTATTTAGAATATAAAATTTTCCCGAAGTTTAATATCGGGGCAAAGTCCTGAGATCTAAGATCAAGAAAATATTTAATCTGAGTCATAGATCTCATTATGAGAGATCAATAGTGAATAATAATCGTGGGAATCGAGATTTCAGAACATTGTTAAAGTTGTTCGTTAAATATCCCAACTCCCGAAACCTAAAATCAGCAAGAGCCATTCGATCCAGTAGGACGCATGGCATCGGACCCAAACTGCGGAGAAAGTCATTTCGGGAAAACTCAAGTGAGGAATGTGCAAATTTCCCAAGTCCCGAAATTACGAAATGCTGATATTTATCTGGGTTGTCGGATTCAAAGGGCACGTGGCACTTGATCCGAGAAGTCGCGGTTTCACGACTCGAGGGTTTTTGCATGGAGCGCGATGCAAGTTCAGGAAATGAGAAATCATGAAGAGCCCAAGAGTTGGTCCCATGTTCATATCCCGAGGTTGCATGGAGCGATGGAAAGGGCTGCACCAAAGGACAAAAGCGCCCATGTTGGTCACAAAAGAAGAGTTGCGTGGCTTCAAGGCACCCATATTGACTCGCAAAAGTCATGAGCATCGCTTGGGACATTAAGGGGTGTCAGGTCTCATCCCGATCCCAATGAAAGTAGTTAATGAAAATAGGGGAGGTGGTTGAAACCTCGTTTCACTCCATAAATGGAAGGTCTAGCCAAGGGGGCTGAGCCGTCATCTTGTGGTACTCCCGAGGGAAAATTTTCCTGCAAAGCCCATGCTGATCAGAGCTTGCGTCTGACAGAAGAGTGCCTACACAGTTTGACAGAGAAGACACATATGAAAGGCTTTGATTTTAGTGGCCAGGTCACATTCCTGGTAGTGGCAAGTTGATTCTAAGTATAAATAATTAGTTTTGATATTTTGTTAAGGTTGATGGTTCAACTAAGCACCTGATTGTAAATTTTTAATGAAGCCTCTAGTTCTATAGTTATGTGTTTCCATTTGAGACTTCTTTTTTAATGGTAGTCAACTTTCTTTTCATCTCTATTGCTTCTGATACTGAAGACTCGGGCATGGAGGATCCAGTCGAGTTGTTGTAACTATATTGTGATGTATGTTTGAATGTAGTATTGTTATATAGGTTTTAGCTTCCTAAAGTTTTTTATCTAAGAGGATATTGTATTCGAAGATTTTCCTCCTTAGGTTACTAGAAGACAGGATGTCCATAGCAGACCTTTACTTTTTCTCCTCAAGTTCTTCCTCCTGCTCACACTTACTTCAACTTACTATCTAAAGTTCGATCAAGACCTCATCCGCCTGTGCATACTAGCCCAGTTTTCTGAGTTAAAGTGATATCATCCCAAGTTTTCATCCATTAGACCCCCTTTAAATTCATTCATTGTGACATAAAAACTGATGGCTACTTGGATTACCTCTACCGCAATCCAAAGGTGACTTCTAGTGCTAACATTTCTGGCACTGCTGCCGGAGACGAATTGAAGATTTTCCATGGGATTGAACGACAAGACATTTAGCGAGAGATTTACCAAATCCTTGCACGACATACACGTATTGCAGAGCCTTAGATCATGCGACAAAATACTATCCTCAATTAATAGCGAAGTGGCAAGAAAGAAGGAATCAAAACCAACACCAGAATCATAACCATAACCTGTAGATGATAGTTGTGGAAGAACAGGACAATCAACCAATAATAACAACTATTATGCATGGTGGAACGAGAACCGAACCAGATGCTACGAAAAAAGTGAAAGGAGTAGAACAATGGATAAGGAAATTAGATGAGCCCATGCCAACATTCAATCCGTAGAAGGAAAAAGAAACCTATCAACAAGCAAGGAAGGAGATACTATGATCAGACTGGATAGCCTCTATTATCACACAAACTTGTCAGAGTCTTATGGGTTTGTGGTTTCTACCCGGGTCTGTAATTTTTCCTTGTCTTTCTCCTTTTCACCGACAAAATATTAAGTTTTTCCCCTTTCGCTTGGTAGTTTTCTCTGTGTTTTCCCTCGATTGTTTGAGCGACCTTTTGTTTTGTGTAATCCTACCTCAGAAGCTCGACCCCAAGATTTTTGTTTTCTCTAAGGTTAATCACTTCCCTTTCTACCTCTGTCACTGATCCTTTTTCTTTCCTAAGCCCTCATCCAGTTGTCCAAGTATTTATTTACATAATCCGAAACCATAAGCACAAAGCACAACACTTAGACCGGTCTGATATGGACTAAAATCAAGCGAGCGGGCAAAATCAATTTTCAGCAAATGGGATTCCAAGTGGAGTTCAGATCGACGGTTCACGGGTATTCAGAATCTGAAATTTTCCCGAAGTTTAATGCCAGGGCAAAGTCTTGATATCTAAGATCGAGCAAATATTTAAGACCTAAAGTTCTTCCTCCTGCTCACCCTTGCTTCAACTTACTAGCTAAAGTTAGATCAAGACCTCATCTGCCTGTGCATACCAACCCAATTTTTTGAGTTAAAGCTATATCATCCCGAGTTTGCATCCATTAGACCCCCTTTAAATTCATTCATTGTGACATAAAAACTGATGGGTACTGGGATTACCTCTACCATAATCCAAAGGTGACTTCTAGTGCTAACATTTTTGGCGTCGTTGCCAGAGATGAATTGAAGATTTTCCCTGGGATTGAATGACAAAGCTTACTATTTCTGAAGGTGCATTAGAAATCAGTACATTGAAGATTTCAACTATGCACTTGGTGACTCCACTGTTTCAGCTGTGGCTTCCAGAGGCAGACACATGAGGTCTACTCCACAACTGCCTCTAGCAACATCTGAAGCTGACCCAGAGAAAATTATCAGAAGATGAAAGATCCTCCAGGAAGGTACTTCAGCTGTCGAACCATGTATTTATGATGATTTTCACCATCCTTCTATAGAAACTCCAATAGTTGTTTCTCATTCTCTCGTGATACCATCTGTTGGAGTTTCCCAAAGTTTAAAGTTTGGGAGTATTCTTGCTAATTTCTCCCCTCTTGGTATGGGATTGGAGGGAGAAAGCCTTGTCAATCCTATCTCCCCTAAAGTTGTACCATGGTTTAAACCCATGACCTCATAATATTTTCCCACTCTGAGTTTCACCACTCCTCCCCCTGTTAGAATCATTGTATTTACATAAATCCAAACCTTTTCTCCCTCGAGCCTTGTGACCTTTTCCCCCAACAATCAGTTGGTCCCATTTTCTCCCAGAAGAACAGTCCCACTCTCTCCAGTCTGAACTCCATCTCCTCCTAGTTCCCCTCTAGCTATCATCACTATGGCAGGTGCCAATCTCTCGAGGAAAAAAATGAATTCCATAGTGGTTACAAGGTATGCCCCTCTAGTCTTACCTCATCCCATGAATTCTCTCCCCACTGGAGATTACCTAAAATACATGCCCAAATTCACAGGAGAAGAAGACATAGCTGCTGAAGAACACCTTGCTACCTTCTACAGTTATCCAGACAATCTAAATATTGAAAATAAGGACGTGTGGATGAGAGTCTTTGTCCAAAGCCTTGATGGTGAATTTAGGAAATGGTTTAGGGGATTGACCCCTGGATCCATTTTTTGGATTGAGGCTTTAGATGATGTTTTCTTGAGACAATGGGGGGATAAAAAGGACTTTATGTATTATATCATAGAATTCGGGTCCCTAAAGAGAAAAGAGGATGAATATGTCTCCGACTTCTCCAAGAGATTAAAAAAAATGTACAATAAGATCCCTACTGAGATAAAGCCTACTGAAGCCTTTGCCAAAATTACTTATGCTAGTGCTTTCGAACCTAATTTCAACCTCCTGTTAAGAGAGAGAAGAGCTACCTCCTTGGATCATATGGAAGATGTAACCCTCGAAGTATATTCCAATGTGTTGTAAGTTGTTAGACTTAGGAATAAAGCTGATAGAGATAGAGGAAGGGGGAGACATCAAGCCTCAACCTCTAGTTCTCCTGCCTCCCACCCTCAAGTAGATGAATTGACCAAGTTGGTGAAATATCTTTATACATAAATGGAGAAGATGAAATTTGATGGGAAACAGAGTTATAAGAGTGCCCAAAATGTTGATAACATAGGAAATTTTAGAATACCTAATATTTCCCCTCATATACTCCCAAGAGAGCCTTGAAACAAAGATAGGGATGATCAGAAAATCCAAACCCCCCTCCAAAATAACCTCATTGCTGATGAAGAAGGAGAGGAAGAAGAACTTGATCCTGAAATCCATTGTCTTGGAGACACCTCCCCATTTCCCCATCTGACCCAATCTGCATATGAGGAGTCCCTCATGGATATCCAAATAAATGAGATGAGTAAAGGGGAGAAGACAAATAATAGTCCCAATAAATATAACCTCAGGTATAAGAAGAAAGAAGGGAAATCTGACATCTCCGATCAACCTTCCAGAGCAGAGAATCTTTCAAAAGATGCAGTGAACGACAACAAGGAGAATAAAACACATAACCCCTCACCAGTAGTCAAATGTCCTATTCCATAAGTGAGAGAAATTATGACCCCCCCTCCTATTTTAGCTTTGATCATGGAATTCAAAAGATTAGGATCCCTGTACCCCTTTCAGAGATAGTCAAGCATGAAGATTTCAAAAAATCCCTCTCTAAGCTGTTGCAGTCTGAGCCATAATGTCACTCCATAGACTTAATGAACCTTCAAGATGAAAATCCATCAGTCATCTTGGGACCCTTGATAGAAGATATAGATGATTCATCCCCTCCCTTCTATACATATCTGAACATACATGACAAGGTGCTGCATAATTGTTTGATGGACTCAGGGGCATCTCATAATCTCATGCCAAAAACTATCATGGATGAACTTGGATTAGAAATCACAAAGACTTATCATGATCTATATTCATTTGAATTCAGGAAGGTTAAGTGCCTTGGGGTTATCAAAGACTTAGCTGTATCTTTGTTCCAACGCCCTATGAAAAGTCTGGTCATGGATATTGTGGTGGCTGATGTTCCCCCCAAGTTTGGTATGCTTTTGTCAAGATATTGGATAAAAAGACTTGGGGGAATATTGCAGATGGACCTCACATATGATACCATTCCTGTGTTTGGGGGGGAGCATAGAAGACTGTACATAGAAGCTCAATTGGCCTACATTATTAGTGATGAATCTGACCCCACCAACCATCCTATTTTTTCCCTTGATACTGATTTAGGATCCAACTTGTTGCAGCTCACTGATGCCACTGAACCCCCTCTCGAAATTAGAAAGAAGTCCCTTACTCTCTGTGAAGACTCCCCTCCGATTACCTCTGTATGGAAAATGTTCTTTGATGGAGCCTCTTCTAGAGAAGGTGCTGGTGCTAGAGTGGTCCTTGTTTCACCTGTTCAAGAGATCATATCTCTGTCCTACAAGTTAGAATTTGAAACTACCAACAATGGGGCAGAATACGAAGCTCTTGTTTTGGGTTTGAGGGATTCCAAGGAGATGGGAATTAAAGAGATATTAGTGTTTGGGGATGCCGAGTTAATTGTCCATCAGATCAGAAATATTTATCAAACCAATCAGCCTCGGCTTAGAAGTTACATAAATGAAGTTTGGGATCTTGTTGAAAGTTTCTTCTTAGCTTTCAAAATTTCATTTATTCCAAGGGGAGAGAATGCCATGGCTGATTCTCTGGCTGTCTCAGCAAGTAATTTCAGAGTCCCCTTGCCACCTAAGCTCAAGTATGATGTAGAAGTGAAATTCATACCCTCTATACTTGACAATGTTAAGCATTGGAAAGTGTTTGAGCATGATCTTGAAATCAAAAGATTCCTAGAGACCGTTGATGAGTTTTCTACATTACACATTGACCAAGATCTTGATTTTGAAATAAATCCTCATGCTGTATTTTTTTGAAAAAAATTGCTAACTATCATATCGTCCAGTTGCCCAGTAATCATATCCCAAAGGGACTAGTTCCTTTGGAAATACTATTTGACATAATTGATGTGGCAGTAAAGGGAAAGATTTAAAATGAGGATGCTGATGTGGATGAGTGCAATATTGGTATGGAGAAGGAGCCTAAATTTGTCAAGCTGTCAAGCATCTTGTCAAGGGAGCAAGGGGCCGAGTACACTCAGCTATTAATAGAATTCACTGATGTTTTTGCCTGGACCTATGAAGACCTCAGAACATACGAAACAAGTGTCATTGAGCATAAGATCCCATTGAAAGAGGAGGCCAAACCATTTAGGAAGAAATTAAGACAAATAAATCCTATGTTGCTGCCTGTTATGTAAAATGAAGTAAAGAAGTTGTTGGATGCCCAAATCATTGTCCCTTTGAGATATTTTGATTCGGTGGCCAACTTGGTCCCTGTAAAGAAGAAGAATGGAGAAATTAGACTCTGTGTTGATTTCAGGAACCTGAAGAGAAGCTCTAAGGAGGACAATTACCCTTTGCCAAATATGGAACACATATTGCAGAGGGTGACAGGTGCATCCATGATTTCCATGATTGACGATTTTTCTGGATACAATCAGATCTCTCTCTTTCCTGAAGACAGAGAAAAGACGACCTTCACCACTCCTTGGGGCACATTCATGTATGCCAAAATGCCCTTTGGATTGATGAACACAGGAGAAACCTTTCAACGAGCTATGGACATCACCTTCATTGGAGAAATAAATAAATTTGTAGTCATCTACTTGGATGACATTACAATTTTTTCCAGATTTGATAAAGAGCATTGTTATCATCTGAGAAAGGTCTTCTTAAAATGCAGAAAATTTGGTCTCTCCTTAAATCTCAAAAAGTCTCTATTTTCCATGCAGGAGGGAAAACTGTTGGGGCACATCGTATCAGCAGAGGGGGTCCAGATTGATTCAAGCAGGGTAGAAGCTATTCAAACCTTGTCACTTCCTAGGAACAAGAAGGAAGTCCAGTCTTTCTTGGGAAAAATTAATTTCTTAAGAAGGTTTGTTTCAAATTTTGTCAAATTAGTAAAGCATATCACAACCACGCTCAGGAAGGGAAATTAAGTAAAATGGACTATTGATTTGAGAGATTCCTTCAACCAAATCAAGAAGGCATTGACTGAGGCACCTGTGCTAATCAGTCCCAATTATTCCAAGGATTTTCTGTTTTTTTCCTTTGCCTCTTTTGATACAATAGCAGTTTTTTTATTGCAGAAGAATGCCGAAGGGTTGGAGAAACCTATTTCCTTTTTCAGCAGAGCACTGAGGGATGCAAAGATAAAATATGACATCATGGAGAAGCAGGCCTATGCTTTGGTGAAGGCTATCAAATATTTCAAATTATATGTTCTGCATTCAAAGATCATTGCATATGTTCCTTCAGATTCCATGAAGGACATTCTCATTCAGCTTGGCATAGATAGAATATGGAGCAAGTGGATTGCTAAAATCCTTGAATTTGATCTGGAAATAAAGCCCACCAAACTAGTTAAAGGCTAAGGTTTAGCTAATATATTGGCTAAATCTAATCGCGAAGCTTTGGGGGTTAACTTAGTCAACACCTGCTCAGAAAATCAACAAGATGAGTTGTCTCATACAAACCCACAAATCATCTCTCCATTGGTAGAATGCGTCTGCTACAAAGAAATCATAATATTTTTGCAGGAGTTAAGGCCCCCTAATGGTATGGGGAAAAGCAAGGCAAGATCTCTTAAGCTCAAATAAATTAGAAATTGCCTTATTGACTAGGTATTGTATTGGAAGGACTCTCTGGAAGTGTTTTTGAGATGTCTAGACCCACCAGAAGCCCAAAGGATTATGTTTGATTTTCATGACAACATATGTGGGGGAAATCACTTCTAGAGAACTACAACCTATAAAATTTTCATGGATGGATATTCCTGGTCTACTCTATTCGTCAATGTTTGTGAAAAAATCAGGGCTTGTGTTAAGTGTAAAAAATTCTCTGGAAAACTGTAGCTCAAGTCCTTGCCATTGAATCCTGTGGTAGCTTCAGGACCCTTTCAACAGTGGGGCCTAGATTTTGTTAGGGAAATTCATCCTTCTTCAAGTGGACAACACAGGTGGATCTTGACTGCCACTAATTACTTTACCAAATGGATAGAATCCATCCCCACAAGGAGTGCTTCTCACAAGGTAGTCATTGGTTTCCTTGAAGATATTATGGCAAGGTTTAGCTGTCTGAATAGAATCATGACTGATAACACTTCATCCTTCAAGGCCGAGCCATTGATCAAGTTTTGTGAGCAGTTCAGAATTGCATTGATTCACTCTATGCCCTATTATCCCCAAGGGAATGGATTGGCATAGTCCTCTAACAAGAGCCTTATAAAGATCATCATAAGAATGCTAGAGGACAACAAGAAAGCATGAGATTCAAAGATCAAATTTGCTCTATGGGCTGATAGAGTGACAACAAAGAGCTCTCTTGGTGTCTCTCCTTTTCAGCTTGTGTATGGAATGGAGGCCATCTTTCCTTCTTAGCTTTCCTTGCCCGTGGAAAAAATCTTCCAAGACTACCAAAGGGAGCCCGATGATATGATCAAAAGAATACAACATATGGTAGAAGTGCAACAGACTAGAGAGCAGATACTAGACAAAGAATATGAACACCAACATAAAATTAAGCAAGCCTTTGACACGAAAGTAAGAACCAGCTAGGAGATCTAGTACTCAAATGGGATGCTCCCAAACAAGACAAGGGAAAGCATGGTAAATTCAAGGCCTTGTGGATTCCCAAATAATACTTACAGTTTGTGGAATTAGGAGGGATCTGAAGTTTTTGGTGGCCCTGTAAATGGGCATTTTTTGAAGAAACATTTTGTTTAGGCCATGACCAACGTTCCACCACTATAAATACCACTCCTGTTTTGTTTTGATTTTTAGTTTTTCATTTTCAATAAGAGACCCCATAACCCAAAGCTAAGGCACTGGAGCTGCGCGTTCTTGGTAGCTCACAGGGAGCATGCCATCCCCTATGGAGCCAAATGTTATCACACAAACTTGTCAGAGTCTTGTGGGTTTGTGGTTTCTACCTAGGTCTGCAATTTTTCGTGACTAAATCTTAAGTTTTCCCCCTTTCAGTTGGTAGTTTCCTCTGTGTTTTCCCTCGATCGTTTGAGTGACCTTTTGTTTTTTGTAGTCCTACCTGAGAAGTCTCAGACCCAAGCTTTTTTTTTTCTCTGAGGTTAATCACTTCCCTTTCTACCTCTGTCACTAATCCTTTTGCTTTCCAGAGCCCTCAACTAGTCGTCCAAGTATTTACTTACACAAGCCTCATCCATAAGCATAAAGCGCAACACTTAGAGTGGTTTGATATGGACTCAAAGAAAGTGAGTGGGCAAAATCAGTTTTTAGCGGCTGGGATTCCAGGTGGAGTTCAGATTGGTGGTTCACAAGTATTCAGAATCTGAAAGTTGCTCGAATTTTAATGCCGGGGCAAAGTACCAAGATCTAAGGTCGAGAAAAGATTTAATATGGGTCATAGATATCATTATGAGAGATCAACGGTGAATATTAATCATGGGAATCGGTAGTTCAGAACGTTTTTAAAGTTGTTTGTCAAAGATTCGAACTCCCAAAAGCCGAAATCAACAAGAGTCGTTCGATCCAGTAGGACGCGTGGCACTGGATTCGAACTGCAGAGAAAGTCATTTTAGAAAAAACTCATGTGAGGAAGGCTCAAATTTCCTAAGTCCCGAAATTCTGAAATGTCTAAGTTTTGATATTTATCTGGGCCATCTGATTCAAAGGGGCACGTGGCACCTAATCTGAGAAGTCGCGATTTCGTGACTTGGGGGTTTTCTCATGGAATGCGATGCAAGTTCACTAAATGCGAAATCGTGAAGTTCCCAAGAGTTGGGCCCATGGCCACAACCCAAGGTTGCATGGAGCAATGGAAAGGGGCTGCACCAAAGGCTAAAAGCACCCATGTTGGTCACAGAAGAAGAGCTGCATGGCTTCGAGGCGCCGGGATTGACTTGTAGAAGTCGTGAGCATCGCCTGGGACATTCATGGGTGTCAGGACTAATCCCTATCCCAATGAAAGTAGTTAATGAAAATAGGGGAGGTGTTTGAAACCTCATTTCACTCCATAAATGGAAGGTCTTGTTGAGGGGGATGAGCTGTCAGCCCGTGGTACTCCCGAGGGAAATTTTTCCTGCAAAGCCCATGCTGATCTGAGCTTGAGTCTGACAAAAGAGTGCCTACATAGTCTGACAGAGAAGATGCAGATGCAAGGCTATGATTGTAGTGGCCATGTCACATTCATGGTAGTGGCAAGTTGATTCTAAGTATAAATAATTAGTTTTGATATTTTGTTAAGGTTGATGGTTGAGCTAAGCTCCTGATTGTAAATTTTTAATGAAGCTTCTGGTTCTCTGGTTATGTGTTTCCATTTGATACTTTTTGTTTAATGACAATCAACTTTATTTTCATCTCTATTGCTTTTGATACTGAAGACTCCAGTCAAGTTTTTGTAACTGTATTGTGATGTATTATTGATTGTAGTATTGTTAGAGCATTTTTAGCTTCTCGAAGTTTTGGATCCAAGAGGATCTTGTATTCGAAGCTTTTCCTCCTTAGGCTGCTGGAAGATAGGATGTCTATAGAAGACCTTTACTTTTTCTCCTCAAGTTCTTCCTCCTGCTCACCCTTACTTCAACTTATTGTCTAAAGTTAGATCAAGACCTCATCTGCCTGTGCATACCAGCCCAGTTTTCTAAGTTAAAGTGATATCATCATGACTTTTCATCCATTAGACCCCCTTTAAATTCATTCATTGTGACATAAAACTAATGGGTACTGGGCTTGCCTCTACCACAATCCAAATGTGACTTCTAGTGCTAACAACCTCAACGTCGAAAATACCACCATTATACGATATGTCATCGATTTATGATCGCACTATCCCATAAGGGCTATCCGAAAAGGTAAATAATTTGAAAGAATTTCTAAAAATAGGTTTATAATTGATGCATGATGAAAAAACATTGAATGCACTGCGCATAATGATTGATCAATGTACGCAATACAAATAAGTACCCACGACGCAGAAAGCAGTGAAGCAAGTCTTGCATAAGAAAAGGACAAACAAAGAATTCAGATTAAGTGCATAGATAGGAGAATATGACATGGATAATGTCATCTTGGACTTAGGATCAAATGTCAATGTCCTTCCAAGACATACGTGGGAGATGATGGGGAAACCAAATCTAGTTTGATCGATTGTCTAGTTGAGGTTGGATAACCAACATAAGATAATACTGATCAAGAGAATGGTAGGAGTATCGATGAAAATAGATGAAGTGCGCAATGTAGATGACATTGAATTCATCAAGATTGTGGATAACAGTCAGACATACCCATCTTTTCTTGGATTGGATTGGGCCTTCGAAAATCAAGCGATCATCAACATGAAGAAAAGAGAAATGATTTTTGAAGGAGGAGGCTTAAAGGTCACTATGCCATTAGATCCTATGGAGGAAAGAAGATATGTGGATCCCACAAGAAAGGAAATTGAAAAATTATATAATAAAAAAAACACGCATGGATGACTATGTCAATCCCACTGCAGATGGTGCACTTAGTTGGAGAAGCATAAGCTCTTGTGCGTCAGACTTGGAGCAAGAAATTGAACATTGGAAACACTGGTTGCATGAATTATTGACCATAAGATGTGCATGCATTACTTTTTTATTGCGCTGGATCGAAACAAAGGTATAATATACACCAAAATTTGAAGGATTGACTGAAGTAATTTCATTTGTTAATGAATTCGAGTTGCATATATCCAAAAATCAAAGGTTATTAGCATTAGATGTTTCACTGAGAGTGACCCCAAAAAGATGGTGGGAAACCCATAAGGACGGGATAGAGGATTGGCAACATTGAAAAAGGCTGATGCAGATTAGGTTTGGAACAAAGAACATTATGCCCAATTATACAGGCATGGGCGATCCAAAGGATCATGTAGCGTGATGTATTACAACTTAGAGGAAAGTACCAAAGCAGGAATGGGCACACAAGTTCATACATACACTAGAGAAAGTCCCTAGGAACTGGTACTTAGATATGGAAGTGCATAGAGGAACGACAGACTAGGAGGAGCTCATCCAAAACTTTAAGGTAACATTTAATTTTGAAGCCTGTTATCCCCGATATCTATGGATAACTAGGAGATCATGTGTCAAGGCCCACATGTCCTAGACATGGAGTACCGAGAGCAGGATTGACCTGAGCATGGCCCTGGAGGGCCCATCCTTCTTTTTCTTCACTAGACTTGTCCTGTCAGCAGCAACAACATCCATCACCATCGACTTGGACTTGCATCAAAGAATATTCTTGCTCCATGAGGTAATTGGTCCGAGGTATCATGGTATGTGTCGTGTTTGATCATTATAACCTTCTTATATATATATCAGGTTCCTTGTATTTCTGATAACTGCTTGGATCTTACACTAATCCACTGGACCATTGTTGGGGTGATTGACAGGGTGACTTAGCAAGCTTGTATTCATGGGTTTTGGTTAGCCACCAAGGGGGATTTGCAGAGCCATTGTCCGCTCCCATCATTCTATCATTTTACATATTATCTCCCATTCATCCATCCCATTCCCCTAGTCTAGCCATTAGGATGACCTTTGAGGGTTACACTTTGTCTTGTGGGAAGAAGGGGCTAAAGGACCAAAAGGTAAAAGCAGCTGGTAAAAGATAAAAGCCATAGGAAATGAAACCTAGAGATGCTTCACCCAGGGATCCCCGAGAAGGCAATAAAAGGCCTCTCGATAAGAAACAAAAGGGACCCTAAGAAAGAATAATAAAACAAGACCTAACCAAGAGGATGGGAGGTCTCATCACGAGCCGACCCATTATGTTCATAGGTATCTAGTAGTATGACATTTCCATCATCTGGTCAACATGCCAGGGCAGTGACCTTTGGTTGCATGGCCAAGGGAAAGGGGGTCTCATCACGAGCCAGCCTTATCATTTTTGCGAAAATACCAGTGGGTAACACTGTCAGCTCTGGTCACCACGCCAAGGCAGTCTCCTCTGGTCAGACCTTGAAGTAAAAAAGAAAGAAAATCAATGATTGAAAAATAAAGGAAATAAAGGGGCTTTGAAAAAATGCATCCATGACGAGTACAACTCGCCTCCTACAAAGGCACCCACAGACAACACCTACCCTTGGTCTTACTATGAATGGACATCCCTAGACCATATCACCTCATAAAACATGGCTTGAATGATCCTCTGAGGAAACTTTCCTTTTCTTGTGGGTATTAGCCCAATAGGTTATTTTGTTGGTTTCTTCAGCTTTGTATAGTAGATATGTGTAATGTCTTTGAGCTCTTAGATGATATGCTAGGGATTTCATGCATGTATTTGATAAATTTAATGATGAAATATGATTAACATTGCTATGATCTAGAGGACTGATGAGCCCATGGAGGGTGCATTTTTTGATGTGCAGGACCATACCCGACGGATAGGTGCCAGAGGACTGGTACACATGGGGATATGATTAGCTTGGACCTCCATGGGGCTGAAGAGCCCATCAGATGGTTGCTAGGATGGCAGAGACAAGACAACGTTGTGATGAGCCAATGCATGAGAAGGAAGAAGGATGTCCTACCAAGGACACTTTGGCAGATCCCGACCTAGGGGGGATCACCCACTGCAGATGGGACGATTTCTTTTTGATGGACAGGACATCACCTGAGGTAGCTGGACGTTTTCTGGAGTGTGTGGCAGTGTGCTAGGGTCATTTGGCACGTGATACAGCTTGGAGGAGCCCTAGAAGGGCCAACGTTCTGCTTCCTGGGTGCTGAGCTTGCCCAAAAAGGGCCAATGTCTCCCTCAGAGGGGCCTGACATCTCCTTTTTAGCTCATATTATGACATTTCTTAGCATTTAATGTAAAAAACAGTGTAAAATTGAAAGTCAGCCTTGTCGGTTGTTTTAATGACCTAATTTTAAAATTAAAGGTCATTTGGATGATATAAATAGAGGACGTTGC
>ML789424.1:667361-708841 GCA_009831015.1 Picea engelmannii
ATAGAAATTTAGGTGATGTAAGTAGGGGAGACATGGTGCTAAGTGCTATATTGTGCTAAGTGCAAGTGATGTAAGTAGTTGGATCTATGTGATTGAGTTAGCTTTGTGCATACCGTGTGCATGAGAACTTGCAGAGCTAAGTGCAAGTGACTGTAAAGAGGATTTGTGTTGTAACCTAGCTCAGGGAAGGAGGGTCTAGCGAGGTGTGCACAGATCTTCTATCCTATACGGAGTGGGTTCTTGTGGCTCTGTTCTTGTAGAAGATTGACAAAAGAAAATAAAGAAGAGAAGACTTGGTGGACGTAGCCCCACACTGGGGTGAACCACGTATATCCTGTGTTGTGGTTGCTTTTTGCATTATAGTTGTTATGTTATTGATGTGATTTATGCTCAGTGCAGTGATATATGTTAGATGCACCTGATATAATAGTAGCTTAGTGCTTAGTAATGGGGATGAATGCTAGATATGATCTATTTCTATATGCTAAGTGCTTGGATGTATTAGATCTTGTGAATACTATGCTATTTTGTAATTAGGGTTTTCTTTGCGAAGTGAATATTAATAAATGTTAACTGCTAAGTGCTTTGTTAAGTGTTGTAATCATAGATCTGTGTCCCAGCTAGGTTGTAGACACTTGAGTCATGCAACCACCCCTGCCTCTACCTCGGGTGAGGCTTCATCTGCTTTGCAGGTGTTGCCGAAAGGGCCGATAGTTAGGCTTTTGTTGGTGCATTGTTGAAGCGTTGAACCTCAGGTCTGCCCCTGTGCCAACAAATGGTTTCGTTGTCGGGACCTAAAACTGTGATTGCTGGGAACCGAAGAAAAGAAAGATCTGTGCATAGATCTGTTTCTTTAGTGCGCAATATTCTACTTGACTGCGAAGCTCTGTGCTAAGAAAGGAATCAGATATGAAGAAAAGAGGTAAGATCTTAAAGCTTTGTGCTCTGAGAAAGGTAAGATAAGTGAATTTTTTTATTTCAAAAGAATGGATCTAGGTATGTCTAATAGATTTTTTCCTAGTCTGAAAACTAGGGCACAACTAGAAGAAACAAGATTGGATATGAGTAGATATGATAATAATAGTGAAAGATAAGTTATTCCTATGCATAGAAAGAATGTTTGGACTAACAAATGGATGCAGGATCCTAGAAATAATTTTTTGCAAGTTAGTTACTGTGATCCCAGTGCGCAGTACAAGAAAGGTTGGGGGTCATTTAAAAGAAAGAGAGGATTAACTCTTTGTTATAGTTGTAGAATATTGGGACATCTTGCTAAGGAATTCCCTGGTAGAGGTCCTAGTTGTCTTTGTTGTAAATATATGGACCATGAAGTTTTGGATTGCCCTAGAATGATTGATAAAGTTGAAAAGATAAATATGAGAAAAGAAAACCACGAGACAAGCCAAGAAACTAAGGATATTATAGAACCCCAGAAAGAATCAGAGACTGTATTACTATAGATGAAAGAAACCCTGAATGATCACATATATATCAACTTATCAGAGATCTTAAATGAGAAGGAGTGCATAGAAACACGAATATGAGACTTTGACATAGACTGTGTTCTGGATGAGGAAACACATGTGAATATCATGACAGAAAGAACTTGGGAAATTTTGGGAAAACCTGCAATGGTTCCTTCATTGGGAGGAATATGATTGTTTAAAGGGAAGATGATAACCCTATGTGAAAGACTTACCTAGATATCTATGAGTGCTCATGGAAATTCGACAGAAGAAGAATTTGAGATCGTTAAATTTGTTGAGAACAATGCCCCATTTGCTATTTTGCTAGGAAAAACTTGGATTGAGAAAGATCAGATATGAAGGAAACAAGAAGAGGAGGATGTAGAACATAAAAAGAAAGAACTAAGGGATTTCATGGCTAGGAGAATAATTCACTTACTGGAAGAACAAGAGGACCAGTCGAAGCTACTGAGGACAAGATCTCTAAATGTTGAAGTTGAAAGAACACAGGAAGACTCGAAACACCTGTCTGTACAAGAGAGTAGAGAACCTACTCCAAAAAAAGAAGAAGTATTACTCTCAGAACCCTTGAACGACCCACAATAGTGAAAAGTTACTATACCAAGAGGAGATAAGAATAAAAATGGAAAGAGGAACCTAGTGACTCAACTCGTAGGAAATAAAGCCAAAAAGCTCAGTAAGAAGAAAGCAAAGTTAGAGAAATTGCAGGAAGTTCCATAGAGAACTTCACAGAAGGGATTTTTGTAGCACTTGAAATTCACCATAATAACAAAACAACGAAGATTGGAACTTCACTATGACGAAGAAATATGATCGTTGGAGGCGTCTTGATCGTTAGCCTGACACTCCAAAATGGCTTGAACCGTAGTTATGGCTAGAAATATCTCCATTAGACCATTGGGACCACGCCATAATGGATGTAATTGCATTGATTAAGGTGTTCCTACCGGTTGGAGGAATCCATTATGATGTTATCTATTTATCCCATCGAGTGTTGCACCAAGAACACTTTTTCAAACAATGATTATTTGAGCCCATAGAGAACTAGTTGCTTTCGCGATGTGCCTATTTGAGACCTCACCACCCATTCTGTTACATCGAGTATTTGATCACCGACCTGAGATACCTGATCTCGAGCATGCATGTCAAGTGACCTTAGTGTAGTAGAGAAATTCGTTGAAGAAATCCTAACAGACCTCATGGATGAGAAGGTGATGTCCACAGGCGTACAAGCCTCGTTGACGAGAGGAGTGAAAGCATCCCAGTCGACTACTCATGGATCTATACCATCCCGAGTTGTGATAGAGAAATGAACCAAGCATAGTGATGACTTGGTGAATGCGAAGTTCATCCCATCTATTCTGCCCGACTATATATTTCCTCTGGCTAGCACGCTAAGCCATGACAGTGCTCCAAGGGACTTCGACTACACATTTATTACTGCGTACCTCCCGAAGGAGATACGTGCAGTAGGACCATAGTTAGGTCAAATCATGACATTGAAGATCAGTGACTTCAACTTGGGAGACCGCAAGAACTATGGCATGATCTCCCCACAAGTATTTGACCAAGACAAAGGGGAAGAAGTCAAAGATCATCCCCTAGCCGTGGACTATGGACATCGCAAGGTCCACTATCCTGAACGTGATGAAGATACCACACTTTGGAAGGCATCAGGAGGTTAACACGTGCGTTAAAATCCTGTTGTATTGCTTCCATGGAGGTTATCTGTGGCTGGACATACACATCACCGTAGATTCGACATTGATCCATCAGATCACCGGATTAAGCATGCAAGGACCAGACCCATAAGAATTTTATCTAGGGAAGGTTGTAGATCGCGTCCTGGCATAGGAAATTAAAGATACCTATGGCGATGTGGAAAAGGGGAAGCGAGGCTACAATGTAGCCTCCATTCAGAATGGCGCAATGCGCTTAGCCTTCCAGTTGATCTCTGGTAAGCTAGTAAGTAAGAACAAACCCATGCAGGTCATGGGGTTCATTGTTGACCTCGCGAGAAAATGCATTGAAGGACTACAGATGAACTGGGCCAGTTACCTCGTCAACCAGTTAGAAAAAGACTGCCACGAAGCTCAGGATCAGGGCTACGAGTTTCATTTTAGTTGGCTACTGATCCTCATCACCTTCATTTCCTAGGAGATGTCGAAAGGAGTGACCTTCCCTGAGATTGAGCCATATGAACCCCTAGCTGTGAAGTTCACCATGCTCTGGTATTCGAGCGACATGGAGAAACAATGGCAGTCAAACACGGTGTTCCACACCTACTACCTGTAGTTGAAGAGGGCTATTGAGTCTTTCCCTCGTATGACACTGAACACCCTACACAAGTTCATTCCATTTGTGAAGTTCCACAAAGATAGACATTTTATTTATATCACTACACGCAAAGATGAACATAAAGAAGAGCTCCGATCTTATTATAAGCTCACTGAGGAGGACATGGAAGAAATAACTAAGGAGTGGCCTACAGATCTCCTTATACCAGTTGACCAGGTAGAAATTTCCAACCCTGACCTCATCGGAAGTCCTGTGGTTACTCGCGAAGAGTATGGTGCACCCAACTATAGTAGAAGGAAGAAAAAGGAAGAGGTACAGGAGCTGAACAATGCCTTAGAAGAGACTGCTTCAGACTCACTTGGAGGGGGAGGTGATGACGAAGTAGACAAAGAAGAGGACAAAGGAGAAGAATACAAGAAGAAACAAGGCGAAGAAACACCGCCTAGCGATCCTCTTGATGAAGCTGGGACCTCCAAGAAAAGAAAGTTTTCCCCCACAAAACCTACATCGCGGAAGAAGTCCAAAGATAGTAAACCACATATGCATACTGTGCTCATGATGGATGACATAGATCTCATCATTGCCGTTGTCTCAGATACCTCGGAAGATATATTACAGTGCAGTGAAGCCAAACAAGAGACCATGTATGATAGAATTGTAGTAGAGTTGAAAGGGGTACAACAAGCCCTCTACTCCACCTACACAATGTCTACTGCGTCCTCGTCATCAGAAGGAACAGAGTTGGGAGATGTGCCTGCCCAACTACGTTGAGTAGAATATGCAACCGAATCTTGCCTTCATCATGTTCATGAAGAAAAAGAATAGGCCACAGGGCCCTTAAAGAAAGAAAAAGAGGAATCCATAGAGCAATGTCGAGTTGCGCAACCGAAAAAAGATGACATCCAAGCCAAGTTTGCAGAGGATAGAGCGCAGATCCAGATGGAGAAGGAACAACTGCTCATAGAGCAGATTGGAGTTAAAGAAACAGTCACTAGAGAACTTTGCTCTATGATGGGCTTAGAACAGATGGAAGAAGACCCAGTGGAAAGCCAAGTAGGGAAGCTTGCTGAAGCCATTCAACAACTCCAACAGAGGGTAGCAGAACTGGAGTTACAAGTAGTGCCAAGCACTCCACAGGAAGTGCGAGAACAGAGAGAAGAAATTGCCTGGAGTACAGTCCAAAGAATCAAGGCATTGGACTTAGAATGCAAACAACTCAGCATTCAAAGTGCGTAAACCTACGAGTGCCTTGCAGAGGACCCTGAACTAAGGACACTGGAGTCACAATTTCAGGAGGCCAAGAAACAAGCAACAACGGTGCAAGCGCAATTGAAGCTACTATCAATGGTCAAGAGGATGAAAAGATCCTAGGAACAACACACAGTTCAACAACAAGTCCATGCCATACAAAGTAAGGTCATGGAAGTGACTTAACAACTCTAGCCAGTGCAGGATGCAACTTGCATACTTTTTGAGGATATTGAAGGACGAGGTGCATAACTGGAACAATTGGTCACCATAGTGGAAAAACACTTGGAGGACTTGTGACGGAGAAGGTTATTCAAGAGTTTGTCGAGCAGGAGGCTTTGGTGAAGCAACATGTTGAGGCAGCTCGAGCTAAGCTTGAGGAATTTGAGGCAGAGTTACCCAGATCAGAGTGACTCAGGATGATTCAGAGGTGAGTGTTGGGGGCTTGTTGGCCCTTGACCAAGTTTTGGAGAACCTTGGTCACGTTTGACCAGTTTTGGGACTTCAACAAGCTGGTCGAAGGTGGAGCGCAAGGTGAAGTGGAAATCGCGGGATCTCAGCCCCTTCTTTGGGAATTTTTGGGTTTAGGGTTTATGTAACGGGTATGGGATGTTGGCCCATGGGTTTACCCATGCCTTGGCCCCTTTTGGAATGCATAAATAGAAATCTAGGCAATGTAAGTAGGGGAGGCATGGTGCTAAGTTCTATATTATGCTGAGTGCAAGTGATGTAAGTAGTTGGATATATGTGATTGAGTTAGCTTTGTGCATAATGTGTGCATGAAAACTTGCAAAGCTAAGTGCAAGTGACTGTAAAGAGGATTTGTGCTGTAACCTAGCTCGGGGAAGGAGGGTCTGGAGAGGTGCATGCAGATATCCTGTCCTATGCAGAGTGGGTTCTTGTGGCTCTGTGCTTGTAGAAGACTGACATAAAAAAATAAAGAAGAGAAGAGTTGGTGGATGTAGCCCTACACTGGGGTGAACCACATATATCTATGTTGTGGTTGCTTTGTGTATTATAGTTGTTATGTTATTGATGTGATTTATGCTTAGTGCAGTGATATATGTTATATGCACCTGATATAATAGTATCTTAGTGCTTAGTAATGGGAATGAATGCTAGATATGATCTATTTCTATATGCTAAGTGCTTGGATGTATTGGATATTGTGAATACTATGCTGTTATGTAATTAGGGTTTTCCCCTGCGAAGTGAATATTAATGAATGTTAACTACTAAGTGATATGTTAAGTGTTGTAATCACAGATCTGTGTCCTAGAGAGGTTGTAGACACTTGAGTCCTGCAACCACCCCTGCCTCTACCTCGGGTGAGACTTCATCTGCTTCGTAGGTGTTGTCGAAAGGGTCGATAGTTAGGGTTTTGTTGGTGTGTTGTTGAAGCGTTGAACCCCGTGTCTGCCCTTGTGCCAACACCATCTATACAAAGCACCAAGGAAGGAGACAAAATCTGATGCACTATGCATCAATAAAGCATGCAACCGACGGTGTATGTAAAAACTTACAAAAACATTCTCCCCTGGAAATATGGGATATTACCCATTGCACGTAAAGACTCTAACCAAATGCCTTGCTGAAGAATCGACCAAGTCTTTTTGTGCAAGAAAGAGGTAAAAGTTACAAATGTAAAGAGAAAGCATCTAGGAATTGATTGGTGGGAAGAGTCATTTTTCAAAGCACCATGGAGGAAGTAGTTTTCATGCCCAATCAAGGCAGTTTTGATTTCAATGTTCTTTAGGACCCGAAATTAACAAGAAGAGAACGTGAAAATTTGCAAGGAAGTTGGCATTTGTTGCAAACATTTATGTTTATGAAACCTTTGCAGATTGAACACCTTTGGGAGAAATGATAACAAAATATTTGAATGGGTTTAGGATTTGTATAGGTCCACTTTATTGTTTTCCATTGGTAGTCAACAATCTTGAAACTCTTATTATGTATTCTATGTTCTTTGGGATGCTTGAATAGAAGTAGGACTTCGACCTGGAAGTTTGAATTTAAATGTTCATAGAGGAGGCGGTTTGAGAAGGGACTTCATCAATAATTGAAGGAAAACAATTTTCAATCGAAGGCTATCATTTTGAATATGGTTCGATCTACAATTTATCAAGCAAAGAAGAGATGGAGGACATAACCATTCATTTGCTTTTCAATAGTTGGGTTATTAGCTCCAGATTTTGTTCTCTACTTGAACATAGCTCCTGAGAAAGAATTTTTGTTGGCTTTGTCTGGAATTATTGTGGATGAGAATAATGTGGCTGGGTTGTAGGCTTTGGCTTCATTTCTGGGATCCTTTTCACCCCTCACTGAAGAACAATACAAGAAAAACTTACGATTTTTAATGTTTGTTCTATTAAAAAGGCATGAACACAAGTTCTTATGGGAGCATGCTCTTGGGGCACTGGTTCATATTGACGTCTCATTGGAAAAATTTAATGATTCAACAAGGGCTTTGGTTTTTGTGGATGTTGTGATTACAGAGCCTCTTTCTCAGTTGTCAAGTCTTAAGCTTTCACTCCCTATATTTTTGAAATTGAAATCCATCACATCTATAAGTTGTTCAATCTCTGCAGTAGTAACTCAAGTTTTCCATGACTCTCGGAAAATGATATCTGGATTTTTCTTTCAATCATCTATAAAAAGTGAAGGGGAAAGTGACAAATCCATGGAACTTGTGACTCGTGTTTTAGAATGTCTGTCTATTTAGATGCTTCCAAAGTGAAAACATATGGGTGTTAATGAGTAGGATATAATGTCATTATCTCTTGATATTTGGAGTTCTGTGCAAGAAATTTCAACATGTAATGTTTTCCCTCTTGTGTAGCTTCTTGAGGAAACTATGGAAGTTATGCGAGTATCAGTTCAGTACTATGGAGAGGTGTTGCAGAAGACATTTTTAGTAAAATCTCTTGACATACTTCCAATAAGGCTTCAAAACTGGTCTAATGGCACATCGGTTGCTTCTGGTCCACATCAGATTATTGGGAATGCTTCTTTCAACTCAATTGATAGAACTAACCAAGATGAATGGAAAATTGCTCTTTTTGCCTCAGTAATTATACCACTTTGGCCAAAGATTATCCTTCATAACAAGAAGCAAATATTGGAAATGTTCATCGGTACATTGCTTGGCAAGGGAGATAGTATGATCGAAGATGCTACAACTCAAGCTTTGGGTTCTATGATCAACAAATGTTTGTTTGAAGTTGATTGTGTCACATTGGGTGTTCTTACTCTAGATCAGGCTATCCATTCAGTTTTAGAAGAGTGCCTGTTAAAAATTGTAGGAAATATTGTGCCACAAGACACATCATAAATGACTAACAAAAATACATGGGGTGTCAAGATTGGAGACATTCATGATGATATTCAAGTGTAGATCCAAGCAGTGACTGCAATGGCATGGGATCTCGTTCAAAGGATTATTTCCAGAGCATGTGGCAATAGATTTTTTGCAATTCTCATCATATTTCAGGAAGGTAATTTTGGGCTCCATTTCCAATCAAATGATAAATAATCTTCCAAAACCGTTCAAAACCCACCTCCCAAATAAACCCATTTACCTTGAACGTGAGCGGTTTTTGGAATTTCTCAACGATTTGGGACAAAACATCATCTGATCAGGACTAAAGTTTTCAGAAAATTGTTTTCACTTGACCAGTAAAGTCAAATAATCAAGTCCATATTAGAAACATAGCATCAAAATATTGGATATTATTTCCATATTTTCAGGCAACATTCGACCTTTCAATAATACGTGTGGCAAAATTCAAGGGGGAAGCTCCAGGTTTTGATGCAAAATTTTGGTTTCCAGACAGATTACAAGTGGTAGAGAAATTGTCAAGAAGCCTCCAGAATACATAATTTGAAGGCATTCGACCTCATTTGTCCCATATTTTAGCAAAGAGATTATATATATATTTTTAGTTATGCTTTTTTCCTAGGAAATAACATAGTATGTTAATTATACTTTGTTATTTAAGGATCCAAGAACCCAAGTAGGAGAGGGGGGGAGGCCTGAAAGGGTACAAGAGAGATATGAGAGATGTAACAAACTTGTGTGAGTGATGAGAAGCCTGAGGGGAAGTTTTGTTTTTGTAATCACTTCTGACATTGAGGATTCATGATTGTTGTTTTATCAGATCGTAATTTTCTATGTTTTACACTTTGCAGTTTCATCTTGCTTGAATAAATTGCAGACATGGAGAATCAATGGCTTCCCATGGATAATAGATTCTTGAGCTGTAAATATTTTACTGTGATTACCTATTATTTATGTGTTTTGTTTCAAGTACCCTTCCAATCCATTTTGCAGAGAAAATATTTATTTGATGGACGTTCTAATTTTTGTTTTATTCCCTATTCTTCTACCGATTTATCATATAAAAAATTTATTTGATATGCAATTTGATTGCCTTCGATCAACATGGTGTTTACTTGAATCCATGGCCAATGATATCTCACCAATATGTGATTAGCTTGTTTCCCTTAGTCTTTCTCTTTCAAATTACCTGATCCACCTTCCTTCAAACCAAACCAATCTTTATTTACAAAAAACCATTGTAATAACTTGATGATGCCCTAGCTTTCCCTTTAGCAGTCAAGTGCAACTTTAGGGATTAATACCTCCTAAAGGGATAATCGTTGCCTTCCCTTTCATTGATGTTTAGAAGCTTTTCTTTTGTCCAAATTGTAGAGAAATAAAATATACATGTTAACCTCCTATCTTGCAAGTGTTTGACATATGTGCGATCTATTACATCTCTTGTAAACAAATGATTTGGAGGAAGCTAAACAACCCTATCTAGAGACTTAATTCTGTCACTTGCATTCTATCTAAGGTCTCTTTTATGACTGTCATAAACTGCAGAGATAACATAGTGCAGTGAGACAATGATATAGGTGTTTTGAGTAATGTTTTGATGATTTTTTATCCTACATATTTCAAAGGATTAAACCGATACTTAAAGTGTGTTGATGCCCTAATTTGGATTTATAGATATCATCTCTTTTATCTTTGGTTCTAAAGGTTTGTTCACCATCCAAATTGCAAAATTGTCACTTCTTTCCAATCATTGATGATACATAACAAGTCCAGTACACTCACATGACAAGAATATTGAACTTGGATGAAATATTTGATTGATTTCCCCTTTACATGATGTATCTATGTTTACACACATGAAGGATCTAAGGCATAATGCTCACTATTTGACTTTTCAATCTGAGTGATAGTGTATCTTTGCTGGTATACACAGTTCATCATAGATTTGATATTTTATGTGGTTTATGGCATAAGTGTGGTGATCATTTGACATTATAAATTTGAGGTATGGTCAAAGATATAACTAATAAATGCTTTGAAATTTTATAACATTGTTGGTATCTTGTTGATCATTGGTTCATGGTTGAATACTCTCATTTGATGAATGTGATGTTGTTCAACACTTAAATCTATCCCCAGACTTTACTATTGGATATTATGCTTTGAATGTTCTAGAGATACATGTTTGTAAATTTGATCTTTCCTATGAACACATGATTATGGTACACTGATACAAGCACTTTAAAGCATCTCTAAATTGATCATACCCTACAATGGTTCTCGTACCTTGCAATTTCACTGGTTATTGATAAATGATGATGAATGGTACATGGTTATGTTATGTATACCCCCCTTCTCCCCAAGGGTTGCGCGACCTCCCGGTCTAGTATCGTTCACAATACTGAGCTGAAATAGCTCTTCAATTCCCTGCTGGAACCTCCGAGAAACAATCCACATGTCTTTATAAAACTCCTCCTGTGTGAATTAACACTGGGCGCAAGCCTTCTCCACATGACCACTAGTTGTGACCATGCGCTTAACCAAAAGGTGCTTCGTGACTTCGCATGTCGGGTAATTGTATATGAGTCAACCCGAATCTCCACCTTCCAAACTCCAAATTAGGGGTCTAGCGAGTGCTAGCTCCTTCTCCTATTCTTCATCAATATGACCTTTTTCTATGACCTGGGGCCACTCTTCCGAGCACTACGGGACTTCGTAATATGTGAACCCATGAATTGGCTCTCCTCCCCTCTTTCGAAGTCTAAACTCTCGACTTCAATCACCTCAGATCAACGATTTGATATTTCCCGTGACTCAACGGTTCAGATCCTTTCTTGCGAATTGGGACTTCGCGTTTTGCGACTTTGGTAATTAGTCTCCTCCGTTGTCCAGATTCCCAATTTCTCGAGGTCTCCTTCCCACAAAAGAAATCAACAGTTCGATCTTCTCCTAGATCGATGACTCTCTATCTTTCTTGAGATTTCAAGTGTTGACTGATTCTCACCCTTATCCTCCTTACAGGTTTACTGGATCCAACGACACACGGCTATCAACGCTCTTCCCTCCAAGAGTCTCTACCATCCGTCCAAGTTGTCAATAGCTCCTTGCCAAATAACTTGGCATCAACCCTTTTGAGCTTGAATTCTTTCCCGACTTGAAAGATTTCAATTGTTTCGAAGGTATCAATAATGTTTTCCCTCTTGATATTTTGTCAATGAAATTTGACTTCACCTTAGCGCACACTTACGCTCCTGCGTGTAAACTTGCACTATTCTTCCCTAAGATTTTAACTTACTCAGTCTCCAAGGGATTCAACCCTTTTCTGTCTTTCAAAAGACTTTCTGATGCCCTCCTGGAACACTCTGTGATCGACCTTATGAGCTTTTGAACTTATAATAAGTTCACCTCTATGCGCACTCCTTGTGCTTAATATGCACACTCTGCATACAAAAGCCCCATGCTATCTCTTCTGAGCTTCAAGTTGAAAAAGACTCTCTCACACAAACTCCTTGCGTTCATTATGCACTCCTTGCATAACTTATAGAAGAGAAATACTTAGAGACTTATTCAATTACTCATTCTCCATGAAATTCATACATTCACAAACTCATCATAACAGTGAAACTATGAAAAAGTATCAACATAGTACCATTGGATAAATTTCCTCTATTCTATTCATTTTTTGAAAAAAAACCCAGTAATTATAGGTACCGTCCTTTTACAAGAAATACAAAGAAAACTTGTCTAACCTAGACCGCTTCTCCACTCCTCTCTATCTTATCTAAGTTCTATCACCTTCTACTCTAGCGGTTACCTACTCACTTAATTAAATGCAACCTAATGACTAATCATGGAAAATATCCTACACCTGTAATATTTTACAGTTGTGTAAGGATTTACATTCGATCCATCATTTCAAACGATGGCCCGACTTTACATACATTAATTTAATTAACACGAAGTTCAAAATCTCCACACCGCCACCAAGCTGGTTAAGAGTCGGATTTGGTTCCTTTCAATGCGCTAAGTTGTCGACTTCGCTTCCACCTTCTCTTTTCTTGATTTGATAGCGATGCTCCTGCATCACTATGACACATTGATACACTTGCATGAAAACACTTTAATTCCAAGAATTTATTTCAATTGAGCTTTGTTTTCCAAGTCACATTCTATCCAAACTCATTACAAATTATCTTCTCTCACATTTGACTTGTCTTATCGATTTAGAGAAGATACAAACTTCAAAGGGAAACCAAGTCCTAATATTTTCCTATCCAAATACAATGATGGACTTAGTTTTGACCTTGTAGGAAAACCTTCCTTAGGTTAGAAGCCCTAGCCTTAAAGTGTAGAGGCAAGGCCATGTTGACTCGCAAACTCGCCACTAGCCACTAGCCTGCAAATTGTTGCAAGGCATATTAAAAAGACTTATTAATAAATATAACTATTAGGTGGGACCCCCTAGTAAGAAAAAAAAATGCATGATAATGCACTAATCAACATATGGTCTCGAAAGACAACAATTGTGACCTTCATTTTACTTTTGGTTTGGTTGAGGAATCCTACTGCATTTGTGATCATCAATGCACACATATATATGATTTTTAAGTTATGGTGGGGTAAAAAAAAAGCATAAACTATTTTCCATACTAGGATTTCATCAAGATATAATAGTGGACTCATGGTATATGTATATGCTAATGATTATTGGTTTTGATTGTTTTAATTATAAAAATGTTTGGTTGCATGCAACAAAGGTTCTCATGGTATATACAAAGTCTTGTTGCAACCTTATAAGTGTTGTATCTAAACTTATTAAAGTTGTTCAATCATATTACAATATCCGACATGCAATGGTATTCAAACTTCATGACACAACTTTGCGTGTTATATGATAATATTGAGCTCATACATGCAATATCAAGTTATTTTGAAAGGTGATAACAATGTTTATATTAGGAAGGTCTTAATGTTGCATAGTGCATATGGTATATTGGAGTAAGTTTTAAATTTTATTGACTGCGCTATTGAATGTTTAAATGGGCATCATTACCAACAGAGTTGATTTTGTTTAATGTGATTGAACCATGACTGTAAGTTTTGAGCTGCCAACTTTGAAAGCATTTATGCCAGCACACATAGCGCATAGTCCCTTGCCCAAGAGGCATATTTTGATTGGTTGTTGTGTTGGTCGTTTGGAAAGTTATGTTGAGTTGGCGTAGGGTTTACTGATCGAGAGTTATGGAAACGACGTGGTGAATAACATGCATTCAATACACAACTACGCAGGTTTTTTCACCCACATTCCACTTGGGTTTTTGGCATTGTGCATTAGAGTTACTTGGATTTCTCTGTTGTGGCAACGAATTAGTTTTCAGAGCTCAGAACCAGACAATTTTGGTAGTGAACTCTCCTCAATTCTGGTTTATAAGGCGACATTTTGCAAAGGTATGAAGTTTCAGTTTGTCTTACATCTCATACTACAAAGTTTGATAATGAATTTAAAAAACTTAAAAGAAAACCTCAGATGGTCTGAGTTATACAAATTCAACCGCTTTGTTTGCATCTTGCAATATATTTTGAAGGTACTTTACTGTAAATGGCTATATCCAAAGCTTATAATTTTTTAAACTCTCTTTATCAGCAAATGAAGATATTCGAACCTAATTTCGTATGTATGATATTCTTGATAATGGTTTTTCCTTTGACTTATTCACGGCCTATTGAGGGTTTTTTATCGATATTTTGTTTCAGGAATTAAATAATGGAATGGTCGAGCCTGCCTTGTTGTTATGATGGTTGACAACATTTTTATGAAGCATTGTGAGAATAATGTGAAGGAAATAAGGTATTTAAAGTAAATAGTAAATAGCTCACTTGTATTAATCCCTGGAAGAGCATAAATGATGACCAAAGCTATAGATGACTACATTTGATGGTTCATGTTTGTCAAAAAGGGTGATGAAAATCGTAAAGATGATTATATAGATTCCAATTTCCATCATCAATCTCATTTTTCATAATTTATTCCTCAAATCCCATTCATTAATTTCTTATTCTCGTGAATACCATGTCTATGTTTTCGGCTTGGGAACATTTTGTAATGTTTAACTATAACATAGGCCATAAGGATATGATAATTGGAATCATGTTGAAGTTCATATAAAAGGGAATGCATTTATTATGTAGGTTCCTTTTCCTTCATCAATCCCATTTTTCATAAATTATTCCTTAAATTTCTTGTCATTAATTTACCTTCACCATTTTTATAATGTCCTCAACTAGGCTAGGTGGGAATAATATGTTTTCTGTCCAAAATTTGTTATTTCTCCTTCTTTAAATATGCCAAACACTTTGTATTAATGATGTTGTTAACTCTTTACAAATAATTTTCTCATATAGGAATATTATCAAACATATTGCATGCATCCAGTACACAGAAATATAATAGATAATCATTGAATCTTATTATGGATTGAAACCCCCAATCAAAACAATAAAATGATATCTAATGGCTATAATAACATCTTCAAAAATACTCCTGAACACACAAGTCTATTGGGTGCAAACCAGCTGCAAAATCTACTAATAGAAAACAATACAAGAAAACACGAAATGATGCCAATCTTATGGTGTTCACCACTTCAAATCTCTCCAATCCCTATAACTCTCTGCTCTAATAGCATCCTTCCAATCCTTCCTCACAAACCCGATCAAACGAATTGTTGTAATCCTCGATTGTAGAGGTCCTCAAAAAACACGACTGAACAACACGCAGGTCCTTGCATGATGAGGCTGGACAACTAGTGGGGCCTCGTGGGACATCATGTACTCAACCCGTGGGGATGCCCTAAATGCAATTTTCTCTGAAACCCTCCCGATGCCTGCAAAATTCTAAATTTGCCTCTTCCGAAAAACCTTCACAAACTCCCTGCGCAAACCTCCAACTTAATATAACCTCAAACTGAAGCTCCAATAGAAATGCTAGGTGGACTCCTCTCTTGTCTAGCTATGGTGGATATTGCACCATTGAAACTAAACTACAGTAGTGGAAGGGTCTTAATAAACCCTAACGAAACAATGGCTCCAAGAGCACTCCAAAATGATATATCAAATCATAATAACAAAGAGAAGGGTCACCCCTCTATTTATCCTTCCTATGGGTCTTCTAGATCTTTCATCTTTTTGACCAAATCAAACCCTCACTTTATTTTCCCTCCTATTTCATTTAAATATGATTATTTATTTTATTTAATGTCACTTTAGGATTTTTCATTCTTAGTGACACCAAATAAACCTCCTTGAATACCTTGTCCTTGTTGGCTATAGCCTACGGGAGATGTATAGGATATTAAGTCATCCTCTGTCATGATCAATTGGAAAGGGACGTTACAGTCCTCCCTTCCTATTGGCACGTAGTGGGTAGAATTGGGGTTCAACATTAAATCACCAAAAAAACCCTAAATATACCGGCCCTTTCAACATCACTCGCAAGAAGGAAAAGTCTCACCCGAGGTACCTAGGGGGACAGTAGGAACCAAGCTTCCACAATCATGAGGGGAATGGATATCGTTCTAACATTCATTCTGACTTAACATTCATTCAACATTCAATATACATTGTGCACAACATCATAAAATCATAATAACATATGACATATTCATCTTACTTAATCATTCAACATGTGCACGAAACCATCAGATGCATATTCATATTAACCCTTAAACATATATTACATGTGTGCAATAAACAAAATAAACCAACACATCATGACAACAAACACATAAGAAAACAATAATTTAACGTGGTTCACCCCAAACTGGGCTACATCCAAAATGGCTGGATTCTTATATTATTCATTCATGTTCAATTCTCACAACAAGTGCACACTGCGCTCAAATAAGATACATCAGTTCTACCCAAAATTCCCTAGCCATTCGTTCATATAGTACACACTTGGCTGGTTTTCTCATCCGAACGACACCTTCTAACCAAAAACTCATTACATATTTGTACATTGATATTAGGGCTTATCCCATTGCAAAATGGACCAAAATGTCTAACTACTTCTAACTAGTTTCTGTCTTCTACGTGCACTGATTCCTGAAAATGTGCTAATTTTCTTCCTTTCCTCTGCGTGTTGCTCCTTAGTTGATTTGTCATGTGGTTTTCTCCTGCAGGGCTCCCAAAAATTTCCCCAAAATATCTTTCTCCAACAGCCCCCCAACACTGATCTAGATGGATGTCGGTGGCCTCCCACCTATTCCAACTAGCTCATTTTGGTAGTTTTCCAGTTTCACAGTTTTTTCCCTAGTTTTCGGGTCCCTGACTTGAGGGGTGGTTTTGAGGCCCTAAACAACATTTTTTAGGGCTCGCCACAAACAAAATAAATTTTCATGTATAGAAACAAAATGTGTAGTCCTCAGATAGACCTTTCCAATGAGCTACCGTGTGCATAAAAATGAGATCGTATGCAAAAGTTACGACCCTGAGAAGTTGATGTACTAACTTACCCAAATAGGGCCCACATGACTTTTGGCGCTTCATCTCCTAAGGTTAGGTTTTTTGGATGTCTAGGGTTTTTGACATTCTTGTTTATTATAAAAAGGATTTAGAGCCTCATCGTAATCATCCTCTTGCGAATGAGTGCAACTGTCACATATCTTCTCAGAAATAAGCCGCCACCATTCTAACAAGTTTGTTTTCGCTGCATTTTACAGTTTCAACTTATTTCTTTATTGAATAGAAACCAATTTTACTGTATATTTGTTATTCTGTGTTAAGCATCTTTTGATAATAATCTGTATTCATTTCGTTCTACAAATATATTCCAGATCAATGGTATGATAATGACCTGCTCCTTGTCATTCTTACTGCATGTCTCCAATGAGGTCAGGGTACAAAGAATTGGGTCTTGAGCTTGTTTCTCTTGAGAACAAAATCTCTTGCACTCCCAAATGACCTCTCATGGAAAAATAAAAGAACGACAATGGGATAGGACATCCCTTCAAAAGTTTTTTCAAGGAATCCCTCACACAACAAAGGAATGAAATGATGGATAGTTTTACGCAAATCCTTTGGCGGCTACCAACATGCGACACATCTTCCTCAAACGAAGGCACCACCCTGTTACACCTCAAAATTACTCACTTCGATAGTGTCGCAAGTGTCATCATTACAAGTGTTGTAAGTGTCGCATCTTGTCCGCAAGTGCCACATCTTGACCACAAGTGTTGCAAGTGTCACAAACATAATACTACCATCTTGCCTATGTCATGTCTCTAATGACATCATAAGGACACTTAAGACACCTCAAAGACTAGTTTTGAAGAAGAGAGATCACTTGATAGGGAGTACAAACCTTTTGCCAATGAAAGAACCACTGGAAAATGGATTTTGGAGAGGAGCGCTCCCCTACCCACTGTTAGGGAGTGCTAGTGCTCCCTGGGCCTCTTTGTGGGAGTGTTTGAGCGCTCTGTTCACCCTTTTGGGGGAGCACTACCTTTTTCTGAGCAATTTTTGGGTTTGTTGAGACAAATCAGGGAAGAATCCCTCAATTCCTGAAGGTGGTTGGATTAAAATAGATGGTCAAGGCATGATGTTAGGGAAGATCCTCAACTGAAGGAGAGGAATCCTCAACTTATCCCAAAGATCTCTCAAGTGGTTGGAACTCTCCAAGGTTATATAAGGAGGCCTTCTCATGGTGAAAGGAGGAAGAGACTAGAGATTGATACCAAACTTATGATCCTGTAAGTGGTATGAACAGAAGGGGGATGGATATTGAGAATTACATCAAAATTATGATCTCATGAGTGAGATGTCATCAAAGCAATTAGTGGAGATTACTTGAGAAAAGGGGCTGGACAAGGAGAACTGGAAGAAGCTGTTGCACCTTCATTCAAAGGATTGTAAGTACTTTTACTTGTTCTCATTAATAATCAATGCTTGGCCTGTTTCTTTCAAACTGATGCTTTTTGCACATGAGTTTGTATACAGTAGATGGATCTATATTTTAGCTAATCTTAATAGAGTAGGAAGTCCATTGTATCTTTGTTTGTTCTACAAGACCTATCAAGGAGCTTAGGATTGAAGCTTAGTTGGGACTTTGCAAGGAAAAACGTCCCTAACAAGGTACATATCTTTCTCCTTCTCTTTCATTTATTAGCTTAATTAGATATAAAAGGAAGTTAGTGTCCATGTTAAGAACTTTTCTGTCTTGGCCTTGGGAGTCTAGAGACCAAGAGGGAATCCACTTGTCCGCAGGGGGATTCACCTACAACAAAAATTGGCAACTCCACTGGGGAGGAGCTCTGATTTGTGTTTCCTTTACTAGATCTTGTTTTTTCCCTTTTCCCACCTTTTTGACCTTCTCCATATTGTTTTTGATCCTTATAACTGATTGTTTGGCTCTTGATTTCACCAAAATCAATTTGATTGACTGAATTTCCTTGATTTTTTTAGTTTCTAGGCATTTTTCTAAGCTTTTGAAGCAGAGCGCTCCCTTGCCTTTGTTATCAGGGTGCCAACACTCCCTGGTGGTCTTACACAGAGTGTTGGAGTGCTCTGGTTCCCCTTACACCAGAGCACTACCCCATTTTCAGTGAAAAATTCTCTAGGTTTTTAGTTTTTGAGTTTAGTTTTTGCCTTTTGCATTTGATTAGGGTCTCATACTCTTAGTCCATCTTTGTCATTGGCCTTCAACACCTTCGTTCTGAGAATTCATCCTCTTTTGTTTGGATTTTTTGACATTTTTCCTTACTTTGCAATAACTCTTTGTCCTTCACGATTTGGAGTCAATTTATCGTTTTCTTCTTGTTTATATGAATGAGTGAAAACTTTGTAAGGAGTTTCAAAGGTCTTTTGTACTTTTCTTTTTGATCTTTGAGTCATTTTGTCCAAGCTCTTTTTTTCCTTCCTTTTAAGTTTTTGGTGTTCCATTTCTTGTTTGATCACAACAAGAGTGTCTTTTGGTTTATGTGAAGTTTGCTTCCAAATTACTTAAATCTCACAACTCTTGAAGTCCGATTAACATAGGAAGCTTTACATCAAACTGATTATCAATCACATATAAACATTTTAGCATTGTATAAGGTTATTGATTGAGGACTATTTCATGAGGTATTTGCAGCTTAGTGTTTGAAAGTGAAAGGAAAATCCTTCTCCTTCCCTTAACTAGACATTCATTGAAAGAAAATATTGTGTAACATTTCTTATGCATGTTTCGGGAAATGAGTCATAATATCATCAGTTTTCACTCTCACACACCTCTGAGTAAAAAACAACCACTAAAATCAACAGTTAACTAAAATTTATTAGACTTTTTACATCTTTGTTAGCAAACCTACATTAGTTTAAGGTGTAGGGCTTTGGAATACGTTGAAAGGATAACTTTCCAAAAATATCAAACAAACTTAGCATCTTACGATAGGGAGAGAAAATCCAATTGTCGTATAGGATTTCTGGGATCCCCCTCTCACATAGGGGTTATGCACGAGGTCGCATTCGGGAGAATTATGGAGATGATCCCTCTGTGGTTCAACTGTTTGTAGTGGTCAGATCGTATATTGGGGGTCACTTGAGGGTATACCCACGATTATGTTTGGGAGCCTCTCGAGTTGATTTCAGACTTGTTATCCTACCCATACGTTCCGACTGGACTATCGACTGTACCTGCCTAGGGGCTGACTGTGAATTGGTGATCTTAGTAGCCATAATATTTAGCGTCTCACACAAGGTGACGATGAAGGGAAGTCTAACTGTACCTGGAACATACGTTGGTCAAACTCACTCGGGCTCCTTGGAGGGTAAATCCACAATTACTGCATGGAATCTTGCACCAAGGAATAAGTCCGTTAAGAAGGTCACCAATGTAACTGATCCACTCACTCTATCCCTGCCTCTTCCTATTTTGATCTCGCGACATTGGATTTCATCACCAACTAGTGGTTTCATTGTGGGAAGGTTTTGTTTGATTGTTTGCTTCTCAGATTCATAGAATGTGTTGGTTGTGTTACTTAGTGGACCTTAGGTCGAGTCAGTGTTAATGGCATCAAATCATGAGAGTACCAATGGAGGAACCCCTTCTCCTGGGGAACCTTATACCTTTCCTTCTTTTGAAAATTTTGGTCCTCCGTACATTGTCACATTGAGTCTTCCAGGACTCACCATTGGATTACCGGTTTGGTTGTTCCTCACTCCGGTGATCTCGAATCCTCCCAATGATTCAACTGCACCTAATAATTTAGGTGTCAGTACATCACCAACACATCAACCTCATGTCGCATTTTCTCCTTCTTCACCCATTAATTCTCCTTCACTTTCTCCTTCTTCGCCTAGTCAAAGCTATAAAGCAAGTATCCAGGTTGATCAGGAGAAGAAGAAATGAAAAGAGAAGAAGAAGAAGAGCCCAAAAAGGACCAAGGATCCAACAACATCAAATGTTGGATCCAAGCAACCAACTACTATTAATAATACTAGGAGTGTTGACGAGGTCAACAAGATTAAAATAAAGAATCCCAAACCCAAATTCCCTTGCAGTATTTGTAAGGGTGACCACTTTCTAATGGATTTCCCTGGTATTCCCAAGATTTTAGAAATGTGGTCCTCAGAGTCATCGACCTTTGCTAGAAATGCTGGTGATTCCCCATCAACTAGTGATGTTCAAGTTGGTAAGAAGAAGACAACTGTCAAATTCCCTTGTATGTTATGCAAAGGTGATCATTATTCTCACCATTGTCCTCGCATGGACACGGCTTCTTCTCTTTTAGAAAAACTTCAACTTCCAAAAGGTTATCATAAGCTTTCCCCCAACCCATCGTTAGTTGATGGACTAGTCAATCCGATTCCATCCCTAATCAGTCTGGTTGATCAGGTGGTCAATCTAGTTTCCTCCTCGATTGAACCACAAACCCAAGTAGCTGATCTAGTTCCATCATCGATCAACCCTACTCTTCATCAAAAGAGTGTAACCTAAGTAGTCAATCCATTTTCATCCTCATTTGACCTCACTCTCTCGTTAGAGAGTGACACCAAAGCGGTCAATTTGTTTCCACCCGTCAACCCCATTCTCCCCTTCGAGAATGAAACCCAAGTGGTCGATCTAGTTCTTTCATCGGTCGATCCCACTCCCTTTTTGATGAGTGCCAAAGTGCTTGATCTAGTCCCTTCCTTGGTTAGTCCCACCCTTCATTCAAAGAGTTCCAAAGTCATTGCTCCAGTTACTTCATCAGTCGATCCCACTCCTCCTTTGACGAGTGGCAAAGTGGTTGATACAGTCCCTTCCTTGGTCAGTCCCACCCTTCATCAGAAGAGTGCTAAAGTGATTGCTCCGGTTACATCATCAATCAATCCTACTCTTTCTTTGAAGAGTGCCAGCATGGTCGATCTGATCCCATCATCGGCCGATCCTACTCTCCCTCTAGAGAGTAAACCTGATACTGCCCACATTTTTCTCATTGATATAAAATCTACCGTGCTGGGGGGCATTCCTCATTCTCTCACAAAATCCCCTACAAGAAATGAGGCCATCCTTTTTGATTGGGGTGCACTAATTGGACCTCATCTCCCCTCTCACATTCCTTTCCAGATTACAATACAAGTTTGTGGTTGGGACGTTCCTCAAACGCTGATAGATGAAGGTGAGTTTATTAGTATTTTTTCCTCTATTGCTTGGCATGCTTTGGGTTGTCCTCAGCTTGCACTGGTTATACAGAATCTGTTAGCTTTTAACAGAAGAACTAGTCAACCTTTAGGGACCCTTCCTCAGTTTTCCATAACTTTGGGAGGGAAAATTGTCTTTATTGATGTCATGGTAGTCCGAGACCCCTTGGATTTCACTTTACTCCTTGGGAAGGATTATGTCTATGTCATGAAAGCTATTGTGTCCACTCTTTTTCATATGATATATTTCCCTCACGATGGAAGAATTGTGACTATTAATCAACTTTCCTTCATCGGTCCTAACTGGATTACCTCCCTGAATGGTTCTTAAATGACGATAGTATCTACCTCGCCGCATGTCAATTATGTGGCATTATCTCCCATGACTTTGACTCCCGATGATTTGGATCTGATATTTGACATGGTGATATCATCGGTAGGGTTATTGGAGCCTAATATCCTTACCCCCGTCACAACCCTCGACATGTGTTCCTTCCAGAGTGATTTTCTTCCACCCAGTGAAGATCTCTTGGAAGCCATGACCAAGTTTTGTCCCTTGACATGGTGTCCTTCTAGAGCGTTATTCTCTTGGAAGCCATGATCAAGGAGAGTCCACGAGCATAGTTTCTCTTCTCTGTAGCAAGCTCATAAAAAATGAAACAGTGGTCATGAGCACAATTTTTCTTCTCTGTAGCAAGCTCGTTAAAAAATGAAACAGAAGCTTTGAGCATATTTTTCCTCTCTGTAGCAAGCTCGTTAAAAAATGAAACAGAAGCTTTGAGCATATTTTTCCTCTCTGTAGCAAGCTCGTTAAAAAATGAAACAAAAATCTAGGGATTGAACCTAGAGCCATGAGCATAGTTCTTTTCCTGTGTCAAGCTCGTTCAAAAATGAAACAGTCACCTCTCTTGAACCTTCTTTTCATCCACCCTTATCCTTTTTCTCCATCAAGTAGAGAAATTGTTGACAACCTCAAAGACGGTGAATGAATTGAAGATTGGAGGGTATGTCTCCAGCCTTTGATGATCATTATGGAGTTAATACACTAGCTTTCAAGATGGGGGCATACCGAGCTTAGTATTTGTTCTTTCTCGTGCTCAAAAAACATGAGAATGTAACCGAGAGACTTTTATCACTTTTTCGGACTCGCATGGATATACGAAAAAGGAACCCCTTGGAGTCGTCTTTAAGATCTTTTCAAACTCTCTAAACATGAAAAGATTTTCGAGTGATCTTGCTTCCTTTACCACTCATTAAAAGGTTTGAAAGGGCATCTTTCAAGTGATAATTTATCTCTTTTTCGGCATCGCGAGACTAACATTACGAAAAAGGACAGCATTGGAGTCATCTTTAAGTTGTTTTCAGACTCTCTAAATATAAAAAACCACCGATTTTACTTTCTTTGGACTCGTTAAACAATCATACATTGAAGGGCCCATACAGGAATGAACCCTTACTTCTTCCAGTTTGTTAAACAAAGGAAGAAGAACTTACTGAAGGTGATTCATATCGAGCATGTGTTACCCTCCTCGAGCTCGTTAAATTAAAAAAGAGGTACTCGTCTATATGGATGGGGGAAAAATTGAAAGAAGAAAGCCAAGCATTTTTTTGAGAACACTACCAGTAGCTCTTACGATCACCCTTGAACACGACACTTTGTATTTGCATGCATTTTGATCCACTGAACCTCTACACTAAGCCAATCCTCTGAGTTTCTTTTACTCCTTTGGATCACCTGACGAAAGTCACATCATCCATTGCATCATCAATATTTGGTCCATGTCATGTTTTTGCTGTCGTGCCTCAGTGTTCAAGGGAAGTATCTGCCTTGAGAGTCAGCCATCACAAATATCCTATTTCAATACTTGTGTCAGTCCATGTTCATTTGATCTACCAATTACATCTTTGTGTCAGTTTTGTGTCATTGATGGGGGATACATCAAGGCCCTCATTTGACGAGTCTATTCTTATCGACTTCAACACATTATCCAGGAATTAGAATTAGAAACTAGTTAGTACTTTGGAACCTGCATGCCTCAATGGTAGGCCTCCTCACGTTCGACAGTGGGTTTACATCATTGACTTTTGATCGGATGATTCCATGAATGTTCGACTTCAACTCATCTATTCACATTCTTCAGAATGTACTATATTACCTTGGGAATCATTGACATCAATGGTGATTTCCCTCGTGCTTGTTAACGGTTTACATCATTGACCAGTAATCAAGTGGTTTTTGCCATGTTCGACATCAGGACATCTTTTCACATGGTTAGATTCATACTACATTGGGATCGGTAAGAAGAACCTGGGTTGAGTTTTCACTTTTATGTATACTTTTCCCGGGTTGCGAAGGAATTCTATTGAACTATGAAACATATATTGTTACATAGATCCACTTTGTATTGGTCGTGGCTATGTCTTGTCGTCTTGTAGATCCACTGTGTATTCTTCATGGCTATGATCAGTTTAGGTCATAGGAGTATAGATCCGCATTGTATCTTTAGTGGATATACCATTTTGTCAATATAATTATGGATCCGCAGTGTATTTTATGGCGGCCATACCTAAAAATTCTTTATCACTCAAGCATAGGTATGCTTGCCTTGGCTTTGAAACATGTCATAATATTTGTTTGATGGTTGTGTGCAGATTTTTTCGGCCTCTCTGCATCCATACCCTCGCTTGAAAAAGTACACAATCTACTTCAGTCATCATCGTCTTCTAACTTCATACTTTGGGGGGCAATCTATTACACCTCAAAATCACTCACTTCGATAGTGTCACAAGTGTCATCATTACAAGTGTTGTAAGTGTCGCATCTTGTCCGCAAGTGTTGCATCTTGACCACAAGTGTTGCAAGTGTCACAAACATCATACTACCATATTTCCTATGTTGTGCCTCTAATGACATCATAAGGACGCTTAAGACACCTCAAAGACTAGTTTTGAAGAAGGGAGATTACTTGATAGGGAGTACAAACCTTTTGCCACTGAAAGAACCACTAAAAAATGGATTTTGGAGAGGAGCGCGCCTCTACCCACTGTCAGGGAGTGATAGCACTCCCTGGTCCTCTTTGTGGGAGTGTTTGAGCACTCTCTGCACCCTTTTGGGGGAGTGCTACCCTTTTCTGAGCAAGTTTTGGGTTTGTTGAGACAAATCAGAGAAGAATCCCTCAAATCCTGAAGGTGGTTGGATCCAAATAGATGGTCAAGGCATGATCTTAGGGAAGATCCTCAAATGAAGGAGAGGAATCCTCAACTTATCCCAAATATATATCAAGTGGTTGGACCTCTCCAAGGTTATATAAGGATGCCTTCTCATGGTGAAAGGAGGAAGAGACTAGAGATTGATACCAAACTTATGATCCTATAAGTGGTATGAGCAGAAGGGGGATGGAGATTGAGAATTAAATCAAACTTATGATATCATGAGTGAGATTTCATCAAAGAAATCAATGGAGATTACTTGATCAAAGGGGTTGGACAAGGATATTTGGAAGAAGCTGCTTCACCTTCATTCAAAGGATTGTAAGCACTTTTACTTGTTCTCATTCATAATCAATGCTTGGCCTGTTTCTTTCAAACTGATGCTTGTTCCACATGAGATTTTCTGCAGTAGATGGATCTATATTTGAGCTAATCTCAGTAAAGTATGAAGTCCATTGTATCTTTGTTTGTTCTACAGGACCTATCAGGGAGCTCAGGATCGAAGCTCAGCCAGGACTTTGCAAGGACAAACGTCGCTAATATGGTACATATCTTTCTCCTTCTCTTTCATTTATTAGCTTGATTAGATCTAAAAGGAAGTTAGTGTCCATGTTAAGAACTTTTATGTCTTGGCCTTAGGATTATAGAGACCAAGAGGTAATCCACTTGTCCGCAGGGGGATTCACCTACAACACACCCCCTTCAAGGTACAAATCAAATCTGATATGCCTATATTTGAAGGTCAAATAAACACAGATACGGTAGAAAAATATTTGAATATGCTAGAAGGGTATTTCTCTTTCCATAACTTCTCGAATAGAGAAAATATTACTTTTGTGCTCCTCAAAGCCATCCCCCATGTCAAAGATTGGTGGGAAAATTTTTGTGAGGAAAAGAAAACAAAGGAACCCTCATTATTTACATTCAAAATCACCTGTGAGTCCTTTAGGGATGCTATTAAGGAACAATACTACTCTGTTGGAAGTTATGACGACTTGTACACAAAATGGACCATGCTGTTGCAGGAAAGAGATCAAGCAGTGCCCAAGTTCACAAATATCTTCCATACCTTTCACACCAATCTAGGTATCAAAAATTCTGAGCGACATCCGGTGCTCAATTATCGCGAAGATGTGTATAGATACATCCAAGATGGAATTGATTTTCTGGATATCTCATCCTTGGGCATGGCCTACCGATATTTCATCAAAATCAAGCAGAATCTCAAACAAAAGACGTGACAATTTGGTCTTGGGAACCCCGCATAGAAAAATATAGGAAATGGCCACCCCAACCGTAGAAAAAAGGACAGAGAAAATATAGACAACCTTAGGACAACCAGTTTAGGCCGTTAGAAAATAAGGATACTGGAAAGACAAAGACATATACTAGGAAGTGGTGCAACTTCCATAAGAGCCCCTGGAATAAAACTTCTGATTGTCGCTCGAAGCAGTCATTGGTGGATGAGGTGAAAGCCTCTGAACCAGATGTGGGGTCCAACTCAGAGTCAGAAACAGAAAGGGGGAGATAGATCATTGACGTAGAACCTAGTGCTACCGTTGCTACCACCAAGCTCCATCCCGGTGAACTAGACGAGCTAGAGGAAGGAAAGTGCCTTTTTCATTAATAGATGTGGGTGAAGGGTACCCTGCTGCACTTCATTGTTCATAATGGTAGCCAGAAGAAACTCATCTCAGCATAGGTTTTCAAGCGACTCACCCTGCCGACAACACCACACCCCTAACCCTACACCATCTGAATACTCCACCAAGGAAGTGACATCTGCATTAGAAAACAATGTCGTCTGTCATATGTAATCAAGCCCTGCAAAGGAGAGGTATTATGTGATGTTTCCTCTCTCAAAGTTTGTAATGTTATTTTGGGCCAACCATATTTATGGAAAAGTCATGTTGTATATGAATCTAGGCCTCGCAGTTTTATTATTACTTTGAACAAGAAATTGTACAGGATACCCGAGGAAGTCCCACCGAGTGCTATTTCTTTGATATCTACCAAGTAATGCAGAAAGGTCATCTCTCAGACATGGAAGTTTGTCTTCTTTGTGATTCACTCTTAGAATGAGTGAAATATCACAGCCACATCTAGGGTCTCCGCGACCAACCTCTCCACACAACAAAAGAAAGTGGATAAGGTCATGGAAGAATACTCTGATATCTTCTCCTCACCTACCAGGGTACCTCTGCACTGTTAGGTCAAGCACCCCATCGATCTGACCCCCGATGCAATTCTTCCTAATGGGATGGTCTACCACTGCTCTCTTTTATAGAATGAGGAGTTCAAGAGACATATCCAAGAACTACTCCATAAGGGGAACATCCATCCCAACTCATCACCTTGTAGGAGCCCAATCATGCTGGCACAGGAGAAAGATGGAACCTAGCAAATTTGCATTGATTACCCAGCCTTGAATAAAATCACAGTCATAAACCAATACCTAATTCCCCAAATTGACGACCTCCTTGATCATCTCACGGGGGCCAAATACTTTAGTAAGATTGATCTGAAGTTTGACTACCACTAGGTCCCGATAGAACATACATATGTATGGAAGACTGCCTTCAAGTCAAAGGAAGGTATTTTTGAATGGTTGGTGATGCCCTTTGGTTTGAAAAATGCTCCAGACACTTTCAAAAGAATGATGGACAATATCCTCTGACAATTCACAAATAATTTTGTAGTGGTGTATCTGGATGACATCCTCATTTACAACAAGATTTGGGCATAACACTTGCAGCATATTCAACAGGTTCTGCACACCCTATGGAAACACCAGCTCTATGCCAACTTGGAAAAGCGCTCCTTCATCATGGATATGGTTCATTACCTGGGATACATTGTTGATAAACATGGTGCACATGTGGATCCATCCAAAATCCTAGTCATACGTGACTGGCCAGCCCCAACCATACTCACTCAGCTTCAGAGCTTCTTGGGCCTTGCCAATTTCTACCACAGGTTCGTGTTGGGATTCTCTCATATTCCAGGGGCCCTCAGCCAAGTGACCAGGGGTGGTGGTAAGGAAAAAATTGTGTGGGGTCGGTCCTAACAACAAGAATTCAATGATTTGAAGTAGTGCTTGTGCTCATCCCCAATACTTTCACTACCAGACTTGCAACAACCCTTTGAGATCGAGATAGATTCTTCATACTATGTTGTGGGCATCATTCTCACTCAGAACAACCACCCCTTTTTCTATCATAGTGAGACACTATCAGATGTTGTCTAAAAGTACCCTACTTACGACAAAAAAATGTACTCCATTGTGAAAGCCTGCTTCTAGTGGAGACATTAAATTCTTGGGAAGGAGACAATAATCCACACTGATCATAAGCGACTGCATTTCATGCAGACACAAGGAAAATTTCATAATGACAACCATCAGAAGTGGTCCACGTACTTGTAGCAATTCCACCTCAACATCAAGTATAAAACACAAAGCACCAACCGCGTCACTGATTGCCTCAATAGACCGCCAGTCACGACACTCACGATGGTGTTAGAATCTTGTGGCCATGAGACCTCTATATGGCCCCAAATCTATGCGATAGACCTGGACTTCGCCACCACCTACTAAATGTTGGGCACAAACATAGTTGTCGCTAATTTCAATATTCAGGATGGGTTGTTGTGCCGTCTGGGCCATATATGTGTTCCATCAAGTGAGCGAGTGAAGATGATCCGGGAATCCCACTACAGTCGGGTGGCATGAAACTTCAGCATCGAAAAGACAGTGACAATGCTGCATAAACATTTCTACTGGCCGAAACTGTGACAGGAGGTCAATAAGTATATCAGGTCCTGCACTTCCTACGCAATTTCTAAACCAATAACTAAAACAAAGGGCATGTACACCCCTCTTCCTCCTCCTAACAGGCCATGAAAATCCATCTCAATGGACTACATTTCAGGCCTCTAGTCCACCAAGCGGGGCAATGACTATGTTTTTGTGGTTGTGGATCACTTTTCTAAGATGGCGATTATGGCCGCCTGGAAGAAGAGCATCACAACAGAGGCCACTGCCAAGCTCTTCTTTGAATGAGTTTGGGTACATTTTGGAATCCCACAAACCATTTTATTAGATCAGGACAGTCGATTTCTCAGCACATTCTGATCAAGCCTTTGGTCATTGTTGGACACCAAGCCTGCCAAATCCATGACCTTCCACCCCCAGACAGATGGCCAAACTGAGTTCATAAATCAGATGATCATGCATATCTTGTGCATGTATAATTCCAAGAACCCTCACACATGGGATGCGAGTCTCCCCTATGTTCAACATAGCTACAATCGAGCCCTGCATAACTCAACTGACCACAACCCATTTCAGGTGGGGTTGGGATTCCAACCATTGGGTCCTATAGATGTTTCACTACCCCTTGCAGTCACCTCAACCGACTCATCTCATGATCCAACTGAAGTTGAAAAATCCACCCGGTTCATTGAGTAGATCCAACACATCCGCCAATAGGTTCAAGATATCCTACAAAAGTCCAATGACAAGTACAAGTGGCACCATGATAAACACCGGGTGCCACAGAAGTTTCAGGTGGGCGACAAAGTTTGGTTGCACTTGTAGAAAGAGAACCTTACAGGACCCCATTGGAATATTCTCCCACTCCATTATGGGTCGTACACCATCACCAAGGCTATGAGTGATAATTCTTTCGAGCTCAACTTTGCTCCTTTCTTAGGCTTGCACCCAGTGTTCAATGTGGATATCCATCGACCATATTTCCCACCATTATTGGACACCTTAGAGATAGAATAACAATTGACACCGATAGAGATCAACGTCAATTGGATAAAATAGACATCTAGTAATCAGATTGTGGAAAAATAGATCAAGGGCACTCACCAGCAAAGGATCCATCTTTATCGAGTTGTCAAAGCAGGGCAACTCCTGCACCAAGGCTAGTGGCTCACTCAGGGCTAAATTCAACAGAAATTTCCTCATATGATTGGGGAACTCAACACAATGGAGAACACTACTTCCTAAGGGGGAAGTATTGATCTATATGGATTTTAGTGGCCTCCCGCCTGTTCCAACTAGCTCATTTTGGCAGTTTTCTAGTTAAGCATTTTTTTCCCTAGTTTTTGGGTCCCTGACTTGCGAGGCCATTTTGAGGCCCTAAACAACATTTTTTAGGGCTCACCACAATTTGAATGACCTTTGATAGATAGTAGAAAAATGTGTAGTCCTCAGATAGACCTTTCCAATGGGCTATCGTGTGTCTAAAACAAAGATTGTATGCAAAAGTTACGACCTCGAGAAGTTGATGTAGTAACTTACCCAAACGAGGCCCACATGACTTTTAGCGCTTTATCTCCTAGGGTTAGGTTTTTTGGATGTCTAGGGTTTTTGACATTCCTGTTTATTGTAAAAATGCCTTCAGAGCCTCATCATAATCATCTTCTTGCAAATGAGAGAATTCATCACATCTCTTCTCAGAGATAAGCCCCCACCATTCTAGCAAGCTTGTTTCTGCTGAATTTTACAGTTTAAACTTATTTCCTTATTGAATATAAACCAATTTTACTGTATATTTGTTATTATGTGTTAATCATATTTTGATAATAATCTGTATTCATTTCGTTCTGAAAATATATTTTGGATCAAACACTCACCTTTGGCTCATCCCGAGCCACTTCAAACTTTCTTCCAGGTCTCCATGAACTTCTGAAATGTTTTCCTTGTAGTTATGATCCTCCTTGGATTTTGTTTCTTGATGCACAATTCCATCAACTATCTCTATAGTAATATTTCTCTTCAACTTTTATACACTTTCTTGTACCACCTGCTTGACCATGCCCAACGCAACTACTAGTTCTATTGTCACCTTTGTTACACATTATTTTCGTCATCCCTATGACCGTTAATGATGTAAACTTATCTATTGCCTTCAGAAGGGTTAGTGGTTTGAGTTCCTAAAGAGAGAAGGGAGAATAAATTTTCCTGAGAAAAGAAGTTGCATTTTCCTTTGTAAAAACCCTATAAAAAAAGGAAGTTCGTAGGCTGCATTATAGCTAGGGTGCGAGAATGCCTGATTCTTGCAGGCTGCATCATAGCTAGGTCGCGAGAAGTTCACAGTTTTCTCTATAGGTAGGGTGATGCAGGAGCATCTCTCCACGTCAGCCAGCCAACTAGCCATCCATGTCAGCACATGCATTCAAGGATGAAGAGAGGCACAACCCTCATATTCAATTTTGAATTTGAATGTAATTAATATTGTAGGCTGTTGAGCCATGGAGCCGTGCCTTTATGCAGGCATGAGAGTAGGTAGGCCTTAATGCTTGTAAGGCTGAGATATAGATCCAATTTGTGAACTAGACAGCCCATTCAATGTAAATGAATAGGGTAGGTAGATTGGAGGGAAGAGCTCGAAGAGCCCCCTCATGTAAAAGATCAATTTAAATCTCATTTTGGGATAGTTAGTAGAATGATAGAGTGAGTAGAGAGCAGAAGAGAGAAGGAGTCGAGTCCTTGTTACAGGTCGTGCTCAGGAACACCTTGTATAAACAGACATTTGCCATTTTAATATGAACAAAAGTTTTTCCTGCATGTTTTCTGTGTTATGTGGATGCTTTCATTGTGTTCTTTTATGCTGTAGATGTATGTTGTAGGTTTGCATTTGCAGGGAGTTGTTTTGATTTCAGGATTGAGAGGTTCTTTGTGGTTTCATGCTAGGAGGGCGTGATAGAATACTACGGTCTCTGAATACCGGTGCATAGAAGCATTTCTGAACTCTGTGGAGTTAGACAAAGGCATGCCAGGTGGGCATAGAAGTTGAAATCAACAATTCAGAGGAAGAACTCAAGGTTGTTGAATACTTTGGAGGCAAGGTTGTGTATGATAAAACACAGTTGTAGACATAATCTCTGAGGAGTTTTGTGAATCTTTTCCAGGAGGGCATTGAGTAGGTGTAAGGAGTACACATAAGACAAAACTGTTGGATGTTCTGTAAGAAAATACTCTGCCAGGAGGGCATTGAGTAGATGTGCAGATAGGCATAGGAGAAAAGAACTCTTTGAGTTCTAGAATTAGTAGAAGAGTCCAAGAGGAAGGATCTCTGCAGGGTTGCTGAACACCCTGAAAGACTTAGCAAGAGGTTGCTTGAGCAAAGGAGTGCCAGGAGGGCATCATATTTCTCCATCTACAGGAGAAGGAAGAAGAGTAAAATCCCTTAGAGGTCTGAGTTCATGAGTAAATCTCAGGACAGATAGTACTTTCATGTGTGAAGACTTTGCAGTAGCACAGAGGTCAAAAATCTCCAAGGATTTGAAGAAAAGCTCAAGAGGGATAGCGTTTTTACACGCACAGGCGAGAACTCAAAGTAAAGGAGCTCACAGGGAAAATAATTCAAGGTTGAGGCCTTGTGCATTTGGAACTCTTCCAAGGCTGGGAAGAAAACCATCAGAGTTTGGGAGGAGAAATAGCTACCATTGGATGATTCGAAGAGATCTGGACCATTGAATATTTCCACGTCCAGGAGGTAGTGCAGTGGAGAAACGCATAGGAGAATCGATCTGAACCATTGGATCTTTCTTAGAACACCCGTTAGCCATCCGGTTTGACAGAGAAGCAAGGGGGGTTACGACTGTTTCCAAAGGTTCAAGCTCAGGAGATCATGAGTCATCCGACCTCACTTAGATACCTGTTAGTCATGGGATCTGACAGGAGTTGCACGGGGTTTAAACCCTCACAAGCAGAGCGAAAGTCTCGAAAGGCGTCGGGATATCGAGGCTTCGGAATTCGGGATATCAGAAGTCTTGAGGACAGGAGATCAGGTCACTTCATAGTGAAAACCCTGAATTTGATCTGAGCTGTCCATTCATTAGGACATGTGGTGGAGATCAAGAACCTGTTGGTATTTCGGCTACCGTGGTTTTGAGTTGATAGAGAAATTGTGACATCAGGGAATTGCAAGTCACGAAATCCTGAACTGAATCAGGACCGTCCGTTTGTTGGGACACGTGGTAGCGATCAAGATTCCGTCAACATTTTGCATGTTGGGACTTCGAGAATCAAGAGGACAGGATGCCGGAGCATTTCGACATTTGATTTCATGAAATCACAAAATGATTGAGGACCATCCATCATAGGAGGACGCGTGGTGAAAATCAAAGAATTCAGGAAAAATCCCGATAAGAGAGCCATATCGGCATTTCGGGATTCAACGTTTCGCGAATCCTGAGAACAGGAAGTACGTGCATTTTGGAAACGCGAAGTGCGAAACCCCGACAAGGTGGAAAGCTCCGCTGTGGGGCCAGCTGACGTCACTTCGTCATATCAAAGGGTGGGAATCGAAACTTTGGGAGTTCCAAGGGAAAGAACCCATAGGCATTTTGGTGTTTCAAAACCCGAAATCGCAAAACAACGAGGACTGTCCATCTCGAGGGGACGCGTGGCAACAATCTAGGTTTTCGGGGAAAATCCTGAAAGGCAAGGCCATTTCGGTATTTCGGAAATCGACACTTCAGGAGTCGAGAGACCAAGAGTTTGGGCACTTGAGTCGCGAAACCTCAAAAGGGATTGTGGTTATATAAGGGGAGGTCATGTGGACCAAAGGTATATCCCAGGGGGGCTAACTAAAGCTAAAGCCGTTAACTTGAATCGGGATATCGGAGATCAGGAGATCGAGAAGACAGAGGTTCTCGACAACAGGAATCAGAAAACCCCGAAACCTGAAATTTCTGTCAGGGAGAGATCAGGCATGTGCAGAAGCCGTGACAGGGGTAAATGAAGGACCTGTAGATCGGGGTTTAACAAAGATTCTAGTAGGAATCAAAAGAGCTAATTCAGCTCAGGAAAGGGAAATTAGAACGATCCTTAAGATCAGAAGGTCAGGCGCGGAACCTGTTGAGGTAGGTGCCTGGGTGACGGCGGTGCCATAAAGTGGTATCAGAGTGAGAACTCTGTTTGTATATTTCAAGCAGAGGGAGAAGACAAAAGGAGACAGAGTGTTGGAGACTCTGTAAATGATGGCTTGCAAGTGAGCGAAAGGTTTTCCAGGAGAGCAGACAAAGACAACGATATGATTATTGAAGGCCGTAGATATGTTGGAAGGAAAATATAGAGCTGATGAGCACAACTGAAAGGGGGAAAGAACTTGCCGACATCAGGGCAAGAATGGAAGAGCTTGAACCGCAAATGCAGCAGAATACCAGGTTAAGATGGGTACATGAATGGCCCATGAAGACAAAGGTAAATTGGCCAGTCAACGAGTTGATGGCTAGAAGATAGTGTAAGCTGTTAAGAGGATGGTTGAGGCATACTGAAAACCGCGACGGACTTGAGGAAATGGTTCATATATCTGAACCAGAGACTAGGAGAATTTTTGGTGAAGAAAATGAAATGGGATCAACTAAAGATCTCAAGAACTGCCAGGAGGGCAGAGAGGAAATTCCAAATTGCCAGGTGGGCAAAGAGTTGAGATCAGCTGAGGATCTCATAGACTATCATGAGGATAGCCAGGGAATTTCACATTTCCAGCTGGGCAATGAAATGAGGTCACTGCGGGATCTCAAAGACTTCCAGGAGGGCAGTGGAAGCATCCCATATTTCCATGTGGGCAAGGATAAGCATATGAGACTATCTGAGGGCCTTATGAACTCAGAGGTGAGTTTAGATCAGCCTGAGGAGCTGACAGAGAAGATGAGCTCAAAGATGGGGTTGAATCAGTAGATGCAGCTGACAGAAGAGGAAGATTGGAGAAATATTCTAATGATTGGGGGAATTCAGATATTCCTACCATTTTCCCAAGAGGAGGCAGAAATCTGTGTTGCAGATGTAACAACAACAGAAGAAAGGTAGCTAGCTGAGACTGTCGAAGAAGAATTGGAGCAGGTATATGAGACTGCCCAAGCAAAATAAGAAGAGGATGATGAGAATTTTGAGGAATGGCTCAATATTTTCAGCTAGGAGACTGAAAAGACTGCAACCTGAGAGTTTGCAGAAGAAGAAGAGGAAGAGGTAGACAACATTAGCTTTGCTAATTTGTATGAACAGATTGAATCCCTAGAGAGAAGGGTAATAGTGCAGGGCATGCACATCCAATAGGTGAGGTTGGAAGCATATGAAGAGGATGACATGGGATATCATGATGATCTGCCCATCTGCAGAAAGAAAATGCAGCTGAGGAGACTACATGAACAGGGCCAGCCATTGCAGCAGATGGATGAGGTGATAGAAGACATGATAAGGCTGATGGTAGAGTCAGCAAAGACTGTCAGTAAGGAGAAGTTGGGCAGAAAGGCAGCAACAGTGCGACAACAGAAGCAACCGCAGCAACAACATAGAGATGGGGCAAGGAGGCTCCAGAAATTTGTTTGGGATCCAGGAGGATTTCAACAGCTGAGATGGGAAACTCATGAGTAGGAGCTCATGAATTTTGCAGCTGAGGAGTGTGATGTAGGAGCATCTCTCCATGTCAGCCAACAAACCAGCCAGCCAACCAGCTAGCCATGTCAGCATGTGCATTCAAGGCTGAAGAGAGCCGCAACTCTCATCTTCAATTTTGAATTTGAATGTAATTAATGTTGTAGGCTGTTGAGCCATGGAGCCGTGCCTTTGTGCAGGCATTAGAGTAGGTAGGCCTTAATGCTTGTAAGGCTGAGATCTAGATCCAATTTGTGGACTAGACAACCCATTCAATGTAATTGAATAGGGTAGGTAGATTGGAGGGAAGAGCTCGAAGAGAGAAGACTCTGCAGGAGAGCAGAGGTCAAAAATCTCCAAGGATTTGAATAAAATCTTAGGAGGGATAATTTTTTTACACGCGCATGTGAGAACTCAAAGTAAAGGGGCTTGCAGGGAAAAGAATTCAAGGTCGAGGCCTTGTGCATTTGGAACTCTTCCAAGGCTGGGAAGAAAAACGTCAGATTTCGGGAGGAGCAACAGCTACCGTTGGATGATCTGAAGAGATCTGGACCGTTGAAGGTTTCCACATCCAGGAGGTAGTGCAATGGAGGAACACACAAGAGAATCAATCTGAACCATTGGATCTTTCTTAGAACACCCGTCAGCCTTCTGGTCTGACAAAGAAGCAAGGGGGGTTATGACTGTTTCCAAAGGTTCAAGCTGAGGAGATCATGAGCCGTCGAACCTCACTTAGATACCCGTCAGTCATGGGATCTGACAGGAATTGCATGGGGTTTAAACCCTTGCAAGTAGAGAGAAAGTCTCAAAAGGTGTCGAGATATCAGGGCTTCGGAATTCATGATATTGGAAGTCTCGAGGATAGGAGATTGGGTCACTTCATAGTGAAAACCCCGAATTTGATCTGAGCTGTCCATTCATTAGGACACATGGCGAAGATCAAGAACCCATCGGTATTTCAGCTACCAGGGTTTCGAGTTGATAGAGAAATTGTGACATCGGGGAATCGCAAGTCGTGAAATCCCAAACTAAATCAGGACTGTCCGTCTGTTGGGACACATGGCGACGATCAAGGGTCAGTCGATATTTCACATGTCAGGACTTCGGGAATTAAGAGAATAGGATGCCAGAGCATTTTGGCATTTGATTTTATGAAATCATGAAATGATCGAGGATCGTCCATCATAGGAGGAAGCATGGCAGAAATCCAAGAATTTAGGAAAAATTTCGATAAGAGAGCCATATCTGCATTTCGGGATTCGACGTTTCGCGAATCCTGAGAACAGGAAGTACGCACATTTCAGAAACACGAAGTCCGAAACCCTGACAAGGTGGAAAGCTCCGCTATGGGGCCAGCTAACATCACTTCGTCATATTAGAGGGCGGGAATCGAAACTTCGAGGGGTTCCAAGGGAAAGAACCCATAGGCATTTTGGTGTTTCAAAACTCAAAATTGCAAAACGACGAGGACCGTCCATCTCGAGGGGACGAGTGGAAACAATCTAAGTTTTCAGGGAAAATCCTGAAAGGCAAGGCCATTTCGGTATTTCAAAAATCGACACTTCGAGAGTTGAGAGACCAAGAGTTCGGGCGCTTGAGTCGTGAAACCCCAAAAGGTACTGCGGTCATATAAGGGGAGGTCATGTGGACCAAAGGTATACCCCAGGGGGGCTAACTGAAGCTAAATCCATTTTAGCGAATCGGGATATCGGAGATTGGGAGATTGAGAAGATAGAGGTTCTCGACAATGGGAATTAGAAAACCCCAAAACCCAAAATTTCTGTCAGGGAGAGATCAGGCATGTGCAGAAGCCGTGACAGGGGTAAAGGAAGGACCTGTGGATCAGGGTTTAATAGAGATTCTAGTGGGAATCGAAAGAGATAATTCGGCTCGGGAAAGGGAAATTAGAATGATCCTTAAGACCGAGAGGTCAGGCGCGGGACCTGTTGAGTTAGGTGCCTGGGTGACACCAGCGCCATCACAGGGTGCGAGAATGCTTACACGTGGGAAAAACGAGTGTTTTCTCAAAATCTCTAGAAGGAGAAACTTCCATGGTGAGGTGGCATCCGAATGGTTTGGATCTTACTCGCTTTCATGATTTAGTGGGATAATCCTAACCTCCTCACCTTATCCTCTTCAACTTATAAAAGGAGAGGAGCTCTCATGGAGAAGGGCTAAGTTGGATTTGGCTTGGAATTATTAGCTTGGGTGGAGTGTCTTTGAGTTTTTCCTTTGTCAAGATAGATTGTGAATCTTATCAGATCTGTGCTCTCAGAATTCTTGGAATGGAAGTGTGTGGGGAATGAAGGATAGTTGGAAGGGATCTTATGACATCAAGGCCATGGTTGTAATCTCTCTTTCACATTTAATATGATTCTTTCCTATAAAGCTTGTTGTGTTTTATTATATGATTCCTTGATCACATACATAGGTTTATATTGAGTTTATGCTATTAATATGGTTCTTTTGTAGGTTCATCATTGTATGAGCGTTGGAATGGAGATAGGATGGTGATGGAGAGAGGAAGTGGTATTTAAATGGTATGCCACACATCCCTCTTTAGTTAGTAAATTCAATATTTAAAACTTAAGGAAAGCGTCATGTTCTGGTGTGTTTTGTTCTAGATCTAGGTGGATCTAGGGAGATCAATTAGTGTCCACACCTACCAATTTATCTGATCTAGTGAGGATAGTTTTGCATCTCTATGGAAACCTCGTTAAAAAATGAAACATAGGTTACGAGCATAGTTCCTGTTTCTGTGTCAAGCTCGTTAAACAATGAAACTGAGGTCTGGGGATTACACCTAGAGTCATGAGCATATTTCTTCTCCTGTGTCAAGCTCATTAAAAAATGAAATAACTTCCCCCTCTCCATTGAGTCAAGTCCTTCATCTAGTATTTGAAGCTTCCTTTCCTTCTCTTTTGCAGTTGGAAGAAACGAAGATTGGGGGGGAAATGCTTTCAGCCTCTAGACTTCACGCTGAATTTAGAGCCGCTAGTTTCTTAAGCTAGGGGCTAAGTACCAACCATCCTTGGGTTATGCGTTGGGAAGTCACAAGCATAGTTTTTCTTTGGTTCAAGCTTGTGTAAAAATGAAACCACTTACCTCAAGCATAGTTTCCTCTGCTTCAAGATTGTGTAAAAATGAAACCAGGTCCAAGCATAGTTTTGTTTTGTTTTAAATCTTGCGTAAAAATGAAAATAATCCCGAGCTTAGTCTTTGTTCTTTCTCATGCTCGTAAATACATGAAAATAAGTTACCGACATTAGTGTTTGTTATTTCTCATGCTCATAAATCAATGAGAATGTAGCTGGGTATACTTTTATCACTTTTTCGGACTCGTAAAGGTTATACGAAAAAGGAACCCCCTGGAGTTCCCTTTAAGCTCTTTTTAGACTCTCTAAACATGAAAAGACTGTCGAGCGACCTTGTTCTTTTCACGCTCGTAAAAGTGTTTGAAGAAAATGTTTGATGGGCGATAGTTTATCACTTTTTTGGCCTTGTTGAACTAATTTACGAAAAAGGAACTGGGAGAGTTCTCTTTAAGTTTTTTTCATAATCTCTAAACATGAAAAACCCTTGAGTTTTCTTTCTTTGGACTCATTCAACAAACATCGAAAGACCCATATGGGACCAAACCACTCCTTATTAGGGTTCATTAAATATAATCCAAGGGACTCGTTTGAAGGATGAACTTACATTTACAAGCATATTTTATCCTCCTCAAGCTTGTGTAAAAATAAAGAGGTACTCGCCAAAAATGGTGGGGGAAAATTGCGAAAGAAATGTGTCTAAACCTGTATTCCATGGAAGAGTCTCTTTTGAACATGACACCCTTTCACCCGCTTTGTGTCTAGGTTGGAAAATTCACTCATCTCTTGATCATACTCCTTATAAGATTACAAATTGGTCTATGATCCATGTTGTTGAGTCAGTATTTCCCAAGACAGTTGTCGTGTCGTCAATATGTTCAAAGAGATGTTCAACCCAGAAAGCCTTCTATTGCGTCAGCCATTTTTGTAGTCCTTAAGCCTTCTATTGCATCGGTCATCCTTGAGTCAATCCATAATCACTTGTTACTCTGATCTACCTCAAATATTTTTACATGTTTCGTGTCATTGATGGGGGATACATTAAGGCCCTCCTGTGAGGAGTCTTTTCTTGTCCACTTCAACTCATTATCCAGGAATTAGACTTAGAAACTAGTTGATACCTTGGAACTTGCATGCCTCAATGGCAGGTTTCCTTGCTTTTGACAGTGGGTTTTCATTATTGACCCCTGATCGGGAGATTCCACCGAGTGTTCAATTTCAGCTTATTAATTCACATTCATTGGATTGTACTAGTGTACTTCGGGAGTCATTGACATTAATGGTGATTTCCCTCGCACTTGTTAATGGTTCTCATCATTGACTGGTAATCAAGTGGTTTCTACCATGTTCGACTCCAACACATGTATTCACATGGCTAGATTCATACTATAGACATGCATATATGAAGACCCTGGATCTTTTCTGTCAGATTCAAGTTGTGTTGGAGTATATTCAGATTGTATTGGTGCATAGATCCACAGTGTATGTCTGGTGGCTATGTTCAAATTTGAGTCTTTAACACATAGATCCATAGAAATGGTGGGGGAAATTTTGGGAAAGAGATGTGTTTTCGTATTCATATTAATGGCAGTAAGCGTCGCTCTTGAACATGACACCCCCTATTCGTCATTTGAATCTAGGTTGGGAAATTCATTTGCCTCTCGTTCGACTTGCTACAAGGTCATATCTTGGGTCGTCTTTGAGTCAGTTGTAATAACCAGGATTTCATTTAAGCTACCATAAATTAAAACAGAGCGGAATTTTGAAACTTACTAACAATTTGCCTACTCTAGCATATTAAATCCAAGATTTTTATAAATAAAATAACATTTTTACATAACACTATGCATACAAGTTAAATTTAAGTAAACACTTCATAATTTTAAGTTTAAATACCTGTCACTGATGCTACTATCTGAAGCAGCGTGAATCTTCACTTGAACACCCCAAAACCACCACCCTGCCGACCAGTACGCCTGGCCCTAGGACATCTACGGACGTCCTAGCCCTCCGAGCCCAAAACCCCTCAGCCCCGGTGTACACTGTAAATATCACTGTTCTCACTTTGTCTCAAAGCTCCCAAAAAAAAAACTCCTCTCGTAATCTGCATGAATCCCTCCAAAATCCATCCTCCTCCTCCCTTATGCCTCCTTCACCGCCCCGAACCTTTTCTCCCCACCAAACCTTATCCATACATTTATATCTATTAAATGGCTTATCCTTTACTTAATGCTTATTTTACGTATGGGTTACGTTATCCCTTATGGGATACGTAACCCATTTAACCTCATATTTTATTTTCCCTAATTTAATACATAATTAATCAATTACTCTAATTAATAATCAATTAATCACTAACCATTAATTTAATAATTAATTAACTAATGACTCACTTACTAATAATTACTCCTTCATTAATCCTTAATCAAGGAGTTAATCATACTTCAGCTAAGTATAATCAAAATAATTAATTAATAACTTATAATCACTTAAGGTTATTTAATAATTAATTATAATTTAGCCAATGTTTAGGTTTATTTATGAAATTATTCATAGTTAATAAGAAAAGGGTCATTACATACACCCACCCTTCAGGAAACTTCATCCCGAAGTTAAGGTATCTTATGGTACAAGAACAAGGAAACTCATATGTACTAGTGTATATGTACAAGAAATGTATGTGTAGCTAGTACATACAATTCTCGTACATGTACTAATAATCAAACTGTCATCCTTTAGTATTTTAT
>ML789424.1:712892-725073 GCA_009831015.1 Picea engelmannii
CGTAATCTGCATGAATCCCTCCAAAATCCATCCTCCTCCTCCCTTATGCCTCCTTCACCGCCCCGAACCTTTTCTCCCCACCAAACCTTATCCATACATTTATATCTATTAAATGGCTTATCCTTTACTTAATGCTTATTTTATGTATGGGTTACGTTATCCCTTATGGGATACGTAACCCATTTAACCTCATATTTTATTTTCCCTAATTTAATACATAATTAATCAATTACTCTAATTAATAATCAATTAATCACTAACCATTAATTTAATAATTAATTAACTAATGACTCACTTACTAATAATTACTCCTTCATTAATCCTTAATCAAGGAGTTAATCATACTTCAGCTAAGTATAATCAAAATAATTAATTAATAACTTATAATCACTTAAGGTTATTTAATAATTAATTATAATTTAGCCAATGTTTAGGTTTATTTATGAAATTATTCATAGTTAATAAGAAAAGGGTCATTACATCAGTGCTGCCAAGCCCTTGGTCATGTCATTCATATGTTCAAGAGAAGTTCACACGAGCCCTCTATTGAGTCGGCCATATGCAGTTGTCCATTCTTACTATGTTGGTCTTCCCTATGTCCATTTCGACCCATATTCATACTTTGTTTCATCCTCAAAATATGTTACTTATTTCATGTCATTTATGGGGGATACATCAAGGCCCTCCTGTGACGAGTCTTGTTTCATCGACTCCAACTCATTATCCGGAAATGATACTTAGAAATCATTTAGTACCTTAGAACCTGCATACCTTAATGGTAGGTCTCTTTTCTTTCAACAGGGGTTTCACATCATTGATCCCTGATCGAGAGATTCCACCGAATGATCAACTTCAACTCATGCATTCACATTCATTCAGATTGTACTTTGGTACCTTGTGAGTCATTGACATCAATGGTGACCTCCCTCACACTTGTTAACAATTTTCATCAATGACCGGTAATCAAGTCGTTTCTACCATGTTCGACTTCAACACATGTAATCACATGGTTAGATTCATACTTTTAGGGGATGGGATTGAAGACCCTAGGTCTCATCTTTTTGATCCAGGATGCGATGGAGTATGTATGATTTGTATCAACACATAGATCCACTTTGTATGTCATGTGGCTATGTCATCTTAATTCAAGTCTTCTTGCATAGATCCACAGTGTATTCCTGGTGGCTATGTAGCATTTTGATGGCATGGATCCATGGTGTATGATTGGTTTCCATGACCTACGTTTATGATTCCATTCATTTGTGATCTGAGCATGGGAATGCCTACCTTAGAACTGGTATTATATTCTGCAGATGCTTGGTTGTTTACATGTTTTCGATTAAGTGCACTCCCTGTTTCTGACACACACATGCATTTTACAAAGTATTTCGGCTATCACAAGTTCCAGCCTCATACTTTGGGGGCCATTCTATTACACATGGTTTTGGTCACTTTGGTGATGTCTCTACAAGTGATGTATTCAGGCTCCCACAAGGACTTTTTTCCTGAGAAAAGTGACTGTTGTCTCCTTCCAAAAAACACATTTTTAAGATGAGTTCGCAGGCTGCCTATATTACAAGGTGAGACAATCCTTCATTCTCACAGGCAACCCAAACTTAGGGTGCGAACTATTCCCAGTCTGCTCTATAGGTAGGGTGCGAACCTATTTCAAAGCTTGGAAAAGAGAAGAGGTCATGAAGGTTCTAGAAGGGAGTCTTCTAGAAAATGAGTTGGCATTCACATGGTTGGCATCCTACTGACTTCTCAGATTTAGTAGGATCATCCTCATCCATTTAAACCATCTCTCTTTCTCCTATATATTGAAGGGTTTCTCATGGAAAAGTTTAAGCAAGATTGAATGAAGAATTGGTGAAAGAATTGTGTGAAGAACTCTACTTGGATAGAAGCTTGAAGACTTTGTTTGGTCCATCAAGTTGTATTAGATCTTCTTCATGCAAGTATAGAGAAAGTGTGTGTGTTGGAACCAAGGGTCACTGAAAGGAAGCTTGCGACATCAAGGCGATCCAGTTGTATCTTCTGCTTTCATTTAATATAATACAGCGGCATGTCCCTTTCCCATAAAATCACTCTTATTTTATTGCATAACTCCTTGATCATATGCATGGGTTGACATTGAATATACTTTGTTATCTTCACTTTGGTTGGTTTTTGTTGTCTTGGACCTAATTTCACAAGAGAACCAGAGCGAAGTGGGAACAACAAAGACCTAAGGAAGTGATATAAAGGTATGCCACTCATTCCTTCTTATTAGTAGATTCAATGAATACAACTTAGGGAAATAGTCGTGTCCTGTCCTGTTTTGTTCTAGATCCAGGTGGATCTAGGGAGACTTGTTAGTGTCCGCACCTACCGATTTATTTGATAACAACCTTGTATGTTTCCTCCTGTAGCATTTCGATCTTCTGTGTGTGAGCCCATTGCTCCGCCCTCATTTGGTTGATCCATGAATATAATTTTCTATTTTATGCTATTATTTCCATCTTTTCTGCTAGTGATAAGGTGCTCATTACTTCCTTAAACTTATGTGCCTTGTCCTGTGCAGCCTATAGATTCTACCCAATTTCCTGCAACTCTGTGTATTTTTTCAGTTGAGTCCATACTTTCGTGATTTATTCATATAGCTTGGCACACTCTACTTCCATAATTTTGATGTTCTCTATGGTTGTTGTCTCCATACTCTCCCTTTTCTCTCTTTCCTCTTGTGGAGTGCTCTGTGTCTGGAATGCCTCCAAATTGGTAATCTTTGTGTGGAAGCCCTGAATGGATTCGTTAATCTTTGACACTTGTTCTTCCAATGGAGTATCAACTTCGATTTGTGTCTATGGAAAATTGTTTTACACTTCCTACACTACGTTTTTCAACTTTGCTACTCTTTGTTTAGCCTCATCCCACTCCATCATAACTTGGTTATATTCTATATGCAATGCCGACTTATAATTTGTCACTTTAATCAATTTCGTTGCTGTCAACTCTCCATGCAAATTTATCTCCTATGTAAAACTTATCTGCAAACTCTTTAACACATCCATTGGAAACTGTGACAAGACTAAGTTAATGTGACTTAATTCTTGTACTTTCTCTTGCATCTTTGTCGAAGGGAATTATAATGCTCCTGTTGATAACTTCATCAACTAGTGCTCTCATGATGCTACAAATGGATAATATTCCATCAATTGTGCCTCTGTGATATTCACCATACTCTCTGTCTACTCTTATTCCCATGTTCTAACTGCAATTATCCTATTTGTCTCCAAAATCTATCGGAATGAGACAATTCACGCTTGCAAGTCCGAGTGCCTTTCTTATTGCTTCTACGCCACTCACTCAAAATATTCCTTAGTGACCTCCTTGACTTGATCTGTGATCTTGTCTAATTCATCTTTTGTTAGTGCTTGAATGGCCATTTCCCTCACAACTTTCCTCTTCTTGCACTGCTGGACTGCTTTCCCCTTCTCTACATCTTTCCTCTTCTCTCACGACTGTGGTATAGTCTTATGTGTGTCACCAGTGCTATTTCCTTGGTTTCCTTGGTTTCCTTGTCCTTATTCTTCTTCATAATATCCTACTTTGTCTACTTCTGGGTGTTTTGTCTTCGACTTCTCTGTTTTCTTCATTGGGATCTTCCACTCAGCGTCCAAATCTTCCATGATATGTCCCATTTTTTCTTGAGTCACCCTGTATCTCATGGTCAACCATTCATGAGTTGGGTCCCTCTTCTCTTAAATGTACATGTGATGGTTTCCTACCCTAAAAATCATAACTTCCTTGCATGCTTCTACCATTAGTCGTAATATACACGATATATCTTGAATGCATTGCCAAATTACCTCCTTATAAATGTAAAATTTGATGTTGTTATCCAACTCTCTCCTTGTGCACAGTATGCCATAAGTTAGTGTATCTCACTGCCATGGTTTGTTTGTCACTGACATAAAATATGTATCTTTCGGTTCCCTCCAAGCCACTAATGCTATCGATATTAACAACCATGCATAGTGGAATTATGTTCCCTTGTCCTGCGCCTCTCTGTAATCCATCAAAAACAGATTTAACAGAAATGTCACTCAATTTATTTGCACGCCTTCTATACACTTCTCTACTGTTGCTATCACATGTGTTGACACTTGATCCTTGTGACACTTCCTCAACAATTTTCAATCCAACACTTGCATCACAAACCTAAAACAGTCATCACTAATACTTACTACATCGAGTTTTCCTTCTCCTCTAAACATATCAAACTTCTCTTTCATCCACTCCGAAAAATATTTCTCGTTCGAATTATATGTACAAACTGCTAATGGGTCCTCCCTTGTTGTTGGCAACCCTGTTATCCTTGCAATCAACTTTGTGTCTATGGACACCACTTTTTTCACCCACGGATATCCTCCATGGATGAAAATTATTAACATATTCACATAGGCGTTTATCTCGATGCTCCTACCAAAGTGTGGGATCTCCAACAAGTTCAGAATCCCTAATTTATACAACCCTACTACCCAAGCCCTTGGTTTACCATGACAAATGATGTCTCTAGAAAACTGACTATCTTCAGATATTTCTTTGGTGATAACTTTGGGAACTTCTTCTCATCTGATAGGTTGTGATCTTCAAACTTTAGATTTTACACTACGCCTAACATATCTTCTTCAACGATTACACCTGGTGGAATTTATGGCTCCACGAGATTATACTTTTCTTCCTTTTGTAGCCTGATCAACTTTGTTGTCGACTTTCTGGGTGGTATACACTCCTTCAGAAAGTTGGCCAAACTTGGCTCTATTCCCGGGGTTCCTTCCTATGTAGGTGATATTGGTGGCTTAGTGCATGGTTTCTTCGTTCCTAATGCTGATGCAACTACTACCTTAGGTGGCAACATAGCTCTCTGTAAAACACTTCCATTGACACTTAACTCCTTCGAATCTATGTTCGCTAAGCTTCTATGCTCTCATTTATTTCAAACAACAATAACTTTTTTAATTCAACCCCTCAACTTCGTTTATAACTCGTTAGCTGTTACTTTCCCTTTCCATGCCCCAAACCTGTAGTCTAATCCAACTTGTCCTCACATTCAATGATTTCCATACTCTGCAATAAATTCAAATTATTTTGCAGATCATGGTCTAGATCTTGCTAGTCTGTCACGATATCATCACCGCTTTCCATTTATGACTATGCGTCTCCACTACTTTGTCGTTATGATCACTCTTCAATGCTTGTCCTCTCACGTATGTTTTTTAATGTGTTTCCCTCTCTTTGCACAAATATCTATCGCACTTCAATCCTTTTTCTTGTGCACCATTCCTTCCTCTTTCTACATATCTACGACATTTTCTCGCTTTATCCCCTTACTCATTTAACCTTATGCATCACTTCAACCTTCAAATTCTTTTATTGATTTTCTTCTTTTCTTTTTCTTTTTATTCTATAATACACTATAACACAAGTACTATGGTACACATACTGCGTGCTCAAACTAGTGCACAAAAGTATGGTTGTCCCTATACAGTTTGAACCAACTATTGTTAACCAATCCTTCCATAACTTCTCCATTGAGTTTATCCAACTCAAAAACACTTTCATTTGTCACAAATATGATCACATATGGACCCAACCAATGCTTATACAACTTATTATGGTGCTGCAAAAACTTGCTATCATAAAGAAAAACTAAGTCTCATGTCTGGAAGTTATTCTGTTTAATGTGCCTGTCATGCCATGCTTTCTTGTGCATTTTTTGAACTTGCTGATGGAAACCTGTGATAAATTGGTGCTCTTCCACCCCTATTAGCTCTAACAATATCTTATCTATTGCACCAAAATCTGTAAGCTTTGTCAGTGCAACAATGCAAAAACTTGGTACTATGAATTCCATATGCAGAAAAACTTCTTGGCCATACATTATTTTCAATGGGGTATGTCCTGTTAGCTTCTTACTTGTAGTCCTATACACCCATAATATTGTTGGAATCCTCAAGTCCCAATCGTCTTGGCTTACATTAAATACCTTTGTCAGTGCATGCTCTAGGATCTTATTGAATGTGTTGGAACAAATATTGAAATTTTGGCTTTCGGTAGCTTAGGAGGAAATTTTTTATAGTGTTTAGCTACCAAAAGTGCAGACTTTCAGTAGCTTAAATCTCGAGTTTCATATGCCATTAGCTGCCGAAAGTGTATCGGCTGAGACCAAGCATTCAAGTGCCATGCATCAAGCTACATGGAGGAAAATATCATGAGTAGGCATGAAAAGAATGCAATAAACGACATAAAATCACTATAATAGGGTTTAACATAAATGCCACGTCACCATTTCAGGGTTTCGACCATCGGAGGTTTGGCCGATGTAAATATTTTAACCACTTCTCTGTTTCTCGAAACCCAAAATCCTGAAATCGGGGTTTCGAGACTTTCGGTGGCTTACGACGCTCCAAAATTGCATTGTTAGCCACCAAAATCCAGGACTTTCGGCAGCTAAGATACCCTTGTTTTCGGCCTATTAGCCACCGAAATCACAGATTTTTTTTCAGTGACTAAAATACCTTAGCAAAAGTCAGTTTTCTCAGTCGTGGAGAGGTCGTTTTGCGCACTCGAATGGTTGATTGACATCTACATATCCTAATATTTCCAGTGGTGCATTAATATTTTCATTTGAATCTTGGGAAGTCAGTCAAAAGTCCCCCGCAAGATGAGGTTCGTTTTCAGAAATGTGGCATTTTTTACTATGATGAGTCATCATTTTCAAATGATGATTCTGAGCGATTGAAATATCATTTTGAGAAACGGTTGGAGGATTTTGTGCCTAACACATCAGATATAATTAGCCTCTCTCATGTTTCCTACAGGTGTCACATATTGGGAGAATAAAATCCATCTACGATCCCTAATTTTCGGATTTCATATTTTCTCGTTTTGACACGTGTTTGTTAAATGCAGATTTGGGGAAAATGAAAACGGATCTCAAGAAACTGAGAGAGGTTTTTTCTTAGAATAAATAGATTCACAAAATTCGCTTTCATTTGATACACAACGATCACGATTTGAGAGATACAAATCCATAACTGCAGCCCTATTTTTCAGCAGTTTGGCCCATTTTCTATGGCAGAAAGTTTCAAGAATTGGTTGTAACTGTTGTTATCTTTTAGATTAGAGAGGATTTCGACCTCAATACATATATGAGGCATATTTTTAAAATAGAAGTGGGGGGGGGGGAAGACACACAGGAGTAGTACTCGTGGGCTGTAGCTTTCATTTTCAATTTAATAAAAGATTGCAGAAGCATGTTTTATCCATATCAGAGATTCTTGTGATGTTGCTTGCAGAGTTTGTCCATTTTCTTAGTTTCAATATCACTCCATCTATCTTTTCTTCTCGATTTGTAACTATTTTGTAATAGAATTCATCCTCTATTAGATGCTCTGTTGTAGGCTGGTTATAGGTTGTTTCTTACAGAGATCAAGGTTCAGAATTCATCCTCTGCTAGATGCTCTGTCCCAACCATCTTTTTCTACTAATTTATGCTTGGAATTCACTCATCGCTAAGTGCTCCTTGTGTATTGATATGTTTTCTCTTTATTCTACTTCCATACTTTTATAAATCCTTCTCTTTGTAATCATTTTCTACCTCACCTTTGTTCCATGGATTTCCATTGCCGAAACACTCTTATTATTTCCTTGATTATTTGACTCCATGCCCAATGGACTACCTCCCGGTCCAACTCATCAGCTCTAAAAACCTCAAAACTATTTTTTACCCACAGATATGCCCACTGTTAAACTTATTGGATATCCTATCATGACATATATTCGAGATATCCCTCTCGGGTTGGAATGGGCATCTTCTAATCAAAAGTGGTTTGTGGTTATCTCAGAATTTACCTGCATGCAACCCAAATCAAGCTCTGAGTGATAACTTATTTTTAATTAATATTTAATTCTAAAATATTAACCTAATTACTAACTTAAACAAACTAACTTAATTACTAATTATTAGTTAATTAATAATTAATCTAATTATTTATTTATTATTAATTATCTTATTAAAATAATCTAATTAAAATAACTTTATTAAGCTAATTAGCATTAAAAAGGTCACTAACCATTTATTATTAACCTAATGTTTTTTAGCTTAAGTTTGTTTATTGATGTAGGGATGAAAACAATGGAGGGGTGAAAAAATGGAGGGTGATGGCATGAAGGGTGCAACATGGTGATGGAGGATTAGGCGAAATGGATGGAGGGGGAAAAGGAATCAACCGAGCCCAACAAGATAGATGTCTTCATCATGGGAGCAATGCCAAATAAACAGCTGAAGAATCACGTTACCCATGATTATAGGACCCCAACATATGCTTTGCAAAAATACAAACAATACTTGTTGGGGCAACATTTCAAGATGTTCACATATCACTCTACTCTAAGATATTTAGTCAATAAGCCAATGTTGGGGGGAAGGATATGAAGATGGCTACTTTTGTTCCAAGAATTTGATTTTGAGGTTGTGGTGAAGCCTGGAAGATTGCATGCAGGACCAGATCACTTATCTAGGATACCTAATGGAGAAGAACCTAGTAACTTGGAAGACAACTTTCCAGATGCAAAATTGTTTTCAACACAGATAGATGATGAGTATTTTGCTGACATTACTAGGTTTTTGAGTACATGATTTGCACCAAGAGAATTTACTACTGCGTAGAAGAAAATTTTGGTGGTTAGAGTTGCAGGTTATCAGTTGATTGCATGCCATTTATACAAACTAGGAGCAGATAACATCTTGAGAAGATGTGTGATGGAACATGAAAGACCCATTATTTTGGCAAAGGAACATGAAGGGATTGCTGGAGGGAATTACACAGGAAAATATACCACACAGAAGGTATTGCGCCTAGGATTATGGTGGCCAACAATTTACAAGGATTCAAAGGAATAATGTCATAAGTGTGATGTTTTTCAAAGAGTTGGGAAGCCATCCAGGAGGGATGAGATGCCATTGAGACCACATATTAGTTTGCAAGTGTTTGATAAATAGGTAGTAGATTTTGTAGGTCCAATTAATCTACCAACCAGAAGACCAGGAGCCAGATATATTATTACAACAACATAATACTTGACCAAATGGGTTGACTACTCTATGAGTTAGGGATGCCTTTACCATACTATGTTTGTTGCGGATTTGCAGACCCAAATTCCATCTTGTTCTGTTGCTTAAATTTCTACTCGATTTTGACAACATATCTATAAGCGGCTCCCAGTGATGAGATGTCCAAAAAATCCATTTTAGTTTGGATGTACCTATGTAGAGCCCCATGGTATTTCATAACTAGATGTTGCTAAGAGTCTTTGATACCTAGCTTGGTGCACAAGGTATGGAAGGTATTTGTGAACTCTGACACTGTTTGGTCCCACTTTTGATGCAACGTGGTCCATCTCATGTACTGGTCATCATAATTTCCCACATGGTAATATTGCTCCTTGAATGCATCCATAAAAAAATCCCAAGTGGGATCAGCCTCAAATATTCCAGACTCCTCTATGGAACTTTTCTCCTAGTAAGTTTCCCACCGATGTTTGATATGGGGGGGATCCTTAAGAAGCGCAGAGGTGATATTTTCTCTGTCGGAAAAATCATGAATAGAGAAATAACTTTCTAGCAAATTTAACCATTTTTCCAAAGCATCCACATAGATTTGACCTTAAAATAAGGGAATATCAAAATTAACTTGTACCTTGAATGGGGTAGTGTCTCCAAAGCGACTGCTTGACGAAGACACACCTATTATTGTCGGAAATCGTTGAAGGATTTGGTTAAAATTCTCCACATCTCATTCCTCTATTATGCGAGGGCTTCTGCGAGCAACAACTTGATGGGATCTTCTTCTCCCATGTCTCTCTTTTCTTCTGCCATGGGAGGCCACTTGGGATGACGAGAGTGATTTTCCTCAATGGAAACTAGCTTGATACCCAACTCTCTGTACCCTGACCTCGTCGAGGACATGCACTAAGAGTATCTGCAATGAGCATTCTGCTCTGATAGCACTGATCCAGATTATTTTTGAGAATGAAATAAAGGCAGAGATATAACAATGAAATATACATAGATATTGCATGATACACATAAATATTGCAATAAACAAAGAGATATAGTAATGCACAATTTTTATTAATGAGAGAACGTATAGAAATTGTAAAATTGTAGAGTGAATGACTCGCTAGAATAGTTGCAGCTTATCTTTGAGAAGAGATTTGATGGATATTCTCATTCGCAAGAATATGACGATTACAATGAGGCTCCAAAGACATTTTTAACATAAAGAAAATCCAAAACCCTAACCCCGGAAGATGAAAATCCAACAGGTTTGTAGGCCCTGTTTTGGGTAGTTTGGTGTATCAACTTCCTGGGGGTGTAACTTTGGCATACGATCTTCGTTTGGGGCGCACGATAGCTCCTTGGAAATGTATTGATGAGGAGTTTAATTTCAGAGGATAAATCATGCCTTTGGAAATCAATAATGTGTATGAAGGAGAAAAAACATTGTTTAGGCCCTTAAAATGGCCCCAAAAGTTTAGGACCCCCAAAAATGCTAAAAATAGTAAATTGCCAAAGAACTGTTTTGAGATAGTGTGAATAGGTGGATGGCCACCGATATCCACCTAGATAAAAAATTGTCCTTCATACATAACAATACATATTAACCTCTATTCTTATTCCCCTTGGGTACCTCCATAGGTAGCCCATATTATTCCCCTTGCTACACTACATTTCTCCCCCCTTAGTGTTTGGGTTCTTTTGTCACAAGAGTGAGAAAAAGAGAGTCCCTTAACTACCTTGGTAAGCTAACAAGGCATAACAAAAATATGGTTAGCAAGTTAGTGTACCTACAAATTAGAAAACAAAATACAAAGTAATAAAACAACAACTAAGAATGAGAAACAAAATAAACTAAAATAAACAAGTGATGCATGCAATTGAACACATGAAATGGTTACCCAATAGAACTGAATCTTCGAATTGAGTGCACCAAGAGGAGAAATATGAGATAATGAATCCCCTATTCCTCCTAAGGGAGGGTCCTTTGATCCCTCAAAAAAATAGATCTATCACTCTCCAATGGTGAAAAATACCCAAGGCTTAGATTCACAAGAGGTGTAAAGCTAGCTCTATGCTACACTTGCTCAAACTTATGGCTCAATAGAAATATGGCTTTCTCCAAGAGAATTTGAACAACATAACAATGCTATGGATTCTTCTTATTTTTTTCATACAATGATCATCTATTTATATGATGATAGAAATATATTTTTCAACTAGTTACAAGTGTGAATGGGAGGCCTTTGGAGGTACCTCCCATCCCTTGCAATTATCTTAAGGAGGAAGTTTAGGGAGATTTTGGGATATGGTCAAGATTTACTTCATCCTAGAAGTGGTTTAGGCCCGACCAAAATCATTAATGCGTCGTTTCCACATCTGCACATGTTTCCTGATTGTCAGTCGAATGGACTGCACATTGTGCACATTGTACGTTGTGTTATCCCGCGCAGATGTGTGCACACTATCTTTGCTGAATGTGCACGGAAATTCATGATCTTTTTTTCATAGTTTTGTGGGTATATTTCCAAATTGAATGTGATCCTTCAATAATGTTTGGTAGTATGTTGTGTTGGGTTTTTCATCCATTGTCTCTATTTGTCTGAGCAATATTTTGGTGATAACAGATGCCCCATGATGTGTGAGGTTAGGAGCATACAAATAGCCAAAATAAATCAATGTTTCTTTTTGTTGAAATTGCTGTAAAAATAGGATATTTTTAGTTGTTGTTGAAAAGGGATTGTAAGAACGTCCCATCAGAGGAAGAAGGGATTCATAGTAGTGTCAAAATTCTCTGAAAACTAAAATGTAAAGCTGTAACTTTTTGCAAACGAGGCAGGCATGCCTGTAACACCCTGTTTCCCCTAGTCTTATATATGTGTGTGTGTGTGTGTGTGTGTGTACACACACACACACACACACACACACATATATATCCCATCAGAGGAAGAAGGGATTCATAGTAGTGTCAAAATTCTCTGAAAACTAAAATGTAAAGCTGTAACTTTTTGCAAACGAGGCAGGCATGCCTGTAACACCCTGTTTCCCCTAGTCTTATATATATGTGTGTGTGTGTGT
>ML789424.1:725123-765911 GCA_009831015.1 Picea engelmannii
GATTCATAGTAGTGTCAAAATTCTCTGAAAACTAAAATGTAAAGCTGTAACTTTTTGCAAACGAGGCAGGCATGCCTGTAACACCCTGTTTCCCCTAGTCTTATATATATGTGTGTGTGTGTGTGTGTATGTGTATATATATATATGTGTGTGTGTGTGTGTGTGTGTGTGTGTGTGTATGTGTATATATATGTGTGTGTGTGTGTGTGTGTGTGTACACACACACACACACACACACACACACACACACACACACACACACACACACATATATATATGTTGCAAGACTGCTGGGAGGGGGATGTGCTGAAAAAGAGACCACGATGGCTAAATAAAGGTGGTGGAAGGCACCTGGAATGGTGGCGTTAACTTCCACTGAAACAAATACCGTATTCGGTCTTCACTGGCCCTGAGAACCAAGAGCAGCTTGTTGGCCCCGAAATGAATTACTTGCCAGGTTGGTAGGTGAAGAGGCTCCTCATGGGTTAATGAGGGATGGGGGTGGACCGCCCATCCGTGGAGGCCTTAGACCTAACCACCACAAGGAAATTTGTGCCACACACAACCTCACCGAAAAGAAAAGGCAGGTAAAAGGTGTGGAAGGGGGACGCGAGGGGGATCACAGGAAAAAGATCGGAAGAACTCTGGAACAAAATACAGAGTGAGTGATAGTAGAGAAGAAGGGGAGTAACCTTCGTTCTCTATCGCTGAAGAACAAATATAGAGAGTCTCAAGCATCGCGGTCTAGCCTGGGGGTGGCTAGTGGTAAATCCATTCGGAGTCGCTGAGCCTATAGTTGGGTGGAAACGAGCACCCCTCTCAGCAGTTGCATCAAACCTAGTGTTTTTCTGATAAGTGTTTTATATCTTGTATCTTGAAATTTATATGCTGACATGTATGCTCATAGTCTGTGCAATTATGAATGGTTTCAGTATAAGACTGTCTGCATGGTGTTTTGATCAGAAATGATGGTTGCATTCTTTTATTGGAAAGACCACATATGGCTTATATATATTGAACTAATACAGATTTTCAAGTCTTCTCTCGGGAGATTTGTTCCTGTGTTTGTCTTACCTGATGCCTTGGATAGATTTCCCCATGAAGGTACCCTTTCGAGACCAACCTTCTAGTTCGGTCTTCAAAAACCTGGTGTAAATTTCCTGAGGACCCGAAGGAGGACGTTATAGTTTAAGTCTTAAAATCTTGCACAAGGGAGAATGGTCCTCGTAGACCTCAACATTTCGACATTTTGGTACCTGGAATGCCCAAGGGAAAGTTCCCTTGCACTCACAAGTCCCGAAATCTCGACTTGCGAAATCCTAAAATATTAGCGTGAGGGTAAATTAAGAGTTCTCGGAGTTTCGACACCTGGAGTATCTAGGTGCGAGTACTCTTGTACTCGCGAGTCTCGAAACCCCAACCCGTGAAATCTCGATATGATAGCATGTAGATGAGTTAGGACCTTTCGGTGGTTTGGTACCCAGAATACCCTCCCTCTTGCTAAATGCACGAATGAGATCATTTTGGAGGATCTGAGGTCGGTCACGACCATAAAGTTGAATGAAGGAATGTAGGCGATAATGCCTCGACCCCTTTTTAACCTTTGCAAGTAACGAAGAAAATGGGACCGTCGATCCCAAGACCCATGGGAGTGCATGGATCGTCCAGGTGCAGAGCACATGTGGGATAACTTTGTAGAAATGGTGATGAGAGTGTAATTCCCCAACCAAGGGAGAAAAGGGTTGTTGTGTGCCAAGGAAAAAAATGCCATCGACTACGATGGGAAAAATCTATTCTACCTGTTGAAACTTGAAATGTTCTTTATACAATTACCAAATAAATACAGAATAATGGGGTTGAAAGTACACATACAAAAACACGTGCTCCAGTGAAAATGGCTTGGCCTCATGGGGCGTAAGTAGGGGAATCTAATTGATGAAGGGTGGGGGTCCCATGGATGGGTTTCTGTACCAGGTAGATGGATGGAAGATGAAATTGCATATGGGAAATTGATGTTGGATGATATGGAGGGTTAATGATAATGCATAGGTGCATTTAATGTAACCAAGAACATGATGTGAGAGTCCATAATTGGGTGGTTAGCATGGTGATGATGAAGAAGTATGAGGTTATTACTCTAGGGTGTAACACTACCAAGACTCCTGATCCTAATCGATAGAAAAACATGAGTGTCAATATGCCAAGGGGTAAATATATGTGGGACAACTCATGGAGGTGAGAATGTTACTAGTTTCGAGTACCATAATGCAATGGAGGTGATGGTATCACAGATCCAGGTGTGGGGATCTTAAGGATAAATGTCAAGGGGTGTAACTGGGATATGCAGTTGTTTGCAAAGGGCATGAGTGCATGCCAGTTTTGAACATATGCCTTAAGGGGCCATAGGCTGGCCAAGTTTGAATGGGTTGTATATTGGTGTACCAAGTATCTACACACATAAACATCAAATACACAAATTGAAAAATATCCGATGATAAAGAACATATGACAATTGTTTGATATAAATGATAATGAGCAAGCATACCTAAGATTTTGAAATTGGTGGGAAAAATGGCCCCTTGATGAAAATTTTGGGTGCCTCTGGAAGGAGGCAAAGGAACAATGAGTTCTTAGAAGAGGTAATCCCTAAAGAAGGGTAGGGTATGATGAGTTCCTAGAAAAAGGAAACCCCTAAGGGAGGCCAGGGAACCGTGAGTTCATGAAAAAGGAACTCCTTAAAGGAGGTCACGAAACAATGAGTTCTTGGAAAAAGGCACTCCTTGAAGGAGGCAAAGGAACAATGAGTTATTGGACAAGGTGCTCCTTGAAGGAGGCTAGGGAACCATTTGTTCCTCAAAAAGGCACTCCCTAAGAGAGGCTACATAATAATGGGTTTCTTGAGAAAGGCACTCCTTGAAGGAGGCCAAGGAACCATGGTTTCCCAAAAAATGGCACTCCATAAGGGAGGTTGGGGAGCTATGGGTTCTCAAACAAGGCACTCCCTAAGGGAGGACACAAAAAAATGTGTTCCTAAGAAAGGAACTCCATGAAGGAGGCCGAGGGACCATGGGTTCTCGAAAAAGGCACTCCCTAAGGGAGGCCACAGAATAATGGTTTCCTGAGAAAGGAACTCCCTAAAGGAGTCCAGGGAACCATGGGTTCCCAAAAAAGGTACTCCCTAATGGAGGCCATGGAAAAATGGGTTATTGAGAAAGGCAATCCCTGAAGGAGGTCGGGGAACCACGGGTTATCAAAAAATACACTCCCTAAGGGAGGTCAAGTTTCCCAAGGGGGGGAACTAAAACTGATCAAGGATAACAGGGCCTTTCCACACAAAGTAATGAAACTATCTTGGTGGATCATGTTGATTAGGCCATGTGTCTTGGAATCACATGATGTCTGGGGGCACTGGACACAAGGTGGTGCTATAATGGTTCCCATGAAGGGTATATTGTGAGTTGGTGTTGTGTCAAGAGCTACGTCTAATGGGACCAAGGTGGGAAGTGGTAGTGCCCCATGCATCATGATATGAGGTTTGGGGGAAGGGTTTTTGCCAGATACCCAAGATTATAGACCAAAGGTAAAATAATATGCAGTTTAAAGTTGAACATCCATAAAAGAGGATCTGAAATAGTGTATCAGATCCATTATTTTGTGTAATATCTATTGGGGGGGTTGGTAATTTAAAATGTGTGGCAACATCTCCCATATGGGCATGATTGATCATCATGGAACTGGAGTCCCTGATATCCCTATCAATGATAAGAGAAAATCTTATTTGAGAGGGAGTAATGATCTTATCAAGGGAGATAATATTAGAGGGTGCACCAATTGAATTGTTAGAACCTTTCTAGTAGTGAATAGAATAACCTAGATGAAGATTATCACTAGAATCACTGAAAAAAGTAGTGGCCTCAAAAAATTCTTCATCTTCTGGGAATAATGTAGTTGAGAGTTCATGGTTTTGTTTGGGTTTGGGGGAAGAAACATGCATGGATGTCCCAAAGGATGAATACATCCATCCATCATCCAATCCCAAGTGATGAGGAGGTGGTTATAGAGGCATGGGATCATTTGTAAGGGGAGTGTACATTTCATTACTAGTGGGAGTGGACACATAGTGCATAGAATCAATGTGAGCAACATGATGTGATATTATATTATGAGAATCTTGAGGGGGAGGATCAATGTAGGAGAGTTTATCGATGGTGGTGATGCATCCTTCATGTGGGAATATCATGGCTTGAAAGAGTGAAGACACCACAAAACTCATGGCATAGATGAAATCACGACCCATGAGAATATTGTAATCCACCAGACCATCCACAACAATACCATTGATCAAAATTGTCTTACCACCTAATTGAATGGGGATATTAGGTAATATCCCTAAGGGGGAACATAGTCTACCATCAAAGGATATTAACTCAGTCATCAATGGGATAAGAGTAGGGGATTCTAGTTGCTTCCAAGTTGATGAGGACATAGTGCATGAGGATGCCCCATCATCTATAATAAACCGATAAACTGTAAAAGTGTTAACATTGATCTGTATTTGAAATGGGGTCGAAGATGGTAGTCGTTCTTGGATAAGTTGATCCCAATCAGGGGTGATGGCCCATGATGGGTGTTGTTATACACATCCATTTTCCTAACAAGGATAGGGTCTAGTAGACATTGTGGTACTAGAGGTGGAAGGGGTGCCCCCAAGTCTACATGACTGAGCATCAATCATGAGGTAGATTGGGTGTTAGGGGGGATTACCCATGTGAGGGGTAAAAAATGATGTCAGGGTGTCTATAACCTCACCTGATGGAGTAATGGGTGCATGCTGGGGGAGGGGGCACATTGAAATATTGTGATGAGTACTACTAAGTTGAATGTGTTTTGTGCGCTCCAAATGAACTACCTGGACTATCTCTGGAGTGAGTTCATGAAACTTATGGGTTGGGTGACCATAAATCTCACAAAATGGGCAGTGGTGATTAGTCCATGTATGGGTGGTATATCTATGCTTGGTTTGATTGTTGTTCTGGTGGTAACTATGAGTGCCCCATTTGTACAATAATTTCCCCCGTGCCATGGGAGCTGATAGTAGGTGTTTCTCTTCTTACTCATGTGTGTTGGATGGCCAATATAACTAGGAGAGGGGGCCCAAGTTTTTACCTAACTAGGAAGAAGAGGATGGGGTTATGTATGGTAGGTTTTGTGGTCCTGCCATGGTGGTTGATGGTTGGAGAGCCAATTCTTGAAGAGGAAGGGATACTATATGGGTGGATTTTTATGGATAGTAGTGCTAAGAGAGGTGGACCCAAGCAAAGCTAATCCGAAAACGGTGGCACTCACTAGTGTGTATGTTGGTTGTACTGATGTGTCAACCAAATTGGGAACAACTCCCAAGATTTGGGGGAGGTTTTCAGATGTCTAGAATGACTGGGATGTTTTGGTTCCCCTATGGTTCTAGACTATATGTATATGTGTGCAAGTGGTAGTGAGAAGAATAAATGAACAAGTGCTTTGGTAAATGTGGACTATATCAACAATGTTTTGAAAGCTAGATGTAATCAATCAATGGTAATCATACATAAACAAGTAACAATGTAAGATGGTTTGGGGCTTTATTTGCGTGGGAGAATAAAATAAAATGTATGTGTCCTAATAGACCTATCGTCCTTCCTCTCAAAAAGCATCGGGCCTTCCAAAAGTACTCAACAGTGGGGCATGAATCCACTGGAAGAGGATCTAGTGAAGGTATGAATAATCAGTTATAATGAGGGGTGAACGGTGCATATCCCGAAATGAATGACGATATTTTCCAACAATCGTTCAAAATATGATTAACGTGTGATTGCAACCCACAACCACCACCTAGGTAGATACAACCTATAATTGGCCACTAAGTTACCTCGACCAAGTACTACATTTAGATTTTCGACCTCAGAAATCGGTCACATGATGGATGCTTTCCAAGGGTTGGGTGACCCAAGGAGGCACACATAAAACAACTAGACCTCGGCCTTCGACCCTTGATGGGTGTCTCCCTGCCTTATGGTGTAGGAATTCTTGATTTGGAGGATTTTGGAATCCTATATCGCAAATTTTAAGTTTCAATGAGAAAATGATGATGGGGAGTTATTTGGATACCTATCCCCAAAATCGTAACTTAGACTACCAAATTCTTTTGTGTTCCTCCTGTGGAGGTTAGAAGTGGGTTGATTATGGTTGCTTTTAGAATTCTCAAATGGGATGTGAAGTTGGAGTCATGGGAAAAATTCGTTGATTAAGAGTGGTGTGAGAAATATATTTTTTCAAACAAGTGAATCCCTTATGATTCTCCCAAATCGCTTATGGGCGCGAGGAGAAGAACATAATACAATTTCAAGTATCCAACAAACAACTCTTGATTATGTGATGATGTGTGCAACAAGTGATAGTGAGTGATGAATTTTTAATAAGTTAATTGAACAAATTTTGGCATGTGGACATTGTTTGGTCCTTTACTATGGCTGCTTACTTTTGATTTACTATGTTTCACAAACAATCCTTGTTGAAATTAAAAAATCCCTAAGTAACTAGCATGGTGGACATGTGGGTCCTTACTTATGAGCTTTAATCGCCCTAGGATGTTTTCTAATCTAAGAAAGATTTGAAACTATTCCTATATTGTGAACATGTGGGCATGTATGGGCCCTTATAATGCTTTAACTTCCTAAGTGAGTTAGTCTAGAAATTTGAAACTATCCTAATATTGTTCACATGTGGGAATGTGTGGGCCCTTACAATTCTTTAAGATTAAGTTAAAAAAAACAAAAAACTAAGAGGTATAAGCCTCTCCTAGAGATTTTTATAAAGGGAGATGGAGGTTTCTTAAGCAATCCCTTTTTTTGATTTCCAAGATCATACAAAGGTGTGAGGAAAGAGCATAATCCAAGATTGAAAAAATAATCTCCTAGTCCCACTTTAATGTGGTGATTGTGAAAGAAAATAAATTAAACTTTAATAATTCAAATGCTCATGATAGGCCATCCATGTGGCAACAAAAAGGGAAAGAACTTATGGTTCTTTTCATCCTTTTAAGTTCCTAGGTTAGCTAATTACTAATGCAAAAAAATTACTCTAAAGCATAATTGTTGCTTATTTACAAAGTGAAAGAAATATAAAACTAAGCTACTGGAAAATAAAAATAAAAATTTGCATAGTCGTGCGAATCCACGTGGGTTTGGACCCGACAGTCACGTAGTCCATGCAAATTTTCTGGTAAAAAAGTCGCTCGGTTCTGCGTGGTTAGTGCGTTTGTTTTTCCTGAACTTGTGCACATGCCAAGAAATGATGGGCCAACAATTTAAAAATGAATTCAGCCAACACATGGCTAAATTGAAGTGTTTGAAGGGTAGGGTAGGTCAGTTTTGGACCCTGCAAACATTAGAAAGTGATAATAACAACTTTAATATCCTACTTGAGGAGGAATTTGAATTTTGATCCCCAGTATGGTAGCCAAACTGTTTGTGTTATTTTGTCACAAGAGTGAGTAAAAGAGAGTCTCTTAACTACCCTGGTAAGCTAACAAGGCATAACATAAATATGGTTAGCAAGTTAGAGGACCTGCAAGTTAGAAAACAAAAAACAAAGAAAGAAAAGAACAACTAAGAATGAGAAACAAAACAAACTAACATAAACAAGTGATACATGAAATTGAACACATGAAATGGTTACCCAATAGAACTGAATCTTCGAATTGAGTGCACCAAGAGAAGAAATATGGGAAAATGAATCCCCTATTCCTCCTAAGGGAGGGTCCTTTGATCCCTCAAAAAACTAGAGCTATCACTCTCCAATGGTGAGTCTACAATGGTGAAAAATACCCAAGGCTTAGCTTCACACATAAGTGTAAATCTAGATCTATGCTACACTTGCTCAAACTTATGGCTCAGGGGAAAGATGGATTTCTCCAAGAGAATTTGAACAACATAACAATGCTATGGATTCTTCTTCTTTTTTGCATACAATGATCCTCTATTTATAGGAGGATGGAAATATATTTTTCAACAAGTTACAAGTGTGAATGAGAGGCCTATGGAGGTACCTCCCATCCCTTTCAGTGATCCCAAGGAGGAATTTTAGAGACATTTTTGGGTATGGTCGAGATCTACTTCATCCTAGAAGTGGTTGATGCCTGACCAAAATCTTCAATGTGTCATTTTCGCATCCACGTGGGTTTCTTGATTGTCAGTCGTGTGGACCGCGCACTGTGCGCATTGTACGCTATGTTATCCTGCATGGATGTGCTTGCGCTATCTTTTCTAAATGTGCATGGAAATTCATGATCTTTTTTTCATAGTTTTGTGGGTATATTGTCAATTTGAATGTGATCCTTCCATAATTATTTGTAGTATGTTTTGTTGGGTTTTTCATCCATTGTATGTATTTGTCTAAGCAATGTTTTGGTGATAACACTTAGGAAAGTGTTGCCCTCAATGCTTCTTATAAGGAAGTACAACCATATACCAGGGTCCCATGGATAAGTGTGGATTGTAATGCTGAAGTAGGTTAGAGAATCATGGTCCCATGTACAAGTGCTAGCCCCCATATAGAAGTAGTTCAAGATCCACCGTAAACTTGGGTCCCATGTCCAAGTGGTGGACTCCCCACTGAAAAATACCTAGACTCAATAGACGATTGAGAATTGTGCTCCAAATGTTTACACTGGGCATGTGGATCCATCCATATCCAAAAAATCATCCACATAACATACTAGTACTGGAAAATAAGAAAACTAAAAAATAGTATTCAGAGAAGGCTCTTGACTACTCTTTAGAATGTGCTCTACATAAGGTGGAGTAGAGTCATCAAATATAATATGAAAGTAGTTGTCATCCCAGAAATGACAACTATCCATATACTAATCATCATAATCGACCTCAAAATCATACCAAGCATAAATTTATTGATTATATTCTTCTGTGATGTAAGAGTATATAGTCCTCATAATATTTCTTTATATGATCTTTTGAATATTTCAAACATTTTTTTATGCTCTTGAGGGTTTCAATATCTTGGAGAAACTTGTTTATGCCCATGAGGAGTTGCGAGTGAATATTCATTGGAAGCACCACATATACTATACCACAATAAAGCTCTGAAAATCATATATCCAATGACACTGATTTGGTAGAAATCTGAGTACCCTATCAAAAGTTATGAGCTTTGCGGTCTAGTGACTGTCACGAAAAAACCCTGAAAAAATGTTGATTTTAAATCAACGACATCTTCACTTCCAGAGCTCCGATTTGGACGGTTTTTTTTTTTTGAAATTGATTTATTTTGTGAAAGGAACTTAGATTTGCAACTAGTTTATTTAAATTCTCTTCATAAAGCTACATGAATTGAATTGAGTGTCACATACAAAATACAAAGAGAAATATGGTAAATATCCATTATTATATAGAAAACCCTTAAGGTAGGGAAACACCTTATAATTTACCCTTTTAAGGAATGGATCCACTTCTCTTCACTTTCCTCTTCGAGGGGGAAACCTCCTAATGAGCCAAGCTCCAAATACAATACTCTTCAACCATGTCTCATTGAATTTCTCATACTTCCTTATATAACACGACCTACCTCCTAAGAACAATCTAGAGGAAGAATCTTCGAGTAAGTCGTCTTACATTTATTATATTCATACTAGGCATTATTTACTAAAATTGGCCTCCACACATAACAATGCATAATAACCTCTATATTATTATTCCACTTAGGTATCTCCCTAGATATCCCATATTACCCCTTAACTACACTACACATAGGGACAATGCACGAACTTCTAGAACACACAACAACCAACATTACACAAACCCAACCAACATATAGCTCCCCCCAAGCTTTTGTTCATTTACAAATCTCATAGATATGTTTGAAACCATAATTGGTCAATTCGAAGGACGTTTCATTTCCTTGAATAATTCAAACATTTTTTAAATTAATAGAGTAATAATTTTCATTTTACCTCTAAACACATTCAATGTCAAATTGGAAAAATAGACACTTTGGAAGAATTTATATGAAAATATAGGTTTTTCCATTATGCTTTGTGTCATTATCTCAAATATAAAAAAAACACAGTGTACAAGGTGCAACTGCATTTCCATTGCCCCACTTTCTCCACAATATATCTTCTCAAAACAATCTTTCAAGAAACTAAATAGTTACAACTCATAATGCGAACTTTCCAGGCAATTGAGCACAGACCCGTGCATTAAATATATAGTCTTTTGATTTTTCTTTAACCTGTAACATTAGGCTCTGCCATCCTTGGAATCGAACTCGAGAGTTATAAGAGTAAGGAGTTGTCATCTTTCTATCAGTAGCGGGAAATTTCTCGGCTTCCCTGACTTTGGAGATGATACACATGGGTTCTCTTGTTCGGGGACGCTTTTTGGGAACGAATATTTCCTTAAAAGGCTCAAAATATTTTTATTATTTTCTTTGAATATTTAAGAAAATAATGTTATATTTTAGCCAGGAATAATACTATCTACATGCGCTGGTTAGCTGACATAGTAGAAAAAATAATATAAAGTTTACAAATGGTTTTAGGTTAAATTTTTTAATACTATCTACATGCGCTGGTTAGCTCACAAAGTAGAAAAAATAATGTAGAGTTTACAAATGATTTTAGGTTATCTTTTTTTTTTTTTTTAAATTGTGCTGAAATGTTAAAATTAGTTAAGGTAAATTATTTTGTTAGAAATAGAGTTAAACATTCCTTAGTAAAGAGAGTAGATGTAAGTTTTTTTTCCAGTAGAAAAATTCTCAATATATTAAAATATATAGTGTACTTAATTCTCAATATATTAAAATATACAGTGTTTTCAAGTACATGTACATAGATTAAATAACCAACCAAAAACTCCAGGCTACATAGAAAGGTGTTCCTTCAAAAAAGAAAGATACATTCATTTCTATGAGAGAAAGAGAACCAAGTCCATACTAAAGAGCTTCCACATCATACAAGATAACATCTTTATGAGTACTACACAAAGATTTACGGCAATAGATTACTAAGGTAATACACAATCTTCAAAAATAAAAATTTGTCTCCAAAAAAAGAAGATCCAGATCCTTAATAGAGATGAAGATAGTATGAAGGACCCTCATGTCCTTCAATCCATTTGTTGTATGTAACCTTCCCTTCAAGAGCTTGGAGCGCGTTTTTGGAGAGAGCATCTGCTTCCACATTCTGATCTCTGAGTAAATGTTAAAATCTGATGGTACTAAAAGATTTGATTAAATCCCTGATCCTATCCTTCCATCCCATTAGAACGATAGCATTTAAGTTTCCCCTGCAATTTAGCCACTCAATTACAACTTTTGAATCTCCAAAAACTTGTAGTTGATCGATTCCCAGACGGATTGCCAAAGTTAAAGTCACCCAAGAACCTAAAATTTCATCCCTTGAATTTCTACCAGGGCTGCAATTAAAAATCCACTTGTAGCTAGTGTCCTCATTGATTTTTATAACACCTCTTGCCCCACTCAGATTCCCATTTTCTTGAGCTGCACCATCAAACCACCCCACATTAGGCAGAGTAAAGAAAATATTCTTTAAGATCCTAAGACCCTTCCCTTTCCGAGACCCCACATCCTCAAAGGTTTTTAGCATTCCCAAAGTTTTAAGAACCACCGTCTGAAAAGAAGGATTACAAACTTCAAAGATTTTTTTGTTTCTTTCCAGCCAAATGTACCAACATGCCAAGGAGGGCAGGGTTCTGTAAGACCACTCTTTTTTTATCTAGGTAGCATAACAATATGATAAAGTGTCACCTTCTTCTCATTTGATAATTGAAATCTAAGGAAAGAGTAGTGTAGTGTCTTGTTTTGTTCTAGTTTCATAGTGAATCTAGGGAGATTAGTTTATGTCCACACTTACCGATTAGTCCAATAAAAAAATTGGCAAATCCACTGGGGAACATATTGTTTTCCTAGTTTTTCTTGCTTTCTTGCTTTGATTGCTTGGGTTCTGTTTCCTGAGTCACTGGGAGATCCAACTTGACTCTTTGACTGTTAAATTTCACTAGAAAACCCTCATTTTTTTTTATTTTTTCCATTATTCATTTGATTGTCGCACCCTACTTTGAGGGACAGTGTGACGATCTAGGATCGACGCACCCTACATTTTTGACACAGTGAGGCGTTGTCGCACTGTATTTGTTCTCTGGCTTGCGACAATATAGGATCGTCGCTCTATGTTAGTCTACATCCTGCGACGATTGTGAAAAAAATTGATTTTTGATGTTTTTTCTTGCCCAGATCTTGGATTTGGTTTTGGGGTGAATTTTTGGGTTTGATTATGATCTGTTTACACTCTTCTTGACTGCTTTGAATATGATTTTAGCCATCTTTACTTTGTTTTAGCTTGTTTTATTTTAAAATATTTCATCTCTTCCTTTGAGTGTCTTTTTGTTATAAATCATTGTTTTTTCTTTAGAATTGTTTGGTGAAATAACTTTTTTTTTTAATTGAATAATTCGTGTTAAAAGAGAAAAATTGTTTGCGTTCCTTTGTTTTATAGATATTTTCTATTTCTTTTAGCTATCTTTGAAAAAAAAAATTTAATTTCTTGTTTTATATTAGATTGGGGGGCATATTTGCATTTGAAGTAGGGAAATTGCATGATTTTTGGCTTTTTGTTTTTTCGGGGGGGGGATGGGGGGGTGCGACAATCGTGTATTTGTGTACAGTCTCTTTTGCTCATTTCTTGAGAATCTTGATATTGATGAGTTTAATAAAATTTTGGGACATTGTTCATATGGGGATGATAAACGTTTTCTCCTTCTCGTAATATAGCTTTCATCGAAGTGAAATATTTGCATTCTCATTTCTTTGCATTGTTTAGAGTGAGTCAAAACATCATTTAGTCCACACCATTTTCCTCTTGAGTAACAACAACTTTAAAAATAAAGCGCTTATAAAAATTGATTAGAAACTTTTATATTTTCTGGTAGCAAACCTACATTAAATTAGTTGTAGGGCTTTGGAATAGGTGTGAAAGATAACTTTCCAAAGCTGCAAACAAACATAGAATCTTGAGTTAGAGAGTGGTCAAATCCACTTGCTACATTTTTTCCTGGGAAGCCCTTCTCACACAAGGGTCAAAACTGAGGTTGCATTAAGACTGACAGAGTTACTCACCCTACTTTTTTGGTATTAGTGTAGAGATTGTGCATATTATTGGGGTTCACTTGAAGGTATACCCACGATTATGTGTGGGAGCCTCTCAAGTTGATTTCAGGCTAGATACCCTGCCTTTGCATGTGGATCAGATTGTTGATTGTTTCCCCAGACATCATTGTTGTAGTTGGTAACCTTAGTGGACTTTCTCTTTAGGTTCTTTACATGAGGTGACTGTGTAGGGGCAAGTCTTCACGGTACCTGGAATCAACGTTGGCCAAACTCACTCGGGCTCCTTGGAGGGTATATCCATGATTATGCGTGGGAGATTTCACCAGGGTGTAAGTCTGTTAAGTAGGTCGTCAATGTAACTTTTCCACTCGCACTATCTCAACCCCTTCTTACATTGTTCCTGCGATGTTGGATTTCATCACCAACTAGTGTGTTAATTGTAAGAAGGTTTTTTTTGCTTGTTTGCTTACTAGATTTTTAGCGTGTGTTGTTTGTTTTCCCTAGCAGACTCTAGTTTGGATATTTATTTAATGGCGTCATTTCCCGAAACGACCAATGAGGGAACCCCTTTTCTAGGTGAACCTTTTGTTTTTCCTTCTTACAGAAACATTGGTCCTCCTCACATCGCTACTTTGAGGCTTCCAGGTCTCACAATTGGATTACTAGTATGGTTGTTTTCCACTCAGATAATCCTGAATGCAGCTAGTGCTTCAGTTTTAAGCACTTCCCCCCAAGAACATTAACCTCATGTTGATCCTTCATCTTCTTCACTAGTAAGATCTTCTTCATCTTCTTCACTTGCAAGGTCTTCTTCCATTTCATATTCTTCGTCGAGTGAAAGCTTTGTAGCTAGTAACCCGGTGGATAAGAAGAAGAAGAAAAGGAAGAATAAGAAGAAGAAAAATAAACAAGGGTCCAAACTCCCAACCACTGCTGGCCATGTTGGAAAACCACCAGTCATTGTTAATTGTGCCGAGAGTGTTGATGATGCTAAGATCACCCAAAAAACTCATAAGCCCAAGTAACCTTGCAAGCTTTGTAAGGGTAGCCATCTTCTTAAGGATTTCTCTGGTCTATCCAAGGTTATAGAAGCATGGTATACACACCCTTGCCAACCCATGTCATCAGCCTCTGAACAACATGATGATGAATTCTCGTTAACTAGTCAAGACACCATTGGGAAGAAGAAAAGTAGAGTCAAGTTCCTGTGTATGTTATGTAGATGGAGTAATCAAAATCACCTTTTCCCTCATATGGACGAAGCCTCGAAATTACTGGAAGACATGACTATTTCAAAACCTCAACTTCCAGTTGCTTATTGCAAGCTTACTCTCAACCCACCTGTATTTGATGGAATGATCAATCTGGTCCCTTCATTAGTCAGTCTGGTTGATCATGTAGTCAATTTGGTCACATCCTTAGTTTATCCTGTTGACAAAGTGGTTGATCCGATCCCCTCATCGGTCGATCCCACTCTCCTGTTAGAGAGTGTCACCCAAGCGATCGATCCATTTCCAGCCATCGACCCCATTCTCCCCTTGGAGAATGCAACCCAAGTGGTTGATCTGATCTTGTCATCGTTTGATCCTACTCTCCCGCTAGAGTAAACCCGATACTACCCACATTTTTCTCATTGATACAAAATCTATCGTGTTGGGGGGCATTCCTCCTTCTCCCGCGAAACACCCTCCAAGTAATGAGGCCATCCTTTTTAATTGGGGTGTGCTAAATGGACCTCATCTTCCCTCTCACATTCCTTTCCAGATTACAATACAGGTTTGTGGTCGGGATGTTCCTCAAACACTAATAGATGAAGGTTAGTTCGTTAGTATTTTGTCCTCTATTGCTTGGAAAGCTTTGGGTTATCCTCATCCTTTATCGGTTACCCAGACTCTGTTTTCTTTTAATAGAGGAACCAATCACCCTTTAGGGATCCTTCCTCAATTTCCCGTAACTTTGAGAGGGAAAGATGTCTTTATTGATGTTATGGTAGTCCAAGACCCCTTGGATTTTGATTTACTCCTTGGGATAAATTATGTCTATGCCATGAAATCTATTGTGTCCACTCTTTTTCGTGTGATATCTTTCCCTCACGATGGAAGAATTGTTACTATTGATCATCTTTCATTCGTTGGCCCTAACTTGACCATCAACTCAATGACCTCCCTAAATGGTTCTTATATGCAGATGATATCACCCCCACCACAAGTCAATTATGTGGCGTTGTCTCCCATGCTTTCAGCTGATGATGTAGATGAGCATCTCACTGCACGCTCAATCTATTATGACTTGGATTTGGTAGTTGACATGGTGATGTCTTGGATAGGGTATTTAGAGTTTGATCTCCTTACCCCCATCGCGGTTCTTGACATGTGTTCCTTCCAGAGTGTGTTTCTTCCATCAAGTGAAGATCTTTTGGAGGCCATGAATGATTTTTTTCCCTTGACATGGTTTCCTTCCAGAGCACTATCCTCTTGGAATCCGTGATCAAGAAGAGAATCTTTGAGCATGGTTTTATGATTTCAATCTCGTTAAAAAATGAAACCAACTGCGAGGATAGTTTTTGTGTCTCTGTGGAAACCTCATTAAAAAATGAAACAAAGGTTATGAGCATAGTTCCTTTTTCTGTGTCAAGCTGGTTAAAAAATGAAACAAATGTCTGGGGATTGGACATAGATTCACGAGCATAGTTCTTGTTCCTGTGTTAATCTCGTTAAAAAATGAAATAGTTTTCCCTCTCTTCAATTGAGGAAAGTACTTCGTTATGTATAGTATTTGAAGCTTCATTTCATCCTCCTGTGCTGTGGGATGAAATGGAGCTTGGGGGGAAATTCTTATAGCCTCTGGACTTCATGCTGAAGTTAAGCTGCTAGATTATTAAGCTGGGGGCTAAGTACCAACCATCTCTTGATTCTGCGTTGGGAAGTCACAAGCATAGTTTTCTTTGGTTCAAGCATGTGTAAAAATGAAACCACCTGCCTCAAGCATAGTTTCCTCTAGCTCAAGCTTGTGTAGAAATGAAACTAGGTCCAAGCATAGTTTTGGATAGTTTTAATCTTGTGCAAAAATAAAATCTATCCCAAGCATAGTTTTGTTTTGTTTTAAGCTTGCATAAAAATGAAAACAATCCTGAGCTTAGTTTTTTTTATTTCTCATGCTTGTAAATCAATGAGAATGTAACCGAGTAGACTTTTATCACTTTTTCAGACTCATAAAGGTTATACGAAAAATGAACCCCTTGGAGTTCCCTTTAAGATCTTTTCAGACTCTCTAAACATGAAAATATTGACGAGCAATCTTGTTCTTTTCACACTTGTAAAAATATTTGAAGAAAACGTCTGATGAGCGGTAGGTTATCTCTTTTTTGGTCTCGTCAGACTAACTTATGAAAAATGACATTTTGGAGTTTTCTTTAAGTGTTTTTCAAACTCTCTAAATATGAAAAGACCACTGAGTTTTCTTTCTTTGGACTTGTAAAACAAACATTGAAAGGCCCATATGGGACCGAACCACTCCTTCCTAGGGTTTGTTAAACATATTCTGAAGGACTCATCTGAAGGATGAGCTTACAGTTCAAGCATATGTTATCCTCCTCAAGCTTGTGTAAAAATAAAGAGGTACTCGCCAGAAATGGTGGTGGAAAAATTGGGAAAGAAATGTATCTAAACCTGTATTCTATGAAAGAGTCACCTTTGAACATGACACCCTTTCACTTGTTTTGTGTCTAGGTTGGAAAATCCACTTGTCTCTTGGTCACACTCCTTTATAATATTACAAATTGGTCTATGATCCATGTTGTTGAGTCAATGTTTCCAAGATAGTTGTTGTGTCGTCAATATGTTCAAAGAGAAGTTCAACCTGAAAATCCTTCTATTGTGTTAGTCATTTATGCAGTCCTTAAGACTTCTATTGCGTCGACCATCTGTCAGTCAGTCCTGAATCACTTGTTACTTTGATCTACTTCAAATCATGTTACATGTTTCATGTCATTAATGGGGGATACATTAAGGTCCTCCTGTGATGAGTCTTTTCCTGTTGAATTCAACTCATTATCCAAGAGTTGGACTTAGAAACTAATTAGTACCTTGGAACTTTCATGCCTCAAGGGCAAGTTTCCTCACTTTCGACAATGGGTTTTGATTATTGACCCCTGATCGAGAGATTCTTCCAAGTGTTCAAATTCAGCTCATTAATTCACATTCATTGGATTGTACTAGAGTACCTTGGGAGTCATTGACATTAATGGTGATTTCTCTCGCACTTGTTAACAATATTCATTAATGACCGGTAATCAAGTGGTTTCTACCATGTTCAACTTCAACACATGTATTCGCATGGTTAGATTCATACTATAGAGTGGTGGAGATGAAGACCCTGGATCTTTTCTGACAGATTTAGGTTGCGTTGGAGTATATTTATATTATACTGTTGCATAGATCCATAGTGTATATCTCGTGGCTATGTTCAAATTTGAGTCTTTAACACATAGATCCATAATGTATTTTTGGTGGCTATGTTCATATTTGAGTCATATTGGCATGGATCCATAATGTATGTTTGGTAGCCATGACCTGTCTTACTTGAAATGGATCTTTGTATGCCAAAATTTATGCTTTGAGTCAATTGTATTATGAGTATGGGAATGCCTACGTCAATGATGACATATTATTGTATTGTATTTCCTTGTTTGTTGGCAGGTTTTCGACTGACCGTTCCTTGTTCCCTACACACACTCGACAAATTATTTCAGCTATCAGTCTATTCTAAATTCATAATTTGGGGGGCTCTTTGTTACACATTATTTTTGTCACCCCTATGACCATTAATGATGTAAACCTATCCTTTGTCTTTAGAAGAATCAGTGGCCCAAATTCCCAAAGAAAGAAGGGATAAGTACTTTGCTTGAGAGAAGAAATTGTATTTTCCTTTGTAAAAACCCTATTAAGGAAGGCCGTCATAGGTTGTACTATATATAGGGTGAGACGTGCATGATCGTTGCCCCCTGCTCTAAATCTAGGCTGTGAAGTCTCTGCAAGCTGCACTATACTTAGGGTGCGACAATTTTTTGTATGTGGGAAAAATGAGCATCTTCTCGATGCTTCTAGAAGGATAAGCTTCTATGGTGAGGTGGCTTCTGATTGGTTTGGATCTTACTCACTTTTCTGATTTAGTGGGATCATCCTAACCTACTCACCTTATCCTCTTCAGCTTATAAAAGGAGAGGAGATCTCATGGAGAGAGTTACCTTGGGCTTGGTAGATTGGACTGAGATTGGAAATTTGGCTTGAGAATGTTAGCTTGGTTAGAGTGGCTTTGAGCTTTGCTTTGTCAATATAGATTGTGAGTTACTTTCATATCTATAGTCACAAAATAAGTGGAGCAAGAAGTGTGTGGGAAGCAAGGAACTGTTGGAAGGGGCCTTATGACATCAAGGTTGTGGTTGTAATCTCTCTTTCTATTGTTTAATACAGATGCCCTTTTCTTTCCTATATAAATCTTATTTGTCCATATTGTATGATTCCTTGATCACATACATAGTTTCATATCAAGTAGGCTCTTTTATTCTTGTCTTTGTTGGCTTGTGTTCTTTTACAGATATTTCTCCATAAGCCTCGTGACAAATCTTGGATTGCATTGGTGAAGTCAGATCTTTGATATTTAAAAGGTATGTTCTAGATCCATTTCTCATTTGATAATTGAAATCTAAGGAAAGAGTAGTGTAGTGTCTTGTTTTGTTCTAGTTTCATAGTGAAGATAGGGAGATTAGTTTGTGTTCACACTTACTGATTAGTCCAATAACACCTTGCCTTAGACCACGATCACTTCGAAAGTTAGAAGATGCCTCCCTATTTATAAGAACAACAAAAGAAGAACTGACAACACAACTTATGATCCAGTTTATAGAGGACAAAGTGAACCTCGTTTGTATCAGAATCAATCTTAGAAAATCCCAATTTACACAATCATAAGATTTCTTTAATTCCAACTTTAATATTAGTGCCTTAAGATTTTTCATTTTAATACTATGAAGACATTCTTGTGCCGTCCCAATAGCGTCCAAAATTTGCCTACCTTTTAAGAATCCGAGTTGTTCACTTGACAATGACTTTGAGAGAATAGTCTTTAATCTGTTTTCTATCACCTTTGCAATCAGTTTGTAACATAAATTGCATAACGCGATGGGTTTGTAGTCACCAAAATTTGAAGGCTTATTTTCATTTGGAATAAATGCAAAAAAAGTGGAATTTAAGGAGCTTTGGACCTTTCCTCTGATCCTAGAGTCCTCCACAAGTTCTAGCAGATCATCACCAAGTAAATCAAAGAATTGAGTAAAACGTTCCACCCTCCAACCATCAGGGTGTTGGATCATGTTGTCATTGATGCCAAAGGTGTGATTGATTGATGTCAAGTGATTGATTGTTTGATTGATGCCAAAGGATTGATTGATTGATTATTGATGTAATGTAATATGTATTGTCCTTGATGAGAATGCATATATGAAGATGGATCAATGAGTTGTCATTGATATGATGAAGATAGATCAATGGGTTGTCATTGATACGTGATGAAGATGGATAGATGTGGTTTCATTGGTATATGATGCATTGTTGGAAAAATGTATAGATGACTCATTATTGTCTTATCATGGTTGATAAAGTGCACAAATGGATGAACTCCAAAGTGGTCCCCTTATGGTGAAATCCCTTATGGGAAGACATTTTGTGGATTGAGTTATCCTACAATAATGGTTGAAGGACCCATTCTTGTATGTGGAATAATGAGATGAATATCAATGAATTTGTTGGTGAAACTATCCTATATGGATAGTGCTTATCATGCCATTTCCGGTGGTATGTGTAATGTCACATAAGTCCTCACGGTTTGAGAGTTATGGCCTTACAAAGTTGGAGGACCCTCACATGTTGGCTTGAAGCCCCAAAAGGTCAAAGAAGTCAAAGTGCTTGAAAAGAAGAAATCATTATTTAAATGATACAGTAAGTGACAAAGTCAAGGTGGATTATTTAAATAATAAAGAGAAGTGACAAAATCAAGAAATGATAAAGTAAGGTGACAAAATACAGAAGGAATATTTAAATGATAAAGTATTGGAGAACTTTCTATTTATGGAAAGTGGTTAACCCTAAAATAAGGAAATTAGGTTAAGTGACCTAGAAATGGGTTAAGTGACCTAGAAATGGGTTAAGTGACCAGGAGGATGAAATTATAAATAAGATAACAATGGTCTCTTGTAAAACATCCTTTTTGTGGATCAATGGAGAGATTCTTGTGAGAATATCTTTTGGAGTATTGATGGAGAGCTTCTTGTGAGAGCATTTTGGTGTAGATCTCTTGAGCATGATTGAAGATCTATTTTGAGAGAGAGGAGATCAAGAGGATCTCATGGATGCATTGAAGTTTCAGCAAGTCTGATATCATGACGGAAAAATTCTCAGAATTACAGAAAAACCCTATTTTCCGGTGCATACACAGGTTGTCTGTGTATAGGGTGCGTATATGCAAGTTGTATGTGTACAAGTCTGTACAATACATGGGCTATCAGTGTACATGGAGCGTATAATGGATGAAATCATGGAGAGTTTTGGTTGAGCTGATGACAAGATGTTGAAGACTGAAGCAGATTCCATATTTTCATTCTATGGGCTCAAATCTATCACTGAGACACTGGTATGGTTACATTATTGTCTTGATGGATAGTATTGCTTGTTGTGTTTTGAATGCTTAGGGAATTCTTGGTATGGTTGTTGTGATGTGGTTTATGTTGGTTGATGGAGTGAGCAATACTCTTGTGATTTAGTTGTGATATGATTGCTATGGTATACTAGTTTCTTATACATGATTGAGTTAGCATTCATATTGATTGGTTGTGGAGCATGAGTAAGCTATTGGAAAGCTTGGATGTATTGTGATTAGCTGGTGGTCAGTTTGGACAGTGAGAGACAAAAGAGATTGATAAATTGGTTATAGAGGATCTGAGTTGATCATGAAAAAGATAAACCCTAATAGCTCAGAAGCTATACGCAGGTTGTAGTACTGCTTGGGTGCATATACATACATATGCCTGATGCATTATTGACAGGCTGCATACCTATTGCAAATTGATATCTATTGAGGATTGTTGCCTCATCTCAGTTGGTGCTAAGTGTGTAAGTTGAGTCTTGCATGATAGAGCTGGTGCTCTTGTAGAGTTGTACTCTATTCAGTTGCTGTTGAAAAACACCAAGGATTGTAGTCCGTACATAGATATTGTGTTCTTTGTGTTCCTTGTGGTGATGAATTGTTGATGATATATTGTTGATATATGTTGCTGATATGTGTTCACATCTAACTGGTTATAAATGACAACAATGAGTATTGAGTAAAATGTTGAATGCTAACTAATGAGTTTTGTGAAAGAGGGAAGCTTTTGGAAAAAGATCCCCACACTCATTCACCCCCCCCCCCCNTCCCCCCCCCCCCCCCACTAAGTGTGGTAGGTGTGTCCAACAATTGGTATCAGAGCGGGCCTTCACTACAAGCCTTAACAAGCTTGAAGGAGTTCCATAGACACACAAATGGATGATGAAATACCAATCCTTGATGAGTAAAAATATTCTACTGGGAGAATAGAGATGAGAATACATTTGAAGACAATGGGAGCAACTATTTAGAAGGAAACCATTGGTGGATCGGTTCCCTTGAAGAACAATTCAAAGTTTGCAGCTCAAAGGGAAGGAAAGAAGAATGTTGCATTGGCTCTCAAGACAATTCTTAGTGGATTCTCAAGCCCTATCAAAGAGAGCATGGGACAATGCACTTCCACCAAGGATCTATCGCTAAATCTAGAGGAGACATATCAAAACAAGGAAGAAGATGATGAAGACCACTCCATCAAGATCATTAAAGGTAAAGAATCTCCAAAGACTCTTGAATGCATTATTTCTAAATGTGATCTTGAAAACATTTCAAATGAAGACAAAGAATCAAGTGATAATGGTAGAACAAAGGAAAGCAAAGAATCATGTGATGATGTTGGAAAAAAGGAAGATCTTGAAAGTAATTCAAATGAAGGTAAAAAATCTCCAAAGACTCTTGATTGCAATGATTCAAAATGTGATGATGTTGAATATTTCTCAAGTGAAGAAGAAGATCTAGAAAAAATTGATGTAAAGTTTGATGGAAGTTATCCCATGGAAAGAATAGAAGAATATCTATTAGAACTTCAAAAGGAAGTTGAAGAGGGTTTATATAGATATAGCAGTGATCATTATTATATAGACTATAACTATCTTTCAGATAACACTAAGAAGTTTCTTAGGAGAAATAAAAGGCACATCTTGAAGTTAAAATGGAATGCTAAAAGAACAAGAAGAGAGCAATAAGACCAAATTAGAATTAAAGGAAGAAGATATCACAAGACTAAAGAATGAAAAAGAAGATATGAAGGTAGATGATTAGATTAAAAAAAGTTTTGAAACTATTATTCATCTCAAGACCCAAATTGAAGAAGCCAAAAGGATAGAGTAACTATTGAAGAATCAAATAAAAGAAAAGGAAGAGTCATGTTGTAAGTTGGAAGCTAAAATTGTTGATCTTAGAAAGAAAGTGGAGAAGTCAAATAAATTCTTGAATAGCTCACTAATCTTGGACGAGATCTTGGAAAGTCAAAAATCACCATATGATAAATCAGGTCTTGGATACAAAAATGAAGCTACACATGTTGAATCAAGCACCTCAAAGAAGCATGAGGTAAGTCCATCAAAGAAGGAATACATTGTTGCAAAAAAACCATCTACATAAGGCAAAGAAAATATCAAAAGAACAAAGCAAGGAAGACATCAAGAAGTTATTCTTGGGACACCAAATCAAAGGTATGAAAGTATTTTTCATGGGCATTGTTATTCATGTAATGGATATGGTCACAAAGCTTTTGAATGTAGATCTTATGAAATGAGATATAATGGAAGATTTTATAACACCATGAGGTGTTTGAGATGTGATCAAGTAGGACACATTGTTGTTCACTATAATTCCTTGAGATGCTACAATTGTAATGGATTTGGCCACAAATCCCAGGATTGTTGGAACACAAGAAGAAATTCCATGATGAGGACTTAAAATAGCATGGCTAGAAGAAGGAATGAAGTAAGGAAGGGAGAAAGCTTTGAAAATATGGATGCTCAGAGCTCAAGTTTGGAGGAGTAGGGACATCTACAAAAGTGGGTGAAGAAGATAGACCAACCAGAACATAATGAAAGACTGAAGGGAAGTTCAAAAGTGTCATCTATTGAGGCATACACGGGTGATAGTGGTGACAGTCGCATACATATGCAGGCTGACCTTGTATAGTTCACGTACATATGTGAGCTATTGTGCAGCATGCCGCATACATGTGGTAAAGCCTTTGGAAAAAGACAATGCACATGGGTTGCAACTTGATGTGATGATATAACTCTGTGATGCAAGGCCTGACATGGTTTGTTGCAGGTTCTGACACTGTTTTGCTGTAGGATTTCATGATTCTATATTGGATTATGTAAGGTGATGATGTAAAATAAAATCTTGGGTGCATGGCACTAACCCATGAACATGGATTGATGCATTTTCTGTTGAAGAACAATGCTGGTTATGATAGTGAAGTTATGGCACCTTGGTTATGTGATATATCTTGATGATATATTGGAAAGCTTACTTGTTGGAAAGCTTGATGCATTTGGCATATGGGCTACACATTGGGACATGTGGTTGGTGAGTTGATGACATGATCATGTTGTACATCATTGATGATATATAGTTGATGCATGATTGGTACGTTTCTGGTACACTGGTAGAGGCACCTACTAGCAGGTTGATTGACACATGTTTTATGGAGGATTTGGCATACATGTATGGGATTCATCATTTTGTGGTATTGGTGCATGGTGGTGTACATGTTTTGGTACACTCATATATAGCATATGCTTGATGATAATACACTGTTGGTATTACTTGATTAGCACATAATTGGTATTTGTTTGATACATGGTTATGATACTTGGTTCATGATGGAGACATATCATGAGTGATATGATGCACATGGTTGGCATATTGGTGGATGCACATGGTTGGCATATTGGTGGATGCACATGTTGGCATATTAATAGAGGCATATGATTGATACATTCCATGGATGATATCTTTTGGCACATTGCATGATGTTGATGTACATAGGTGTTGTGCATGATGAACACACATTTTTGTATAGGATGTACTTGGTTGATATTTTTCTCATGATTCTTTATTTCATTGTTGACATATCTTTTGCTTCATGATGCTTGGTATGGCATGAGTTTGATGCATGAACAGGTCCAAGGATCGTTATATGGTAGCACATTGTTCATCTTGCAGAGAAGATAGGGGAGACATACCCATAGAGGGATTCATTCTTCTTCCCATGATTCTAGGAGGAGATATTTATCAAATGCATGCCTAGAAAAGAACCCTATATTTGAAGAAGGAGCACAGAAGCATAATTCCAGGGGGAGCAATGGTCACAGGTGGAGTATGTTCGATGCATCTTCACAATTACATCAGAGTCATATCCCTTGTTCAAAAGGGGAGAGATTATTTAGAGGAAGATCAAAGGAACTCAGACAAGGGGAGAAACCCCAAGGAAAGTTTAAGCAGGGGGAGCATCCCCAAGAGGAGAATGGCCCTTTTCCATTGATGTCAAAGGGGGAGAGATAGTCACATTGATGTGATTGATGATTATTGATTGGGAGAGATAGTCACATTTGGGAGAGATAGTCGCATTGACTATTGATGTAGAGCATGCCTTATCTACATGTTGACATCAATAATTGGTAATTGGTGCTGATATTAATGATGGTATTGCAATCAATGCCAAAGGGGGAGAGATAGTCACATTGATGTGATTGATGATTATTGATTAGGAGAAATAGTCACATTTGGGAGAGATAGTCACATTAACTATTGATGTAGAGCATGCCTTATCTACATGTTGACATCAATAATTGATAATTGGTGTTGACATCAATGTTGGTATTGCCATCAATGCCAAAGGGGGAGATTGTTGGATCATGTTGTCATTGATGCCAAAGGTGTGATTGATTGATGTCATTAATTGATTTCAAGTGATTGATTGTTTGATTGATGCCAAAGGATTGATTGATTGATGATTTATGTAATGTAATATGTATTTTCCTTGATGAGAATGCATAGATGAAGATGGATCAATGAGTTTTCATTGATATGATGAAGATAGATCAATGGGTTTTCATTGATACATGATGAAGATGGATATATGTGATTTCATTGGTATATGATGCATTGTTGGAAAAATGTATAGATGACTCATTATTGCCTTATCATGGTTGATAAAGTGCACAAATGGATGAACTCCAAAGTGGTCCCCTTATGGTGAAATCCCTCATGGGAAGACGCTTTGCGGATTGAGTTATCCTAGAAGAATGGTTGGAGGAACCATGCTTGTATGTGGAATAATGAGATGAATATCAATGCATTTGTTGGTGAAACTATCCTATATGGATATTTCTTGTCATGCCATTTCTGGTGGTATGTGGAATGTCACATAACTCCTCACGGTTTGAGAGTTATGGCCTTATGAAGTTGAAGGACCCTCACATGTTGGCTTGAAGCCCCAAAAGGTCAAAGAAATCAAAGTGCTTGAAAAGAAGAAATCATTATTTAAATGATAAAGTAAAGTGACAAAGTCAAGGTGGATTATTTAAATAATAAAGAGAAGTGACAAAGTCAAGAAATGATAAAGTAAGGTGAAAAAATCAAGAAGGAATATTTAAATGATAAAGTATTGGAGAACTTTCTATTTATGGAAAGTGGTTAACCCTAAAATAAGGAAATTAGGTTAAGTGACCTAGAAATGGGTTAAGTGACCTAAAAATGGGTTAAGTAACCTAGAGGATGAAAGTATAAATAAGATATTAATGGTCTCTTGTAAAACATCCTTTTTGTGGATCTTCAATGGAGAGCTTCTTATGAGAATATCTTTTGGAGTATTGATGGAGAGCTTCTTGTGAGATTATTTTGGTGTGGATCTCTTGAGCATGATTGAAGATCTATTCTGAGAGATAGGAGATTAGGAGGATCTCAAGGATGCATTTAAGTTTCGGCAAGTCTGATACCATGACGGTGAAATTCTCAGCATTACAGAAAAACCCTATTTTCTGGTGCATACGCGGGATGTCTGTGTATAGGGTGTGTATACGCAAGATGTCTGTGTACAGGGTGCATATAGTATGTGATCTATCAGTGCACATGGAGCATATAGTGGATAAAATCATGGAGATTTTTGGTTGAGCTGATGACAAGCTGTTGAAGACTGAACCAGGTTCCAGATCTGCATTCTATGGGATCAGATCTATCACTGAGACATTGGTATGGTTACTTTATTGTTTTGATGGATAGTATTGCTTGTTTTGTTGTGAATGCTTAGGGAATTCTTGGTATGGCTGTTGTGATTCAGTTGTGATATGATTTCCATGGTATACTAGTTGCTTATACATGATTGAGTTAGCATTCATATTGATTGGTTGTGGGGCATGAGTAAGCTATTGGAGAGATTGGATGTGTTGTGAATGGCTGGTGGTCAATTTGGACAGTGAGAGATAGAAGAGATTGATAACTTGGTTGTAGAGGATTTGAGTTGGTCATGAAAAGGATAAACCCTAATAGCTCAGAAGGTATACACATGCTATAGTACTGCTTGGGCATGTATACATGCGGGCTGTACTATTGGTAAGGCACGTACATACACGTGCTTCACTACTGACAGGTTGTGTACCTATTGCAGATTGATATCTGTTGAGGATTGTTGCCTCATCTTAGTTGGTGCTGAGTGTGTAAGCTGAGTCTTGCATGATAGATTTGGTGCTCTTGCAGAGTTGTACTCTATTGAGTTGTTGTTGAAAAACCCCAAGGATTGTAGTCCGTAATAAAAATAAAATTGTACATACATATTGTGTTCTTTATGTTCCTTGTGGTGTTGACTTGTTGATGATATATTGCTGATATATGTTGCTGATATGTGTTCACATCTAACTAGTTATAAATGGAAGCAATGAGTAATGAGTAAAATGTTGAATTCTAATTGATGCATTTTGTGAAAGAGGGAAGTTTTGGGAAAAAGATCCCCACACTCATTCACCCCCTCCTCTAAGTGTGGTAGGTGTGTCCAACAATTGGTATCAGAGCGGGCCTTCACTACAAGCCTTAACAAGCTTGAAGGAGATCCATAGACACACAAATGGATGATGAAATACCAATCCTTGATGAGGAAAACTATTCTACTTGGAGAATAGAGATGAGAATACATTTGAAGACAATGGGAGTAGATATTTGGAAGGAAACCATTGGTGGATCGGTTCCCTTGAAGAACAATTCAAAGTTTGCAGCTCAAAGGGAAGGAAAGAAGAATGATGCATTGGCTCTCAAGACCATTCTTAGTGGACTCTCAAGCCCTATCAAAGAGAACATGGGACAATGTACTTCCGCCAAGGATCTATGGATAAAGCTAGAGGAGACATATCAAAACAAGGAAGAAGATGATGAAGACCACTCCATCAAGATCATTAAAGGTAAAGAATCTCCAAAGACTCTTGAATGCATTATTTCTAAATGTGATCTTGAAAACATTTCAAATGAATACAAAGAATCAAGTGATAATGGTAGCACAAAGGAAAGAAAAGAATCATGTGATGATGTTGGCAAAAAGGAAGATCTTGAAAGTAATTCAAATAAAGGTAAAAAATCTCCAAAGAATCTTGATTGCAATGATTCAAAACATGATGATGTTGAATATTTCTCAAGTGAAGAAGAAGATATAGAAACAATTGATGTAAAGTTTGATGGAAGTTATCCCATGGAAAGAATAGAAGAATATATATTAGAACTTCAAAAGGAAGTTGAAAAGGGTTTATATAGATATAGTAGTGATCGTTATTATATAGACTATAACTATCTTTCAGATAACACTAAGAAGTTTCTTAGCAGAAATAAAAGGCACATATTGAAGTTAAAGGGAATTCTCAAAGAACAAGAAGAGACCAATAAGACCAAATTAGAAGAAAAGGAAGAAGAGTTCACAAGACTAAAGAATGAAAAAGAAGATATGAAGGTAGATGATGAAATTATAAAAAGTTTTAAGACTATTATTCATCTCAAGACCCAAATTGAAGAAGCCAAAAGGATAGAGGAATGATTGAAGAATCAAATAAAAGAAAATGAAGAGTCATGTTGTAAGTTAGAAGCTAAAATTGTTGATCCCAGAAAGAAAGTGGAGAAGTCAAATAAATTCTTGAATAGCTCACTAATCTTGGATGAGATCTTGAAAAGTAAAAAATCACCATATGATAAATCAGGTCTTGGATACAAAAAGGAAGCTACACATGCTGAAGAAAGCACCTCAAAGAAGCATGAGGTAAGTCCATCAAAGAAGGAAGACATTGTTGCAAAACAACCATCTACACAAGGCAAAGAAAATATCAAAAGAACAAAGCAAGGAAGACATCAAGAAGTTATTCTTGGGACACCAAAGCAAAGGTATGAAAGTATTTTTCATGGGCATTGTTATTCATGTAATGGATATGGTCACAAAGATTTTGAATGTAGATATTATGAAAGGAGATATAATGGAAGATTTTTTAACACCATGAGGTGTTGGAGATGTGATCAAGTAGGACACATTGTTGTTCACTGTAATTCCATGAGATGCTACAGCTGTAATGGATTTGGCCACAAATCCTAGGAGTGATGGAACACAAGAAGAAAGTTCATGATGAGGACTTCAAACACCATGACTAGAAGAAGGAATGAAGTAAGGAAGGGAGACATCTTTGAAAATATGGATGCTCAAAGCTCAAGTTCGGAGGAGCAGGGACATCTACAGAAGTGGGTGAAGAAGACAGAGTAACCAAAACATAATGAAATACTGAAGGGAAGTTCAAAAGTGCCATCTACTCAGGCATACGCGGGTGACAATGGTGACAGCCATGTACATATGCATGCTGCCCTTGTATAGGTTGCATACATACGGGAGCTGTTGTGCAGCAGACTATGTACATGTGGCAAAGCCTTGGGAAAAAGGCAATGCACATGGGTTGCAGCTTGATGTGATGATATAACAATGTGATGCAGTGTCTGACATGGTTTGTTGTAGGTTCTGACACTATTTTGTTGCAGGTTTTCATGAGTCTATATTGGATTATGTAAGGTGATGATGTAAAATAAAATCTTGGGTGCATGTCACAAACCCATGGACATGGATTGATTCATTTTCTGTTGAAGAACAATGCTGGTTATGACATTGAAGTTATGGCACCTTGGTTATGTGATATATCTTGATGATATATTGGAAAGCTTACTTGTTGGAAAGCTTGATACATTTGGCATATGAGCTACACATTGGGACATGTGGTTGGTGAGTTGATGACATGATCATGTTGTACATCATTGATGATCTATAGTTAATGCATGATTGGTACGTTTCTAGTACATTGTTAGAGGCACCTACTAGCAGGTTGATTGGCACATGTTTTATGGAGGATTTGGCATACATGTATGGGATTCATCATTTTGTGGTATTGGTGCATGGTGGTGTACATTTTTTGGTACACTCATATATGGCATATGCTTGATGATACTACACCGTTGGTATTACTTGACTAGCACAGCAATTGGTATTTGTTTGATACATGGTTATGATACTTGGTTCATGATGGAGACATATCATGAGTGATATGATACATTGTTTGACATGTTGGTAGATGCACATGGTTGGCATATTGGTGGATGCACATGGTTGGCATATTGGTAGATGCACATGGTTGGAATGTTGGTAGATGGACATGTTGGCATATTAATAGAGGCATATGATTGATACATTCCATGGATGCTATCTTTTGGAACATTGCATGATGTTGATGTACATGGTTGATGTACATAGGTGTTGGGCATGATGAGCACACATTTTTGTACAAGATGTACTTGGTTGATATTTTTCTCATGATTCTTTATTTCATTGTTGACATATCTTTTGCTTCATGATGCTTGGTATGGCATGAGTTTGATGCATGAACAAGTCCAAGGATTGTTATATGGTAGCAGATTGTTCATCTTGCAGAGAAGATAGGGGATACATACCCATAGGGGGAGCCATTCTTCTTCCCATGATTCTAGGAGGAGATATTTATCAGATGCATACCTAGAAAAGAGCCCTATATTTGAAGAAAGAGCACATAAGCATAATTCCAGGGGGAGCAATGGTCACAGGTGGAGTATGTTAGATGTATCTTCAACATTATGTCAGATTGATATCCCTTGTTCAAAAGGGGGGATATTATTCAGATGAAGATCAAAGGCACTCAGATAGGGGGAATAGCCCCAAGGAAAGTTCAAGAAGGGGGAGCAGCCCCAAGAGGAGAATGGCCCTTTTCCATTGATGTCAAAGGGGGAGAGATAGTCACATTGATGTGATTGATGATTATTGATTGGGAGAGATAGTCACATTTACTATTGATGTAGAGCATGCCTTATCTACATGTTGACATCAATAATTGGTAATTGTTGTTGACATCAATGTTGGTATTGCCATCAATGCCAAAGGGGGAGAGATAGTCACATTGATGTGATTGATGATTATTGATTGGGAGAGATAGTCACATTTGGGAGAGATAGTCAAATTGACTATTGATGTAGAGCATGCCTTATCTACATGTTGACATCAATAATTGGTAATTGGTGTTGACATCAATGTTGGTATTGCCATTAATGCCAAAGGGGGAGATTGCTGGATCATGTTGTCATTGATGCCAAAGGTGTGATTGATTGATGTCAAGTGATTGATTGTTTGATTGATGCCAAATGATTGATTGATTGATGTAATGTAATATGTATTGTCCTTGATGAGAATGCATAGATGAAGATGGATCAATGAGTTTTCATTGATATGATGAAGATAGATCAATGGGTTTACACTGATACATGATGAAGATGGATATATGTGGTTTCATTGGTATATGATGCATTGTTGGAAAAATGTATAGATCAATCATTATTGTCTTATCATGGTTGATAAAGTGCACAAATATATGAACTCGAAAGTGGCCCCCTTATGGTGAAAGCCCTCACGGGAAGACGCTTTGCAAATTGTGTTATCCTAGAAGAATGGTTGGAGGACCCATGCTTGTTCGTCGAATAATTAGATGAAGATCAATGAATTTGTTGGTGAAACTATCCTAGATAGATATTTCTTGTCATGCCATTTCCGGTGGTATGTGGAATGTCACATAACTCCTCACAGTTTGAGAGTTATGGCCTTACGAAGTTGGAGGACTCTCACATGTTGGCTTGAAGCCCCAAAAGGTCAAATAAGTCAAAGTGCTTGAAAAGAAGAAATCATTATTTAAATGATAAAGTAAAATGACAAAGTCAAGGTGGATTATTTAAATAATAAAGAGAAGTGACAAAATCAAGAAATGATAAAGTAAGGTGACAAAATCAAGAAGGAATATTTAAATGATAAAGTATTGGAGAACTTTCTATTTATGGAAAGTGGTTAACCCTAAAATAAGGAAATTAGGTTAAGTGACCTAGAAATGGGTTAAGTCACCTAAAAATGGGTTAAGTGACCTAGAGGATGAAAGTATAAATAAGATAACAATGGTCTCTTGTAGAGCATCATTTTTGTGGATTAATGGAGAGCTTCTTGTGAGAATATCTTTTGGAGTATTGATGGAGAGATTCTTGTGAGAGAATTTTGGTGTGGATATCTTGAGCATGATTGAAGATGTATTCTAAGAGAGAGGATATCGGGAGGATCTCATGGATACATTGAAGTTTCGACAAGTCTGAGATCATGATGACGAAATTCTTGGAATTACAGAAAAACCCTATTTTCTAGTGCGTACGCACGCTGCTTGTGTATAGGGTGCGTATACGCAAGATGTCTGTGCACATGGTGCGTACAATACACGGGCTGTCAGTGTACATGGAGCGTATAGTGGATAAAATCATGGAGATTTTTGGTTGAGCTGATGACAAGTTGTTGAAGACAGAAGCAGGTTCCAAATTTGCATTATATGGGCTTAGATCTATCATTGAGACACTGGTATGGTTACATTATTGTCTTGATGGATAGTATTGCTTGTTGTGTTGTGAATGCTTAGGGAATTCTTGGTATGGCTGCTGTGATGTGGTTTATGTTGGTTTATGGAGTGAGCAGTACTCTTGTGATTTAGTTGTGATATGATTGCTATGGTATACTAGTTGCTTATACATGATTGAGTTAGCATTCATATTGATTGGTTGTGGAGCATGAGTAAGGTATTAGAGAGCTTGGATGTGTTGTGACTGGCTGGTGGTCCATTTGGATAGTGAGAGACAAAAGAGATTGATAAATTGGTTGTAGAGGATCTGAGTTTATCATGAAAAGGATAAACCCTAATAGCTCAGAAGGTATACAAAGGCTGTAGTACTACCTGGGTGCGTATACACGCAGGTTGTACTACTGGTAGGTCACGTACATATGAGTGCTGCACTACCGACAGGTCACGTGCCTGTTGCATATTAATATCTGTTGAGGATTGTTGCCTCATCTCAGTTGGTGTTGAGTGTGTAAGTTGAGTCTTGCATGATAGAGCTGGTGCTCTTGTAGAGTTGTACTCTATTCAGTTGTTGCTGAAAAACCCCAAGGATTGTAGTCCGTAATAAAAATAAAATTGTACATACATCTTGTGTTATTTGTGTTCCTCGTGGTGATGACTTGTTGATGATATATTGCTAATATATGTTGTTGATATGTGTTCACATCTAACTGGTTATAAATGACAGTAATGAGTAAAATGTTGAATGCTAACTAATGAGTTTTGTGAAAGAGGGAAGTTTTGGGAAAAACATCCCCACACTCATTTAGCCCCCCCCCCTCTAAGTGTGGTAGGTGTGTCCAACATAGGGCCTGGACTCTTGTCTTTGGCAAAGTGTTTTAGGACCTCCCAAATATTTGAATTAGTGCATGGTCGATCAAAGAGAAAATTATCCTCCTCATTTACAAAGCGAGGAAAGAGACTTGTTGTATAAGCTTGGTCCACGAGGGAGGGAGGATCTCCAAGTTCAAACAAACTTTTAAAATGTATAATTGTTTCTCTTTTTAGAGCCTCTTTCCCCCTATGAGATTGACCATCCTCATCCAGAATCTCCCAAATATGTTTTTTGTTTCTTCTAGCACTAGCAAAATTATGAAAGTACCTTATATTCTGATCATTGCTTTTCAAACAGTTTGATCTACTCCTTTGTCTCCATATATTTTCATCAAGGAGAAGTAAATAATTACGTTATGCCTCCAATTTTTTAATCTGACAGTCAGAAATTGAGTCCCTCCCAGCCCTCAGAATCGATTGGAGAGCTGCACTCAAATCCTTCTCCAACAATTCTAATATAATGCGTTTTTCACTTCTCTGAAGTTGAGCCCAAGATTTGGTCCGGTTTTTTAGCACTTTTAGCTTCCACACAAATCTAAGTTGAATATTTGATTCCATTAAAAAACCTTGATCCATCCAAACCTCTTTAACCATTCCAATAAAATCTCCCTCCTTCAACCAGGATGAATTAAGTTTAAAAGGGTAGGCCGTGGGAAAATGATGAAAATCAAATTGAACAACTACCAGAGCGCTATCTGATATGTATGGGTACTCCACCCAGGATATGAAATGAACCGCTTGACATAAAATATTCTTCGTAGATAAAATACGATCCAACCTTTTTGCAATATAGTCATCCCCTGCTATGCCATTTATTGAAGTCAAGACCAGGACATCTAAGAGCAAATCCAATTTGTCCAAATGTGTCGAAGCTCCCCAGATCTCATCCACTCTAGTAGTGAGATTAAAATTGCCTACAACAATCAAATTATTAGAAGACAACTGGTCCAGGTGGATATCAGTGGCCACCCACCTTTTCCGACTGGTTCAAAACAATTTTCTGGCAATTTTGGCAATTTACTATTTTTAGCAGTTTTTAACTTCCGGGGCCATTTTGAGGGCCTAAATGAAGGTTTTTCTATATAGAGGTTCTCAATTATATCCAAATACATGATTGATCCCCCAAAATTAATTTCCTCGATGATGCCTTTCCAACGAGCTATCATATGCCTAAAACAGAGATCATATGCAAAAGTTACGACCCCGGGAGTTGATGTACTAACTTACCCAAATGGGGCCCACATGACTTTTGGCGCTTCATCTCCTAGGGTTAGGTTTTTGGATGTCTAGGGTTTTTGGTATTCCTGCTTATTGTAAAAGGCCTTCAGAGCCTCATTGTAATCATCTTCTTGTGAATGCGAGTAGCTGTCACATCTCTTCTTAGAGATAAGCTACCACCATTCTAGCGAGTCTTTCACTCTGTATTTTTACAGTCTCTGTACATTTCTTTCATTAATAGAAATCACGTATTACTGTATCTCTGTGTTTATGGTTGCATCTCTGATACCACTGATTTGGATTATTTTCGGCACAAAATGAGAGTGGAGATATAATAAATAAATGCACAGAGATATCGCGTATATCCATAATATCGGATTATTTTCAGCACAAAATGAGAGCAAAGATATAATAAAGAAATGCACAGAGATATCACGTATATCCAATAATATCAGATTATTTTCGGCACGAAATGAGAGTGGAGATATAATAAATAAATGCATAGAGATATCGCGTATATCTAATAATATAACATAAATATATCATAGATGCAACCATAAACATAGAGATACAGTAATACACGATTTCTATTAATGAAAGAAATGTACAGAGATTGTAAAAATACAGAATGAAAGACTCACTAGAATGGTGGTAGCTTATCTCTGAGAAGAGATGTGACGGCTACTCACATTCGCAAGAAGATGATTACAATGAGGCTATGAAGGCCTTTTACAATAATCAGGAATGCCAAAAACCATAGACATCAAAAAACCTAACCCTAGGAGATGAAGCACCAAAAGTCATGTGGGCCCCGTTTGGGTAAGTTAGTACATCAACTTCTCGGGGTTGCAACTTTTGCATACGATCTCTGTTTTAGGCGTATGATAGATCGTTGGAAAGGTATCACCAAGGAGATTAATTTTGGGGGCTCAATCATGCCTTCAACTATCATTGATAACCTCAATCTAGAAAAACCTTCATTTAGGCCCTCAAAATGACCCTGGAAGTTAAAAACTGATAAAAATAGTAAATTGCCAAAATTGCCAAAAAACTATTTTGAGCCAATCGAAAAAGGTGGGTGGCCACTGATATCTACCTGGATCAATCCTCCATCCTTAGGAAGAAATTCTCTCCATTGCATTGAGTGCCCGAGGGAGAGGGAAAAGCGTTTGCTGAATCTGCATCTTGGTGAGTTGCTTGTCGTGCTGGAGACGTCGCGCTGCTCATTTTGTGGAAGTTTGTCATGAACCTGTTGTTGGAGGGGTTGAATCTGTTCAACCAGTCAGGCTATCTGAGATGACTCTATGTAGAAGGAATCTTTTCATTTTGCTGCAATCTTGTTGACCTACTTCTGTTGGATAGAAGGTGCTCAGGCCGAGGTTGTAGTGGTTGCAGTATCCTTATGTTCCCCTTTTGAATAGATTGTGAAGAAGATGAATTTTGTAGTATGATATACTACCTTGCGGCACTTTTTAGGTGGAACAGTAATCAGAACTACCTCTGGTATTCTGTAGAGATGACCCGCCAGAGAAATAATGACACTGCGGGGTCGAGACTCATAAACAACATGGCCCTTCCACATATATGGTTGGCCTAACAGAACATCACAGACATCTAGTGGGGAAACATCACATAATACCTCGTCCTTGAAGGGATGGATGTCATATGACAATCGACATTGCTAGCTGACACGAAGACCTCGTCCTTGGCGAAGCCACCCGATGTTGTATGGTTGTGGGTGTGGTGTTGTTGACAATCCCAACTATTTTATGACCTCTTTTGAGATGAAGTTCTTCTGGCTTCTGCTATCAACAATAAAATGAAATGGGGTCCCCTTCACCCACATTTGTGAATGAAAAAGGCACTCCCCCTCTTTAGGATCTGTTGGTTCTTCTGGTTGAATTGTTGCAGTCGTGAAAATAGTAGTGGGGTCTACATCAATGATCTGTCCTTTACCAGTATTTTCAGAATTAGATTCTGAATCAGGGTTTGGCTCCTTGTCTTTGATCTTGGCCACCAATGACTATTTTGAGTGACATTCATCGGTGTTGTGCCAGGGGATTTTGTGGAAATCACACCATTTTCCAGTGTCCTTCTTTGTCTTCCCGTGACCCTTCTTTTCCTGTGTCTTGGACTGGTTTTCGGGAGACTGTTTGTTAGGGATGTCTTTGTCATACTTTGGTTGTTGCGGATTTGCAGACCCGAATTCCCATTTGTTCTGGTGCTTAAATTTCTTCTCAATTTTAACAACATATCGATAAGCAGCACCGAGTGATGAGATGTCCAAAAAATCCATTTCAGTCTGGATGTATCTGTGTAGAGCCCCACGGTATTTCAGAACCAAATGTCGCTCAAAATCTTTGATACCTAGCTTGGTGCACAAGATATGGAAGGTATTGGTGAACTCCAGAACTGCTTGGCCCCTCTCTTGTCATAGTGTGGTCCATCTCATGTACTGGTCCTCATAGTTGCCAACAGGGTAATACTATTCCTTTACCACATCCACAAAAAAACCCCAAGTGGGATTGGCCCCATATATTCCAGACTCCTCCATGGAACTTTGCTCCCAGTAAGTTTCCCACCAATGTTTGACATGAGGGAGAGCTTTAAAGAGTGCAAAGGTGATATTTTCTTTGTCAGAAAAATTGTGAACAGAGAAATAACCTTCTAGCAAAGTTAACCATTTTTCTAGGGCTTCTACATCTATCTGTCCTTCAAATACATGAATATAAAAATTGACTTGTACCTTGAAAGGCAAGGTGCCTCCAAAGTGGTCGCTTGATGAAGATGCACCTGATGCTATCGACAAGAGTTTAAGGATGTGGGCAAAATTCTCCATCATTTCGTCCCTCTATTGTGTGAGAGCTTACTCAAGCAACATATTGATATGATCGTCTGCTCCGTCGCTTTTATTTTCTTCTACCATTGAGGGTTTCTTGAGTGTGCGAGAACAATTGTCTTCAAGAGAGACAAGCTCGAGACCCAACTTGATATACTTGGACCTCGTCAGGGACATGCACTGAAAAAACGATCAAGAGTAGCTTGCTCTGATACCACTGATCCAGATTATTTTCGGCACGAAATGAGAGCGGAGATATAATAAAGAAATGCACAGAGATATTGCATATATCCAATAATATAATGGAAATATATCAGAGGTGCAACCATAAACACATAGATACAATAATACACGATTTCTATTAATGAAAGAAATGGACAGAGACTGTAAAAATATAGAGTGAAAGACTCGCTAGAATGGTGGCAGCTTATCTCTGAGAAGAGATGTGACAACTACTTGCAAAGAAGATGATTACAATGAGGCTCTGAAAGCCTTTTACAATAAGAAGGAATGCCAAAAACCTAGACATCCAAAAACCTAACCCTAGGAGATGAAGCGCCAAAAGTCATGTGGGCCCCGTTTGGGTAAGTTAGTACATCAACTTCTCGGGGTCGTAACTTTTGCATATGATCTTCGTTTTAAGCGTGTGATAGCTCGTTGGAAAGGTATCATCGAGGAGATTCATTTTGGGGGCTCAATCATGCCTTCAACTATAATTGAGAACCTTGATCTCAAAAAACCTTCATTTAGGCCCTCAAAATGGCCCCGGAAGTTAAAAACTGCTAAAAATAGTAAATTGCCAAAATTGCCAGAAAACTGTTTTGAGCCATTCGGAAAAGGTGGGTGGCCACCGATATCCACCTGGATCACCAACAAACCTCGAGTGGCCATTTTCTCCCAAAAATCTTTCCTCTCACTACAAGGCCCATAAACATTGAGCAAATTAATCTGACTGTTATTCTCCAAAGAGATACCATTGTTTTTTTCTGCTGAGTCGCTGTAAGTTATTCCTTAGTAAATTGTGTAAGTGAATTAATATGAATTTTGACCAAAAAAATTGGTATTAGTGTTTTAAAATCAATGAAAATATAATATTTAAGTTTAATGAAATGATATAAGTGAAAATGTCAAATATCACATAGTGATTAGATGGTAATAATGAAAAAATAAAATAGGGGGATATGCTATATTGGTGATGAGACCCCCTATGGATTTGAACTTGTGATTTCTTAGGAGGAAACAAATGTTCTTAACCATTAGGCCCACTCAGGCTAATGGTTATTAATGATTCAAGATTTTATCTAATTTCATTTAAAGAAAGAAGATTATGGTGGTAAGAGATTTGTCAAAATTTTATTTAATTTTAATCAAGGAAAGAATATGGTAGTAGGGAATTTGATTTTAATTATGTAATGTAGTTTGAATATCCTTATAATCAATAGTTAGAATAATTCACAAAATTAAGATAATATTGAAAAAAAATTGGAGTGGCATTTAGCAATATCTTGGCAGCCAATAATTTCATAGTAGGTTAAATGGAAGATACCCCAAGCACATCCATTGCACTCCATTATAGGGGAATCATCAAGAATTTACCCCTTGACACTTGAGACCTTGTTCTCTATTTGAAGATGAAGGATATGAGACACATTAATTTCATTTTATCCCTTTCACATTGACATTTGCATGTGACTCAATGAGGGCTCATATTCATCTTTGAGAAACACTCTTTGGCGCTTGAGCTGGCAGTTTTATCGACATTCTCCTAGATGCAATTGTCCCAACTTGAGAAACAAAAGGAGGGAGGGACTAGTGTAATTAAGGAGCCTTCTTCTTGGAAACTTTGTCACCCCCTCATGTAGAAGAATTGTAATAATCCTCCCTCACAACTGATTTTACGTAATTTTCCTAGGTGGAATTGGGTTTGGATGCTCTGTAACAAGTTGCATGGGTGGAGCAGGAAGACCCTAGAGAATTATTGGGTCGTGTTGACGGGCGAAACAGTCCATCCGTCAACTGGGAGAGTGGAACCGGTCCGGGGTTGTCTAAATAACCCAAGCCGTTTGGTATGGACCACCCTGACGAGTTTAACGGCTCCGTTGGCCACTCTGAGGTCTCATAAGGAAACCAAAGAGAAAGTGATCTGAGCTAAATGATCTAAACTAAGGAAACTAGAAACTAATAAAACAAACTTAACTAAACTATACTAAACTAATTATAAACTATGTTAACTATTCTATCTACTAAATACTAACTATGATCATAATAACTCAAATCAACTACTTAATTATTCGCTGCAATCATTCTTTATTCACAAATATACAATATGGACAAATTACAGATTTGATTAAAACCTGCAAAAATCAAGTGTTCGCTGCCCCCAGACAGCCAAAGATCTATTTTTGTCTTTTGTATTTATAAAACAGAAAGAAAGCTAACAGAAATTAAATAATCTAATCTAAATCTAACTAAACTACTAATTAATTAAAACAATAAACATCTAACTAATTAACCTGGATACGCTCCAAGTTTGCCCTGTGTAAGATGACTTCGTAAGTTGATTGGAGGAAGAAGTTCACACCATTTAGCCCTTAAGCTTCTCGCAAGGGATCAGCTATAATGCTTCCTGAAGTAAGTTACAGGACAAACAAGACTTAAAAGAAATCATAACAGTCTTTAGATTATAAACTTGTGCAAAAGGGAAACCTATTGTGCAACAAATTCATATATGATAATCCAATTCACAAAGAAGACAAGGCTATCGTTCATAAACTGAATCCTTAAACTGTTATATCTTTTATCAAATTGGAAGTAACAAGGTATGCATAATAATAAGAAATTATATCACTTGAATTTGATTTAGACAGCAAGGTGATACTAAACCAGACACAATATGATATACAAAACTTGGAACAAAGTGTCAATGTATTGAAAAGCAAAGGCTATAACAACGCATCAATTCTGCTCCAGTTTGAATTAAGATCACATATCCTTGTTCTCCCCAACCGAGGATTTCTTCTTATTACAAAACCACAGGTTTAAATAAGTTTTTCACAATGTAAAACAACCTTGTGAATAATAGCAAATTGTTTTACAAAATCTGGGAATAATCCCAAAAATCTCTAAACTAAATAACTAAAATGCAAGTAAAATCTGTAGATCATCCCCTAACTTCCCATAGTATCCATTGCAAATTCGAATTGCCCTGAAATAGACAAAAGAAAATCAAGTTAGATGGATATTATCTTGAGAAAATGGCTAAAAATCTGCTCCTGTAGACTAGCTACAGAATCAGCTGATTCTGTAGCTGTTCTAAGTTAAGAACATATCTGTTTTAAATCAAATAAAACTAACAGAAAAATATTCAAATCATAAAAGCAAATAATTAATTACTAATTACAAAAAAACAAATCACCTAGATCACAACAAACCAAACTGCTATGCTAATTTAGGACACACTAAATCTTAATTGAATTTATTTTAATAAAAACAAAAATCAAACAAATCTTTGGTATGAATGCAACAAAATCTATCCATATAGAG
>ML789424.1:790712-828980 GCA_009831015.1 Picea engelmannii
CCACCCGCGGAAGGCGTATGTCCCTTTGAAAGTGATGTGGTTGAAAGGAATGTGAAGAAGTTTCACCTTCAGTCTTTTTATGTGCATCATCTAAAGAGTCATCGAGAGGGAGTTTGAGTTTGGTGCAGAGTGATACAAAGACATATTCAAGTTCGTTTTTGACTTCCGCCATCGCGGACTACACTGCTACATTGACAGATGCAGTTATGGAGGCATTTATGGAGGCATCACGGGAGGCAAGAGTAGCACTGAGTTGTTGCACTTCTTGTTGGGTCTTAAGGAAACCAGATTCCAAGGTGTTGATTCAAGAATCTAGTTCTTGGCTACAGGTATGGGCCATGATGATGGGTGAACTAGAAAGGGAGCGGGCGGGGTTATAAATTTTTGTAGAAAAATGATATGGATGACTGTGACAAGGGGGAAGAGATGAGTCTAATGGAACAGGTCTCAAATAATGGTGAAAAAATGGGAGCGGGTGGGGTCAGAAATTTTTGCCGAAAAATGATATGGATGAGTGTGACAAGGGGGAAGAGATGAGTCTAATGGAATAGGTCTCAAATAATGGTNTTTTTTCTTACAGCTGCGGGGTTATACTTTGGTCTGAAAAATGCTGCAGTGCTGAAATCCCCAAATTCTGAACCAGAGAGTATTTACTTAGCAACACCAACACAGATGCACGTCAATAGATCTCGCTGGTTTAATTTGTTTATGTTCCCCAAGGGTTCTACAGACAAGGGTTTGCCCTGTGCTATATCTCTTTGATATACGTGCGGGGTCCAACAGTAGTACTTGGCCCAATATCTCAGGGCAATAACTAAGGAGGATAGACCGTACCCTTAGCCGTACTACCCGAATACCCAGGTACTAGAGAGTATCTTCTTGAGTGTTGTTCTTGGTGACACTATAGCAGTCCGATGGACGATAGGTTTATCTAAAGAGGGCTTCAGGAAATCTAGGTCGATCCGTAAACAGATGCTGTCTGATGCGCTACCACTTGAAGGGGTACCAACAGGGGTTACAAGGGTGGCCAACAAATGTGCGCTTAAGAACCACTTGTATTTCCTATGTGTATGAATCCCTCAACCACGGGTTTATGCACGTAACGACAGATCTCTATGGCTTAAAGACGCCGGGATACGTCTCTACCCTGAAAAAAAAATACCCACAATTTCTGCCAAGGAAAGTGCTCTGATACCACTTGCAAGATACCAGATATATAAAATATGCAGAACAGAAATGAATAGCTAGAAATGACAGAATAATAGTAAAATATCCAACATAATCTTCACAATACACAGAAATGATATATGAAATAGCAACAGAAACAACACTTCGATTCAGATAGCAATGTTCACAGGCCTCTTCGAGGGGGCAACCTCCAGTCGAGCAGAGCTCTGTTACAATAATATCCAAGCTACTCTTATTTATACTAAATATGTCTATTAAGAGAAGCATCTAGAGGAAGATCCTTCTTGAAGCGGAAGCTTCTATTAGGTCTTCTTACATACACCTTATTCTATTTTATTGAAAGGTCTTATTATCATTGACCTTTATTACATCCGAATACATTGATCTACCTATGTGCGGGTTAGGACCTTAACACATTCACATGTAATGATTTGAAGGTAGCGCCTCTGCAGAACTCAGTTTTTGTAAATAAATTGCAGAGATTTGAGATCAAGTTAAAAGGATGAAATTGATCCATAACTGTGATCAATTTATGAAAATCCTTCAAGGTAAAAATGATAAAACAATGACTATGGTTAATTTAAACAAAGAGGAGAGATGGTCCAAACAAAGGGACACAGTGTATCACTCTCACACCGTTTTGAAGATTATATAAACAAGGAAGAGTGATGATAATATAGTGTCTCTACAGTTCGAATAAGAAGATATATTAATCAGAGAAGAAAAGAAAGATGCAGTAAAGACTTGCTACAGAAGTTTCCCCAGATTCAGAAAATAAGAGTGGTTGGGTGGTGCACGGGCAGGTCGGTGCTTGCAGAGGGAGTTGGTGCTTCCTTGTCAGTTGTAGCTGTCTAAACATGGGGTCATAGCTTCCTACTAGTTGGTGCTAGTGAATAAGGGTGTGGGTGCATCATGATCAGTTGTTGCTGATCAAATAAGAAGAATACCTTCCTTCTATGTAACATGTAAAACAAAATTTTGCAGTTAATAGAAAAGAGTTTGTGGTTTTCCCATTTGGGTTCCACAATAAAATATTTTGTTAAAATTCTATTTGCATTAATAAAAGAAAAATTTATATAATAATTGTGTCACTGATTCACCCCCCCCCTCTCAGTGATAGGATCCGATCCTTCAATTGGTATCAGAGCAGGTCTCTTCACAAAAGGTTTAAATCACTTGAAGAGGAATATACATTAGAATGGATCAATAGTTGAAGATGTCATAAAAAATCCCCCTATTTAATGGTGAAGACTATGTCTTTTGGAGTGTTAGAAGGAAAAACTATCTGATGTCCATTGGAATGGAAGTATGGACATTAGTGGAAAAGGGATATGATGTTCCAAAATCCACTCCCATAGAAGCAGAAGATAAGAAATTTTTTTGGGAACATGCAAAGGCTTTAAACACACTACAAGATGGACTGAGTAAGAAAATCCTTGCTAAGGTACTAAACTGTAATAATGCAAAACAACTCTGGGATAAATTGGAAACCATATATGCAGGAGATTCCAAAGTAAAGAGGGCCAAACTCCAGACTCTCAGAGTACAATATGAAGGTATGAAAATGAAGGATGAAGAGAATATCTTAGAGTACTTTGAAAGAGTTAACAATATTGTTAATGCAATCATAGGATTGGGAGTAGAAGTGCCAGCCAATGAGCTAGTTGAAAAAGTACTAAGAACACTACCTATTCTATACAATCCTAAAGTGTCCGCTCTTGAAGATTGGGAAAATCTAGATAAAATCACCATGGATGAATTGTATGGAATCCTCACAGCCTATGAGTTAAGATTATGTCATGAGAACATCCCACAAGGAGAGGCAACCTTCAAGGTGATCAAGAAAACAAAAGGTCAGAAGAAAAAACCTCAATCCAACCATCATGAAGAATCTGATGTGGAAGAAGCTAATTTTATTAGAAAACTTCAAAAAGGAGAAGGGAAGTACAAAGGAAAGTTGCCTTTCAAATGCTTTAACTGTGGCAAGGTTGGCCATTTTGTAGCCAAGTGTCCCTATCCCAAGGAGGAACTTGAAGATGAAGAAAAGAAAACTACACAATACAAGAAGAAGGAAAAACCCAACTACAAGATTTTTTTTTACAAAGGGAAACAAAATTTCTACTCAAAAGAAGAAAACAACAGTTCATCAGAGTCCAGTGACAGTGATGAATCTGATGATGATGAAGTCATTTTTCTAGGTATTGAAGATTCTAATGAGACAGAGGAAATTAAACATGAGAAAGAGTCAGAAGATGAAGCAAAAGTTAATATGGAAGAAGAACTTCTCAGTGCCTTGGATGAATTAAGAAAATACAAAACCAGATATAGACAACTGAAAATTTTTGTAGTTAAACAAAAGGAAAAACATGAACATAAAGAAAAGGAGATGGAGAAACTCATGAGAAACCTAAAAAACCAAATCCTAGAAGAAAATAGGATCGAAGAAAGTATGGAAAATTCTCTTAAAGAGAAACAAATAACCTGTGAAAGAATGTAGGTAGAAATAGTTCACCCGAGAAAAGAACTTGATGCAAAACTCATTCAAACAAAATATGAAAATAGCTCTAAAATATTAGATAAGATTATTACCACACAAAAGGATTCAGGTAATAAAAATGGAATAGGCTATTCTCAAGAAGAAATCCGAGTTAACTCAAAATCTTATGCAGATACTCTCCTCAGTACATTCAAGAAAAAAAATGAATACAAGACAAGTAATGATCATAACTCCAAAGGACCACTTCCAGCCATCAAGAAGGAAGATAAAAATGTTGCCATGTTTACAGGAAGAGTATGCTTGTCATTGATGGCAAGAACAACAATGGCGATGACATGATTACAGGCAGAGTGTGCTTGTCATTGATGGCAAGATCAAAGTGTGCATGGAAAGAACAAAAACGAAGACACAAAAGAGAAAGCTCGAGAAGCTTAGGAGGAATAACGCAGAGTTGCATGCATAGCGTAAGTGTGCGCCAAGTTCGAGGGAAATTTTTGCCAAAGCTTAGGAGAGATAGAATTATGGGATGCGTAGACGAGATCCCATACATCAAGGCTCATAGAAGGATCAAAGGTCGCAAAACCTTTGACACTTAGAAATTCTTCCAAGTCGAAAGGATGCGTAAGCTAACGAGGAGGAGCGACAGTGGTCATTGGATCACCAATCCTGAATACCCGATGGTCATCATATCAGGGTCCAGACAGGAGGAGCGCACAAAGGAGGAGATTAGACCTCAGCCGCCGGATCGGAGCGCGAAGGAATAGAAACTATTGGATCCAGTATAACTGTGAAGAGGATAATGGCCAAGAGCCATCCTCCAATTCAGTGAAATGCAAAATCATGATGAGATCTGAAACGTTGGATCCAGAGGACACATGGGAAGAGATCGAAATTTTGATGACTCACAAATTGGAGAAGCCAAAGGTGAGAGTTGTAGGAACTCACTATATACAAAGTTATGAAATGATCCGGGTCATTGGATCTAGAGGACATGTGGCGAGAGATCATCATTTCGATGACTCGTGAGCTGGAGAAGTCAAAGGTGAGTTTTCCTCCAAATTCGAAAAACGCGAAGTCTCGATAAGATCTAGACCATTGGATCATAGAGGGATGTGGGCCATTGATCTAGATAAAGTTTCAGAAAATTGGGAATCAGGAGTTGGAAGATTCATGGTTGGCTCACGTTCAAACACCCGAAATGCAAAGTCACGATTTGATCACAACCGTCGAATCAATTTCGAGTGGAAGGAAAGGATAAGCTAGAAAAGTTGCATTGTAGAAATATCAAGTCGTCGATCCAAGATCCTGATCAAAAAAACAACATTCACTTTAGATATAGAGATGCGAGGAGGTTACGCTCCTGAAAGTTTGAGATTTGAAATCCCCGGAATGCGAAGTTCCGTCAGCTATCAGATTTGGAGATTAGAAATTGACTATTAGATTAGGGAGATCTACGTCGAAAAATATCGTCCTCAAGGACATGTGGCAGACCATGTCAACACACCACATTAGCAAGGACATGTGGCAGACCAAGTTAGAAAGGACACGTGGTATAATCAAACAATGACACGTGTCAAGTTGATTCAACATTTCAGGTATATGTAAATCACAAATTTGAGTGACACGTGGAAATTGCCTGGCTCGTGACACGTCATTGAGTGATGCAAGGGTTACGTCACTCCGAGAGTTTTTCTTCAGGATTTTAACCACCAGTACTCGCCCAAAGACTCGAATTTCTGAAGGTCGAAGTCCCAGAGTGGATGATATCCATTGGATTAAAGAGGACACATGTCAGTAGATTGTCATTTCTGGGAAAACACAAAGGAGAAAAGTTTGAGATTGTCAAAGTGCCGAAGTCCCAAAGTGAATGAGGATCATTGATTCGAGAGGGACACGCATTGTTGGATCATGGACTTTGGGTGAAATTCTCTGGGATAAAACAAGAACTTGAGAATTGAAACTCCCGGAGCCCGGAGCGCGAAATCGATCTCGTCCGTTGGTTTGGAGGGACACATGTCATATGATCGCCAAGACCAAGGATTGTGCATGGAAAAAGGAAAGAAGGAAGATCCATTGATTGAAGAGGATATATGTCAGTAGATCTTCCATTCTGGAAGATATCCAGACAACAACAATAGGTTTGAGAGTGATTCATGCAGGTAAAAACAGGCTATGTGCAGCAGCTGAAACACACAGAAGAGTTGTAGTGCATAGAAAAATAATGCATATCTGAGAGAGGAAGAGGAAGCCAAGGTGTGCGTGTAGAGACAGAGTAGAAGAACAAAAATCTCAAAGAAGAATGCGTTTAGGAAGACACTGATGCATGCATAACATAACAGTGCAATAAAATAATGATGACACTGGTAAGCAATTGATAAACACTGTATCACTATAATAAGTTTCAGTAACGAAGTTTTTATATTCCAGGGTGGTAGGGAGGTGCTAGGGAGGACTGTTGTCCTCAGAGTTTCAAGTGGGTGCTTGAACATAGGGTTTTGTAGCTCCCATCTGGTTGTAGCCAGAGAAACCAGGGTGGCAGGGTGGTGTAAGGGAGAACTATTGTTCTCTCTTATACAAGTCGGTGCCTGTGTGACTGGAAGTTGGTGCTTCCAACCAATTGGTGCTAGAACACTTAGGGAGTTGGTGCTTCCTTCTAGTGGGTGCTAGAGAAACTAGGGAGTTGGTGCTTCCTTTTAGTGGGTGCTAGAGAAACTAGAGAGTTGGTACTCTCAGCAAGTTGCATCTTGCAAAACAGAGGTGGTAGCCTCACAATGAGTTGGTGCTCATAAGAATGATAATGTACAGAAAATAAAGATTACTTATCATATCAAGAAGAGGAGGGTTTTACCCTTTATGGGTTTCCTCAGGAAATATATGTCTCTATATATTTCATGTGTGTGATTGATGTTGAATGTTCTATTGCTTACCTCCCTGGATTATTGTGATTTTCATTGAGTGCTCTATAAAGAGTTTAAAATAAGCATAGTTGTTTAAGCACGGTAACAATTGATTCACCCACCCCTCTTAGTTGTATAACAATTGGTATCAAAGTGAGTTCCATTTATTTAAGGGTATATCCTAGAGCTTAAACATGACTAGCCATGGAGGAACTTAACCCAATAAGGTCCCCCTGTTCAATGGAACAAACTTTGGCTTCTGGAAAGTTAGGATGAGAACCTACATAATGGCTTTAGGTGCAGATGTATGGGATGTGGTAGAGACTGGTTATGTAAAGCCGATTGTATTAGCTTCCAAGGATGACAAGCTAGAATTCAGCTTCAATGCTAAGGCTATGAATGCTATTCTGAGTGGGCTTGCAGAAGAAGAATTTGTAAAAGTTATGCACTTAGAAACTGCCAAAGCAATGTGGGACAAACTCATTAGCAGCTATGAAGGTAATGAGAAGGTAAAGGATGCCAAGCTTCAAACCTACATATTACAGTTTGAACAACTAAAGATGAATGAAGATGAGACAATTAATAAATTTTTCTTAAGAGTTGAGGAGCTTGTGAATGCCATGAAAGGTCTTGGTGAGAAGATTGAAGACGTATTACTAGTTCAGAAGATCTTAATATCTCTACTTGATAGATTCGATCCAAACGTTTCTGCAATATAAGAACTAAATGATCTTAAGACTCTTTCTATTGATCAACTCCTAGGAACTCTAACTGCTTATGAAATGAGGATTAGTAAAGATAAATCTAGACAAGAATGAGGATTCTGAGGCTGATGAAATTGAAGAAAAATTTGTGAGAAGACTAAAGAAAGGATCAGGCAAGTACCAAGGCAATTTCCCCTTCAAATGTTTTAACTATGGAAAGATAGGTCACTTTGCATCTAAGTGTCCACACAAGTAAAAGGACTAGAACTCTGAAGGAGAAGAGAAGTACAAACCCAAGAGATTTGGTAAAAAGAAAAGTTTATGTGTAAACAATGATGACTCTTCAGAAGACACAGATACTGGCTCTTCCAATGAAGATAAGGTAAATGACTTCATGCTTATGGACAAAGAGGATTATGATAATAAAATCATAGGAAGTGATGCTAATGATGAAGAAACTGTGGTTGAATTGGAAGGAGCGCTGATCAACGCTTTGAAAGAGATTGATAGACTGAGACTTAAGAAGAGAAAGAAAAAAACAATTGTTGATACAGTTCAAGAAAGGCATAAAAAACCTGATGAAGACTTTGCCCTGCTATAAGTGGAATTAGCAGAGGAAAAGAAAATCGAAGACATTATGAAACAACAATTATCAGAAAAGAAGGCAAGATGTGAAGCTTTGGAAGAAGAAGTAGTGAAAACTAGGAAAGAGTTGGAGAAGTTTCAAGCCTTGTATCATCAAAATCTGTCAAGTATCAAAGCCTCAGAAGGATTAGCCACCATTCCGAATCAGCAAAGGAATCCAAAGTTGAAAACTGGTTTGGGTTATGAAGAGGGCTCAAGTAGTGGTTAGCCAAGCAACAAAGAACTCATCAATTTTGTCAAATCTACAACCAATGACAACAACAAACATGGAGAAACAAAAGAAGGTAATCAACCTCCCAGGAGGAGTAAAGAAAAAGGTGTTAGAACTGAATCTGTAGAACAAATAAATAATACACTCTCTGCTCAAGGAAATCATTAGCATGGAAGAAATCGGCCCACTCAAAGAAGACAACCATTTTCTAGGTACAAAGATTTTTTCTATGGATATTGTTTCTATTGTTCTAACTTTGGCCACAAAGTTGTAAATTGTTCCTTAAGATTTAGACATGAGCAATAAATAGACCCAAGGAATAAATATATGTCGCAACAGAGAATGAGACAACCAAATAACAAACAACGACAGGTTGCAAATTGTCAAATTAAGTTTAGAGACATGCAATTGAGGAGGTCAAGAAATAATAAACAGTGGATGAGTAGACAATGCTTCAACAATCACTTTGACCTATTGAACAATGAGATTGAATGTTATAACTATCATAACTTTGTCCACAAAGCTGCAAACTTCCATCTGAAGAATTACAAAGTAGATCCAAGGATTAATCTCTTAGCTAGAAAGGCCAACACATGGAAAAAGAAAGATAGTGAAAAATGTGGTCTAATACTTTCAACTCAAAAAAAAAAGGACCCTTGGAATATAGACAGTGACTGTTCCAAGCACATGACTAGAGACAAGGATAAGATTCTTCCTATAAGTAAAAGAGAAAAAGGAAATGTGATCTTTGAAAATGATGAACCAAGTAAAATCAAGGGTAAAGGGATGGTGAGTTTGAGTAATGTCAAAGGAAATTTTTAGGATGTTTTGCTTGTATATGGTCTGAAACATAATTTTCTTAGTACAAGTCAAATGTGTGACAGAGGCCGTGAAGAGGTGTTCATGTCCAAATATTGTAAGGTGAAAAATGTAAACTCAGGACAAGTGGTGGCTAAAGGCATAAGGACAGATAATGATGTTGATATTGAATCCTCCCATGCAATAAAATAAGAAGTAGAATAAGAATCATGTCAAAAGACAAAAGCATAAGTTGTGAATATTGAGAAGTCAAACACCCAAATCAAGTTACTGAACAACTCCATCCCTGGATGAGATCTTGGATAGTCAGAGATCACTCAATGAAAAATCCGGTCTTGGATACAACAAGGAAGAAATTAGTACTCCTAAGAAGTCTAACACAGGTCCTTCATTTGTAAAAAGGGAAAGCAGGTATGAGAGTGTTTGTAATGGTTTTTTCTTGTGATGCATATGGTCATAAAAGTATTGGATTGTAGGCATCATGGAAGAGAAATTAAATTGCTATAATAGAAGATCAAAGAAGAGTGATAGGGGGAGTCATTCAGTTATGACAAGAAAAGGTTGATGAAGGAGTCCCAGTAATATAGGTGAGAAATATTGAGTTTTCTACAAAGGACACAGTTGAATCTGAAGATGCACAGTTCCAAGAATCATAAGGAGAAGACTGTGAGTTAGATAAAAATACTCTACATAAATCAAATAAGAGGGTCCATCTTGTCAGGGGGAGTATGTATTGGTTGAATATCTGATACCTCCGACAAAGTACTGCAACATCTCAGGGAGAGCATGTTTTATTTGACATTGATGTCAAAGGGGGAGAAAAGGTTTCTTTTGGATGCTACAGTTGGAGATCTAAGTAGAACAGTGCAATCCTTCAGGGTTTCCATTAATGGAAAAGGTGGAGATTGTTGGCATGTTTACAGGAAGAGTATGCTTGTCATTGATGGGAAGAAAAAAAATGACGATGGCATGATTACAGGAAGAGTGGGCTTGTCGTTGATGGAAATATCAGAGTGTGCATGGCAAGAACAACAATGAAGACACAGAAGAGCAAGCTCGAGAAGCTCATGAGGAATAGCGTAGAGTTGCACGCATAGCGCAAGTGTGCGTCAGGGACAAGGGAAACTTTTTCCAAATCTCATGAGAGATAGCATTATGAGATGCACAAACAAGATCCCATACATCAAGGCTCACAGAAGGATCAAAGGTCGCAGAAAGTTTGACACTTAGAAATTCTTCCAAGTCGGGAGGATGCGTAAGCTCAGGAGGATGAGTGACAGTGGTCGTTGGATCACCAATCCAGAATACCTAATGGCTGTCAGATCAGAGTCCAGACATGAGGAGAACGTAGAGGAGGATATTAGACCTCAACCATCGGATTAGAGCGCAAAGGAATAGAAACCATTGGATCCAGTATAACTGCGAAGAGGATAATGGCCAAGAGGCATCCTCTAATTCAACGAAATGCGAAATCGCGATGAGATCTGAACCATTGGATCTAGAGGACATGTGGCAAGATATTGGAATTTTTCTAAATCGAAAAATGGAGAAGTCAAAGGTGAGAGTTGTAGGAAATCGCGATATGTGAAGTCATGAAATAATATGGGTCATTGGATCCAGAGGACACATGGCGAGAGATCAACATTTCGCTGACTCGCGTGTTGTAGAAGTCAAAGGTAAGTTGTGCTATAAATTCATGAAATGTGAAGTCCCAATAAGATCTAGACCATTGGATCATAGAGGGCTGTGGGTCGTTGATATGGAGCAAGTTTCGAAAAATAGGGAGTCGAGAGTTGGAAGAGTCATGGTTGGCTCATGTTGAAACACCCGAAATGTGAAGTCGGGATTTGATCACAACTGTCAGATCAATTTCGAGTGGAAGGACAGGATAAGCTAGCAAAGTTGCATCACAGAAAGATCGAGCCATCGATCCAAGATCATGATAAAAAAAAAAAATTCACTTCGGATATAGAGATGTGAGGAGGTTACGCTCCTGAAAGTTTGAGATTTGAAATCCCCAAAATGCGAAGTTCCATCAGCCGTCAGATCTGGAGATCAAACATTGTCTGTTAGATCAGGGAGATCTACATCAACAAATATTGTCCTCAAGGACATGTGGCATACCACGTCAGCAAGGACACGTGGTAGACCATGTCAGTAAGGACATGTGGCATAATCAGACAATGACAAGTGTTAAGTTGATTTTACATTTTAGGCACGTGTAAATCACAAATTTGAGTGACACGTGGAAAATTCTCGGCTCATGACACGTCATCGAGTGACGCAAGAGTTACGTCACTTCAGGAGTTTTTCTTTGGGATTTTTACCACCAGTACTCACCCAAAGACCCGAAGTCTCGAAGGCCGAAGTCCCGAAGCAGAGGATAGCCATTGGATTAAAGAGGACATGTGTCATTAGATTGTCATCTCTAGGAAAACGCGAAGGAGAAAGGTTTGATATTGTGAAAGTATCGAAGTCCCGAAGTGAACGAAGACCATTGATATAAGAGGGACACATGTCGTTGGATTGTGGAATCCGGGTGAAATGCTCCTAGAGCAAACGAAAACTTGAGAATTGGAACTCACAGAGCCCAGATCATGAAATCGATATCGTCCATTGGTTTGGAGGGACACATGTCATCTGATCGTTGATACCAAGGATTGCACATGTGGACAAAGAGTTATCAGACTAATCGATAGGTGCGGACACTAACAGATCTCCCTAGATCCACCTAGATCTAGAACAAAACACACCAGAACATGACACTTTCCTTAAGTTTTAGATATTGAATTTACTAACCAAAGAGGTATGGGTGAAATACCATTTAAATGTCGCTTCCTCTCGCCATCGCCATCCTAGATCCATTCCAATGCTCATACAATGATGATCCTGCAAAAGAATGCAGCCAACCAAAGTGATAGCAATAGCATAAACGCAATATAAACCTATGTATGTGATCAAGGAATCATACAATAAAACACAACAAGATTTATAGGAAAGAATCATATTACTGTATCATATTAAATGTGAAAGAGAGATTGCAACCATGGCCTTGATGTCGTAAGGTCCCTTCCAACTGTCCTTCATTCCCCACACACTTTCACTCCAAGAATTCTGAGAGCATAGATCTGAATATTCACAATCTATCGTGACAAAGTGGCTCAAAACCACTCTAACCAAGCTAACAATCCCAAAAGCTCCAAAGCTAACCAAAGCTAAAAAGCTCAAGAACCCCTTCTCAATGAGAGCTCCTCTCCTTTTATAAGTTGAAGAGGATAAGGTGAGAAGGTTAGGATATTCCCTCTAAATCATGAAAGCGAGTAAGATCCAAACCATTCGTATGCCACCTCACCATGGAAGTTTCTCCTTCTAGAAGATTCGAGAAAACGCTCATTTTTCCCACGTGTAAGCATTCTCGCACCCTACTTATAGTGCAACCTGTGAACTATTCTCACCCTAGCTATGATGCATCCTGCGAGAATCAGGCATTCTCGCACCCTAATACATAGGCAACCTGCGAACTTCCTTTTTTATAAGGTTTTTACACAGGAAAATGCAACTTCTTTTCTCAGGAAAAGTTCTTCTCCCTTCTCTCTTCAGGAACTCAGGTCACTGACCCCTCTGAAGGAAACATATAGGTTTACATCATTAACGGTCATAGGGATGATGAAAATAATGTGTAACACAAAGGAAATAAGGTAGAGCCATCAATTGAAGAGGACAGATGTCAACAAATCTTCCATTCCGGAAGATATCCAGTCAGCAACAACAGGGTTGAGAGTGATTCATGCGGGTAAAAGTAGGTTGTGTGCAACAAATGAAACACATAGAAGAGGCGTAGCACATAGAATAGTAATGCATATCTGAGAGAGGAAGAGGAATCCTAGGTGCACGTGCAGAGACAGAGCAGAAGAACACACATCTCAAAGAAGAATGCGAGCAAGAAGACACTGATGCAGGAATAGCATAGCAGTGCAACAAAACAATGATGAGTCTGGTAAGCGATTGATAAACACTGTATCACTATAATAAGTTTCAGTAATGAAGTTTTTATATTCCAGGGTGGTAGGGAGGTGCTAGGGATGACTTTTTTCCTCATAGTTTTAAGTGGGTGCTTGAACATAAGGAGTTGTATCTCCCATCTGGTTGCAGCCAGAGAAATCAGGGTGGTAGGGTGGTGCAAGGGAGAAATATTGTTCTCTGTTATACGGGTCGGTGCCTATGTGATTGGAATTTGGTGCTTCCATCCAGTTGGTGCTGGAACACTTAGGGAGTTGGTGCTTCCTTCTAGTGGGTGCTAGAGAAACCAGGGAGTTGGTGCTTCCTTCTAGTGCGTGCTAGAGAAACTAGAGAATTGGTGCTCTCAGCAAGTTGCAGCTTGCAAAATAGAGGTGGTAGCCTCACAATGAGTTGGCTCTCATAAGAATGATAATGCAAAGAAAATAAAGATTACTTATCATATCAAGAAGAAGAGGTTTTTACCCTTTATGGGTTTCCTCAAGAAATATATGTCTCTATATATTTCACGTGTGTGATTGATGTTGAATGTTCTATTTCTTACCTCCCTGCATTATTGTGATTTTCATTGAGTGCTCTGTAAAGAGTTTAAAAAAATAATAATTTTTTAAGCACGATAACAACGGATTCAACCCCCCCTCTCGGTTGTCGAAAAAAGACAATACCAAAGAAGTTTGATCAAAACAAGTATCCTTACATTTTCCTTGGTTATTTCTTTGCATGCTCTAATTTTAGACACAAAGCTATTAATTTTAGAGCATATAGAAGGAAAAATTTGAGGGTTAAGAATTATAACCATAAATATAACCAAGTAGTAAATCAAGTCAAAAGAAGAAACTTTAACTCTTTTGCACCTCTACAAGAAGGGGACCCAGAATGCTTCAGATGTCATAACTATGGGCATAAGGCTAGTAATTGCAGATTAATGAAAGTCTCAGAACAAGCAAGATTCATTAGAGACAAAAATAAACTTTAGAAAGAAAAAACATCAAAGAAGGAATGTCTTATTTCCTTAAAATCCCATGATAAAGAAGATCTTTGGTATGTTGAAAGTGGGTGCTCAAAGCATATGACAAGAAACAAGGACAATTTTCTTAACTTAAAGAAACAAAAAGGTAAAGTTACATTTGGTGACAATGCTTCAGGTAACATACTTGGGAAGGGCACTGTGAGCTTGGGAAAAGACCAAGCCAAGAATTTTTTGCTTGTTGAAAAACTGAAACCTATCCTATTAAGTGTCAGCCAAACCTGTGATCAGGGGCACTTTTTCATCTTTGATTCCCATAAATGTGAGATTAGGAGAGAAGAAACAGGAAAACTTGTTGGTATTGCTCCTAGAACTCCTAAAAATGTGTATATACTAGATGCAAAATTGAATGAGTAATTTCATATGAATATAGTAGATGAAAGTTAGCTATGGCATAGAAGGTTTGAACATATTAACTTTGACAATTTAGTGAAAGTCAACAATCTTGGTGCAGTAAGAAACTTGCCAAAGATCATAAAGCCATCAAATACTATGTGTAGACACTGTCAACTAGGAAACAAAACTAGAATAAGGTTCAAAGAAATTGAATACTCAACCTCAAAACCATTAGAGCTTGTTCACACTAACCTTTGTGGACCTACAAGGACCAAGAGCTTGCAAGGAGAGTCCTACTTTATGTTGTTCATTGATGATTTTACTAGAATGGGTTGGATATGTTTTCTCAAAGAAAAATCAGAAGCACTTAACAAATTCAAATCCTTTAAAACCCTTGTTGAGAACGAAAAGGAGACAAAAATTAAATGCCTTAGATCAGACAATGGTGGTGAATTCACTTCAAAATATTTTGATCTCTTCTGTGAAACCCATGGAATAAAAAGACAATTCTCTGGAGTCTTATTCCAGAACACCTCAACAAAATGAGATTGCTGAGAGAAGGAATAGAACAGTTCAGGAGGATGCAAGGACTATTCTTAATGATGAAAAATTGTCCAATGGATATTGGAGGAAAGATGTAAGCACACCAATATACATATTGAATAGAGGTCAGCTCAGGATTAATAGTAATAAGACTCCTTATGAACTATGGTTTGGAAGAGGTAAATCAGTAAAATAATTCAGAGTCTTTGGAAGTAAGTGCTACATCAAAAGGTTTGATGAGAATCTCGAAAACTTTGATGCCATATCTGATGAAGGTATTTTTCTTGGATATGCTTCTAACAATAAAGCATACAGATGCTACAATCTTAGACTACACAATATTTTTGAGAGTGCATATGTCAAGGTGGATGATCTAAACATGATAAGGATAAAAAATCAAGAAACTATACTTGACAGTGAAGATGAAGATGATGATGAGTCGGTTGGTACACAAGTGGAAGAAGTAGAAGAGAATAAAGAAGAAATGGAAGAGGATGATATGGATACTAGTGAAGGTGAAGAAGATATTCAAGAAGAAGAGATAAGAGAAGAATCCCCAAGAAGAGACAAAAAACACCCTCAAGAATGACTCAAAATAATCATCCTGAAGAATTGATTATTGGAAATAAGAGTGATGGAGTGCACACAAGAAGACAATTGTTGTATCAAACATAAATAAAAATTTCGTCAAAAATTGAGCCCAACTCAATCAAAGAGGCATGTAAAAATGAGTAAGGAATTTGCTAGGAGGATGCAACAAGAATTTGAATTGTCTTTGCTTGGTGAACTAAATTTCTTTCTAGGACTACAAATAATACAATCCAGAAGAGGGGTCTTTATACATTAGTCTAAGTATGTTAAATATATTCTCAAGAAATTCCAGTTAGAGGATTGCAAACCTTTTAGTACACCTATGACAGTTGGATGCAAACTAAGCAAGGAAGATGAGTCCAATGTTGTAGATCCAAAACACTGCAGATCAATTATTGGGAGTTTACTCTATGTAATAGCTTCCAGACCTGATGTCAAGCAAGCAGTTGGGATGGTGGCTAGATTTGAAGCAAAACCAAAGGAGAACCATGTTCAAGCTGTAAAAATAATCTTTAGGTATTTGAAAGGAACCATAGATCTTGGTTTGTGGTACCCTAGCAAGGATTAATTCACTTTAAAATCCTATTCAGATGCAGATTGGGCAGGTAGTGTAGATGACAGGAAAAGTACAAGTGGAGGAGAATTATTTTTGAGAGAATAATTGGTAGCTTGGATAAGCAAGAAACGGTCCTCAATTTCATTGTCTAGCACTGAAGTTGAGTATATTGCAACAACAGAATGTTGCACACAAGTGGAGTGGATGAAACAAACCTTACAAGACATCAAAATAGTATTTAAAGAACCTACTACTATCCACTGTGATAATACAAGTGCGATAAGTCTCTCCAAGAATCTTGTTCAACACTCCAAATCAAAACACATTCCCATAAAATACCACTATCTAAGAGATTAGGATGAAAATAAGAACATTAAATTGGAATATGTTCCAACACAAGAACAAGTGGAAGATATTTTTAGAAAACCCTTAAGCAGAGATGTATTTGAATATCTCAGGAAAAAGTTGGGAGTAATCCTTCTTCCAACCTAAATCTCTTAGTCAAAAAAAAAAATATAAAGAAACAAAAAATGCATCAATTGGCACTGAATCAGGGGGAGACAACAATCAAAGTCAGAAGGAGTAATTCAGTATGACAAGAAAAGTATGATTGCAGGAGGAGTTATCAGTTTTTAAATTCTGGTCAGAAGTATATAGACAAACATAGCTTTAGCATAAGGGAAGAAACCATTTGCCATTGATGTCAAAGGGGGAGAATAACTTCAGAGGAGAGATGCAACATCTCAAGGGGAGATTCTGTATGAAGTTTGAATGTTTCCATCAATGAAAAAGGGGGAGATTGTTGGATATAGTGTCATTGATGTCAACAGTCAATATCATTGATGTGATGATAAGTTGGTATGACGAATTGTCATTGATATCAACAGTATTCTATTAGCATATAATGGTTTATGTCAAAAATTTGGATGATATGCAAAGATTAAAAGCTCAGGAGAGTTAGCAAATGAAAATCAAAGTTACAGTATGATGATATGCAAATATAAAAGCTCAGGATGGTGAGATAATGAAGATCAAATATCAGAAGAGATGGCACGATGATTCTCAAAAGAATCGTTGGAGGACTAGTCAATGATTAGATCAGATCAAGACCTTTGATACGCATGCAAATATTGGGCGATGAATTAAATCACTCAAAATCCACATCGACCATTGATTGTCACTCGCCAAATAGATCTATGGTTGGTGACAAAAGGGTAAAATTACAAAGGGTGATGACATGACAGTTTTGGCACTTTATGTTAAAGGGCACACTAATCTCAACGACCGATAATTGGGTGCTCAGATCTATGGTCGACCGGGATTATAAGACCCCCCCTATATTTCTTCCTTTAACGGTGGTGGGGGGGGTCCGATTTGGTGGTTTTTCCCATGCGGGGCCCTCATAACATATCATGTTCTTGTTAACTCAGACCCCCCTCACTCCTTACCACTTACTGCCTACCCCCCCCTCCGCGTAAACTTCCAAACCACTATTCCGTACCACCTCTACGCTCCACCACCACACTCCACTACCTTGCCTACAGGTCACACTCCACTACCCTCACTACATGTCATAATCATACAAAGCATGATGTCATGAAGTAAATGGTAGCCATCCATATGAATGCTTGATTAAGTCCTAGACGTCAGATTAAGCAGTGAAATAATGGGTGTAAGGATCAAATCTGACCATTGATCTCGTTCCATGAAATAAATCGTCCGATCCGATGTCTAGTCTATCGTCCATCTCATCAGGGGATTAAATCATGACTTTTAATTGATAAGTGCACATGCACTCGATTGGCCCAGTGTCTGGTCACTACCATTGGTCATATAGAATAAGAGATTTAAAATGCATAATATAATACGTCGCTAAAGTTTATAAAGCATGTGGTTTTGTATCAATCGGTGACATGTAATGATTTGAAGGTAGAAACTTTGCAGAACTCAGTTTCTGTAAATAAATTGCAGAGATTTGGGATCGAGTTAAAATGATGAAATTGATCCATAACTGTGATCAATTTATGAAAAGCCTTCATGATAAAAATGATAAAACAATGATTATGGTTAAGTTAAACGAAGAGGTGCGATGGTTCAAACAAAGGGACACAATGTATCACTTTCAATCCGTTTTGAAGATTATATAAACGAGGAAGAGTGATGAGAATATAATGTCTCTACAGTCCGAATCAGAAGATATATTAATCAGAGAAGCAGAGAAAGATGCAGTAAATAATTGCTACAAAAGTTTTCCCAGATTCAAAAAATAAGGGTGGTTGGGTGGTGCACGGGCAGGTTGGTGCCTATAGAGGGAGTTGGTGCTTCCTTGTTAGTTATAGTTGACTAAACATGGGGTTGTATCCTCCTACCATTTTGTGCTAGTGAAAAAGGGTGTGGGTGCATTCTGATGAGTTGGTGTTGATCGAAAAGGAAGAATATCTTCCTTCTATGTAACATGTAAAACAAAATTTTGCAGTTAATAGAAAAGAGTTTTTGGTTTTCCCATTTTGGTTCCACGATAAAATATTGTGTTAAAATTCTGTTTGCATTAATACAAGAAAAAATGATATAATAATTGTGTCACTGATTCACCCCCCCCTCTCAGTGACAGGATCTGATCCTTCAACTACCTGGTTTTCTAACTAGATCCTTGCTAAGCTATGCCAGACAAGATGGTTTTCTCAACAAAGCTTATTTTTATCTTTACTTTTTATTTATTTCCCTATACTAATATATTCTACTGGAAATAAGAATATCTTCTTCAAGTTTATGAATATTTCCAGTGTAACCATCTACGTATTAGGATCTCTAAAGTACTCATATCCAGTGATGAAAAATATACATTAATAAATACCAGGATATGAAAGGCCAACTTCTCACATGATTTGGATACCAAGACTTGTTGAAGAATAGAGTATCAGGGCTTGATGACTGTCTCAAACCGGGATTCAATGCAATCTTGATTTTCTTGGCTCCCTTGTTCAATATCTTCCATTACTATACCAAGCATATTTTTGGACATATATTCCTCATACATAGAATCTGGTGTCAGGTAGGCAAGAAACTCTTCAATTCTAGGTTCCAACATTTATTCTTCATTAATTAGTGTCCATGATTCTTGGGTCTCTTCTACATATTAGGAAAGACAACTTAAAAGGTCCTTCAGATGTTCATTCTGAGTGTGTTCATGGATCTTTTTCCTCTTTTTCAAGGAAAATTTCTCGCCATATATGGATCTGACATTGGGACAAGGTTTGAATAAATTCCTTGTAGTGATGAGCCCTTCTTGTTAGAAAAATAGGACCGCAGAGCAATAAAATAAAACAAATGTGGAAACAAAACACAGAAGATACACAATACAAGAGAGACACAGATTTATGTGGTTCACCCAGTGTGGGCTACGTCCACCAGAGAAATTGCCAGGTCCTTCCTTTATTATTATCTAGCATATGAAGGGATACAACCTACAACAAACCCGCTGTAACTTCCTCTTCTTTCTCTCACAGTATCGTATCTCAGAATACAATATTTGCCATCATACATAGCCACAATACATTTCCCTCATAAAAGAGGGTTTCCTTCTAGGGAAAAAAAACCTAACATAATTTCTACCGTTAGATCTGCGACCTTATAATGAACGATCTAGATTTACAATGAAATTACAATATACTTTTACAAGGCAATTTTTCCTTCGGGGGCTTCGCCCTTGAACCCCCTAGCCGGGGGGATAGCCCCCCCGGACCCCGTAGAGGGGGTACCCCCCCTCTGCACTCCCCTGTGTGGAAGAGTGCACATACTTCTGGGGTGTAAAGTCTTCATGGGGTATAAACACGGCTGAAAAACATAAGACCTCTGAGTCAGGAAGATAACCGGGCTCCACAACCAACACTTCTTTGCTCAACAATTTATTGAACATCTATAAGCTCTTTCCAGTCTACAAGTTCTTTCCCATAGATGGTTTAGTACTAGGGTTATTAAAACACTAGAAAGGAATAATTAGAAACTAAATCTTAAAATAAATAAATTGCAACTAATTTCAAAATTAAAAAAAAAAAAAACACACCACAATTGCTGGAATAAAACACACTTGCATAAAAAGAACAATCATGGATTTGGAGAAACTCACAATAGTGAATGCACATGTTCTTACCTCTCATATTACCGCTTCTCCTCCACCAAGTTGTGTAATTTAAAGGAAACCTACCTACCTAGGCTTCAATCCCTTTAGCATCTCCCCAACAACAACACCAAATGTTGGGCTGCTCCTAGTAGTCTAGGTTTCTCAACATTTATTATCAATATGGGTAAGTAAAATTGTGAGATACATGCACAATATGTGCATGATCAAAGCTAGTTATCTAACCTATGATGAATATAATTGAAATAAAAATAAAAAGTCTTCATGAAACCAATTAATATCCTATAGGTTGACATTGGAATGATTGGGGCTTGGTCTAGCTACAAGTGACAACAATCCATCATGATCTATAATCATTTGTTGCATGGACACTACGTTTCCAATATCCAAATTAACCTGCCTGAGTGTCTTTGAAAGAGTTTTCTAATCTATGACAAATGTTGGAAATAAACACACACATGCTGGAAATGAAATGACCCCTAAGAATAAGTTATCAAATTGTAAACACTTGTCAATGGTGCTCGACAAAACCATAGGTGAAAGTAATCCTCTTGATTTGAAATCACTTACTTCACAATGCTTCATTTCCAATCCAAGTTTTGATATAATAGATTTGTTCTCAAACAACTAGTAACTCAAAATCATAAAACTGTAAAAGTAAATGCAATAATTAAATCTATATCTAGCTAACTAAAAATGATAAAGGAACACAATGCATATCAACACATGGGGATCCTACCCCATTTGATATACAATGTGAGAAAACTCATAGACTAAAATTTTATATCAAATTCATAAATATGAAAATAAACCACTGTTAATTGACTACTGTTTACACAATCAAAATATGGAAATTGTCTTTGTATTCATTTTGCAATAGTTGATATTACAATCATATCATTATTACAGAGTTATTCTTCAACATAAAGTACATGGAAGCTAGCCAAAATCCAATCCCTCACGCTCCATTTATTTCTAACTATATACTGCCATCTCACAGATACATCTTCTAACAAATGGATAAACATATCATTCCAAAAAAAGTGTGCATCTTTGACTTTGAGAACATATCACTAAATTAGAAAAACAAAGTAGATCACATTTGTCCCTACAAATCATGTTTGGATGAGAATAAAAAGATGAACAAGTATATCATCTTCTTCATATGACACATAACACCTACAGATAAGATCCATTGAACCAAAATTTCCTAATTTATCTCTAATGGTATGCACATGAGGGAAGGTTCACCAAAATTTCTTGACGAGTAACCTGAGATTCCTCGATTCAATATGGGCACAAACAAAACAATACATAAGCATCTAGACCCTTTGATCTTCAAAACCCATATGCCCAGATTACGTCAAGACACGTGGAAGTATGAGAACCATTTATTGTGTGAACCGAATTTGAACTATGGTTGCAGGAACTGAACTAGTTCGATAGGAATTCTTTAGCTGTCAGAGGAACCGAACTTAACAACATCCATCATTGGCAAGAGAAATCCAAAACATTTCTAAATCATCAAAAACAATGGAGATTACATAGATTAGCAACAATTTACCTTATTATGCTTGTTGTTAAGCCCTAAATAGTGGCACATTACCCCTTAATTGGGGCATATTACATTAGTAATGCTATTTTATTTATGTCAGATTGGGTCCATTAGTTATAATTGTACCTCCTAGTCTCCTATATACACCAAGGAGACATTTTCATTTGGAATCATCTGGCATTTGGAAATTTATGTGGTGTATAAGGAGGTTGCCCCCTCGAAGAGGCTTATTATCTAAAATTCTATCTTTTTCAAGGCATTGATTACTTATTATGAGGTTTTTCTATGCTATCTTGATATTTGGTTCTTAACATTTGGTATCAGAGCTCAAGGTCTTGGGGTTTTGCTGCTACATCTGAGACACCTTGGAATTTTAGCTATAATTTATTTTCTACGATGTTTCAGAAGGAACCTCTTGGACGATATTTAGTAGATGGATCAAGGTAAGTTGGGTTAAAATTTCAACTTCTGAGACATTATACTTTTGGAGATACAACCTTTGTAAGATAGGTTTCTGGAATCATCCTGAATTTAGTCATCACAAAATTTTTGCTATGAAATTTTTTCTGTAACTTTTCAGACCTTGAAATCCAGAGGATATTCATATAAATTATTAAGGTATATTTGATAAAAATTTCAGCTTCTGAGTCATCTTACATTTGTAGATAAACCCTGTGGAATATAGTGTATCTGACTAGTCCTATTGACTAGTATCAAGAAGGTGTTCCGGGTAAAAAAATCATAAATTCTTCCTCGAGTATCCAAATTGAGTGAGACAAGTTTCATTTGATAGTGGACAGTCTATTTCTGGTACTTTTTTTAGAATTTTATATCAATAATTTTGTGTGGAGCACTCTATACAAGTGAGATCTCCTGGAAAGACCAAAAATCAACAAGTTGTGGGGAAGTTACCATAAATTCCACTTGGCACATCCAATTTTGATAATACTGTTGAGGAAAAGATATGAAATAATCTTACTTAAACATTTTCAGATCATGCTTGGCTAAATCAAGATAGACGGGAATATCACCCTATGTTTATAGTCATCAAAATTAATATCCTAACTCACAAGTATTGATTACAAGTGTGTTGGCAGCCAAATATTCATGTCAATTTTATCATTGTAAAATGTCATCTTCAAGGGATAAAATTTTATGTAGTTGCCTTCTTCTCCTTGCATATTTTTTTTATCATCTTCAGTTTTGAAAAAATTCATTGGACTATTTGTTTGTATGAGTTCATTATTTTTAATTTATTGTTCTACTTGTTCAATTTCATGATTGAAAGCATGAAATTAGAACAATTTTTGGTTTGAGGGCATTATACAGTTTATGGGTTTTTCTTTTGCAAGTTGGATAACATTTTGGGCATCTAATGTTCTTATAAACCCTAAATATTGTGAATTTATCATTTTATTGGTTGATCCCTTACCATAACAATTGAGTTATCCATCTTGGGGGATATGACTTAGTCATTGCTATCTTTGATTATTTAGTTTTCAGATTGACATATGCTTGATTGCACAACTAGAAAAAGTTTGGGTTAATTCGAAATATGAATACTGCCCCTAATAGTCATATCACGGTCTCATCGTATTGGTACAGGATTGACACACTTACCTTCAAACATCACCCCTTCGTCCTGCATAGCTCAGACCTGCATTCATTGTTGCAAGTGGTAAGTTTTGGTTCTTTGGGTTTGGCATTCATTACATAGAGTGGTTTCCTCTTCTACGCATCCTTTGGTTACTACCCACTCAATCCTCCAAATGGTTGTTATGGTAGCTTCCCAAATCATTAGGTATCGGGTTTCTCCCAATTATGCAGACCTCATCCTACATTTAGTGTGTTGGAGAACACAACCCACCTCTCACTTCCCCTATTGTTTATATCTGACCATATCAATGACGGTCATGGTGAGGATTGAGCCCAATGGTTCACATGATCTCGTCTCTCATGACGATGTCGTGGACGACCTGGTGGCGTATGGTTGGGATAGTTTCATCAAACAATTTGAGGGTTTCAACCTCGCAGTGGCCCAAGATTTCTCTCAGAATTTTGATGGTACCGGGGATAAGGTTGGGGATATGTAGTTAGAGGTAACCAAAGTTTCCATCGAAGAAGATACATGACTATCCCAAGAGGGAGATCAATGATTTAAGAACATCAAAATCAAAGGCGTGCCCTGGCATTTACTCATAGCCTCCAAGAAATTGTGTTGTTGTCCAAAAGGTACACCGCTTGATCTTTTCAAACCACGATGGCATGGCCTTCTCTTAATTCTTAAGCAATTTATTACCCGTGAAGGTAGATATGGTCTGGTCTTCTTGTATCATGTCTGCTTGCTGATGGTTTTTCTAGGTTTCAATTTGAATATGCCTTTCAATCTTCTTAGGAGTCTGCAGAAAATGGATGAGTTCTATTAGAGACAAAAACTAAACCCACAATCAAGCCTGTTCCACCATGGCCTCATCCGAATCCTCATGGTTTCACATCTGTCTAAAACTGGGGATGACTGGGAAAATTTCTTGTTTAGAAATAATTTTACCCTACCCGAAATTGTAAATGAATTACCTCTGCATATTGATGAAACCCCCAGTCCCTGTTGATCTAACCCCACTATCAAAAACCTATATGTGAATCTACAAAAAAACCCCGCGTCCATGGATCAAACCCCTTTTTCTATCTAGAAACCATCCAAAGGCAAGAATCCACGATGCAATTTTATGCCCATAAAGTATTTGGAAGAAGTTTTAGATGATTTAAAGGATAAGTTTTCTACTGTTCCTACTCATGAGCCGATTTAGGTTGTTTTAAACGAATCAATTGTCAAGAAAAAGGTTAGGTATAAGAAACAAAATATTCTAGATGTGAATTTTACAAATAAGAGACCAGGCTGACTCTTATCTAGAAAATTGAGAAATCAACAACGTGATATTGAGAAATCGACCCCTGTGATCGAGATCGATGATCATTTTTCTAAGGCTGATATCGATAATTTTATTGTTCAAGAGGATGTAGATGAACTGATTCTGGGAAATGATATCGATACTATTACAACACAGTTCGATTTCATTTCTAATCTCCCACGGTTCCTAAAGAAGAAAGAGGGTTTCTCTGGTATACAACACGATTTGAAACAAATCACAAGACATGTTAAATCACCCTCTTCAAAATAGGCTTGATCTTTGCCTACCATAGAACTAGTTCATTGTGAAAACTATTTTGATTGGATTGAGAGATACTACCGGAATGTCCCCTATCTTCAAGAACAACTGAACCAGATGGTAGCATGAAATTCATTGCTCGAGAGGGAGAATGACGAATTGAAAGCCTGCATTCAATCGAACGCACACAGGGCTAACAAAAGAATTAAGCGGTATGGTAATGTGATTATCAAAAACTCAACAAACTTCAACACCATTATAAATTCAGACCTATTAGATGCCTCTCTATCGAATCTCTGAAATGGTAAATAGTTGTTTTGATTTGATTCTGTTTGAGAAACAATAAATAGATTTACTTTTAATTTTATTTTGATTTTGAGACTAGCTACAAAATCGAAAGATTCTGTAGCCAATCTATTTAAATTATTTGTTTGTATTATTATCTAAACTTTGATTTCATTTTATCATTTCAGGTAAACAATAGATTATGGTGCTATGTTTAAGGAAAATGAATCATGGGTTAAGCGTTCAATGGCTTAGTAATTTCTCATTTTTGAAAAAACAATGTTATTAATGTAATTATTTTTTATTTAAAGACTCCAACAAGAGTATCCTTTTGTTACTCTATTTTTGTAAAACAAACTTATTTTCAGGGATCTTCCTCTATCTTGTATGATAAGAGGTAACAAACCCAAGACATGTTTAAATAGTTATTGTTGCCTGGTGTTAAGGGCACGTTTTTCTGGAGCATAGAATGGACATATAATTTTGGAGTGATATAAGAAAGCAATTTTCTATTAGTTTTAGACCTGTGTAAACTATGCAATGTTTGCTTCATTGTATTCTCCTATAATTTCTATGTTATGAAATGTTACTTGTGTTGATTTAGCTTTAGAATTTTCTTCACATAATATTTTATATCGTCGATTATCTCAATGTTGTCCATTATCTTTTGGCCTAGTTTGTACCTGTGATCAATCAACTATTTAGGTATTTTTTGAGTTTACTCCTGATGTTAAATGGTTGATAATATCACTTCTCAGGATTGAGATTTATTTCGTTCTCAACTATTGGATATATTGAGGTCATAGGATATATAATTATTTATCTTTCTGTCATTATAAATTCACTCCAAAATATGAAACACTCCCTTGAATTTCTTCAGGAAGTATTATGATTGTTTCTGGCATAGGTTTCCAATTAATACAGGACAACATGAGCTCACACAACGCAAAGAGATGAACTTAGTTTATTATTGTTGATTAGCTAGAGGTTAGTAGATGTATTGTTTTCCTTTATTTAAAGTTGTTTATATATGAATGAATAATGATTGCATTATTTAGATGTTAATTATCTTTGTCTATTTTCATGATATCATTCCAATTAGATTCATTTAGTATTTATTAGTTTAACATTAGAGAGAGTTCGGTTTTTACTTAATCTTGTTTAGAAACACTATTTCAAACAATGGCTTTCGCAAGATTTCATGTAAACCTTGTAAGCTGTATATAATCTTTGTACATTAACACTATTAGCTCAACATTTTGTAATTAGTGTGTTGATTGTTAGAATATTATTCTTAGTTAGTCTATTTTCATTTCATTGTTTTTAGGACCCTAGTTGGCTAACAGAGCCATAAAACCCATCAGGTTATATCATACCAAACGGGTTGGGTTAAATAGACAACTCTAGTCTAGATCTATCCTTCCCATTGACGGTGTGTCATAAACATCTGTCAACAAATGGCGTTAGAAGGAGGGCCTAAAATTCATTGATGGCACATGGAGGTCATAAGACTCCCCCCAAAAATAGTTCTCCTGTTGTAACACACAGTCTCTTAGACACCAACGTTACACTTGAAACAAATAATACCTCAAACAATACCCCTGACATTCTCGTCGAACCAGTAACACCAGTTCCTCAAGGGATTGACGTTCAAGAAATTGTTTGCCATTCGATGATAAGAACTTAGAGTGCTTTATCCTGTATCAGACAACTTGGTAGACAACTTAATCAACCCCTTTATTTCACCATTCTTCAAGAACAAACTCAAGACATTGGTCTGCCCCAAAACCATTTAGGTGGTAATATTACCAAACCTGCTAAAGAAATTATCCTTGGTACTAGAGGATCTGGTATTCCACCATCCCCACCTGTTTCTTCTCCACCCTCTTTAGGAGAGGAATCCTCAGACGAAGGAAGATCTTCATATGAACCATTTCAACCTTCAACTCCACCAATTCCAATGGAAAACCAAAATAATCTCGCCAGACCTTGGCTCGATCAAGATGTTGTGGTAGTACCTAGACCCCAACACCCGTTGCCCAAACATCCAGAGAAATGGATGCCCAAATTTGATCCAGATTCGAAGCAATCAGCTGAGGATCACATCAAGAAATTTATGTTAGATTTTAGACTCTGGAGTGTTGAACATGAAGATGTCATGTGCATATTGTTCCTGTACACTTCTGAGGGGAATGCCTCAACCTAGTATTTTTCATAACAACCTCAAACCATCGTCTCTTGGGATAAGTTTGAAACCTGTTTTCTAGAAAAATTATGAGATGATAAATCTCCGGAAGTCTTAGTAATGGAACTCTCTAGTTTGAAAATGAACCCTAAAGAAAAAGTTAAGGACTTTAACTAGAGATTCCTAACGTTAAAAAACAAAATCCCTGTAGATTCGTTGCCCGCAGAAAATCTGATTGTCGCATACTATACTAAGGCTCTACACAACAACATAACCATATGGGTTAAAAGGTCCAAAAATAACACATTATTAGAAGCCTTTGAGGAGACATTTCTAATTGAGAAAGACATTTTGAGATTAAAATATAATCTAAATAGTGAGATTGAAACAACTTCATCTTCCAAAAAGAAAATAGAAATTCTCACCAGACCTCCTCAAACCAAAAATCAACAAGAGACATTAGACTTGGAAAGTTTTCAGAAAGATTTCCTAAATTATCCAATCAAGTCATAGACTTGAAAATATCCACTGAGGAGGCATTTACAAGTAAAGAAGGTTTTATACCATCTTTTAGAAAACCTTTTCCTCCAAACCGACCAAACCCGACCATAGAAGGTCTAAAATTTGAAGGTCTACATTATGCTTTGCAAACAATTGGAAGCACATGATAACTTTGTTTCCGCTCCCTCTGAAAATCATGATGATACGGGTGAGGAAGAAACACTTGAGGAGGAGTACTCATCTCCTCCTGTTTTCGGGATTTTTCAGACAACATCTTTCAAGCAAACTTTGAAACTCAATCCCTATAACACTTGAAGTAAAACACAAAACAAACATTCAACTGAAACAAGTAGAAATGTGGTTTCAAAACAGCCAAAGCAAACTAAAACAAGAAAAAAATATGTTGCCCCAGTTTTAGAATATGATTTGGTTGAATATCTTAAAAAACCAAGGGCGAATATTTCAGTTTTAGAGTTACTAAAATTTTCACTTATCCTACAGAAAATGCTCCAAAGTATTGCTGAAAATAACAAAAGGAACGATCATATTAGCAAGAAACTAGTGGAAAGTGACCCAAACAAAGCTAAAGATGTCCCAGGTGTTGGGGCTCAGAAATGTCCTATTCTCATCCACCTTTCACTTCATAATTCTCCACATTTCATTGACCCATTAACCTTTCATGACATCATTTCCATAGATATACTTGGGTTTTACCTTATTGTTCTCCACTTTATTCATTTTAGTATTAAATGGGAATTTGTGATTAAATGTTAGAAAATTGACATGTTTTCATATATATCTCAAATATGTGTGAGCTTTGTAATGTGTAGGAATATGTGAAGGATTAATTCAAAAGGACTTCTCGAATACTTCCTCCACGATTTCAAGATTTGAGGAGATAATGGAAGCCCATTCCAAGGAGAAGATCATAGAGATTTGGTTGGAATATCTTATCCAAGATATATGAGATACATGTGTGAGGATTTGAAGGGATTATATTTTTTAATAATAGGAAATAGGTTGAGAGAAAATTGGATCTGTAATAATGAGATGGTTATCTTATCTTCAAGGCTCTCATGTATAAAAGAGGGTGCTCTCTCTTCATGAGATTTCAGTTGTAAGTAGAGAATTAGAGTAGTCATTAGGATTCGAAAGAGAAAGAGATTCTTAGCTTTGATTCATGGTTTTGGTTTTCATGCTTTCATTATTTTGTTATGAAGATTGATTTGATTATTGAATGTAAGATTGCTTCATTGGTGAGAGATCTCATATGTTGTTATGCCATTCAACTCTTCAATTGTTGTATCTGCTTTTCCTTCATCTAGTTCTCCACTTCTAGATTAATTTCCTTCATGCAATTTCCCATTCTTAGAATAATTTCATTTACGCAACTAGATTAATTTCAATTCCAGTCGTGTGTTAGATTAACAATTTAATTCCAGTTGTGTGTTAGATTAATGATTCTATTTCAGTCGTGTGTTAGATTAATGATTCAATTTTAGTTGTAGCTTAAACATTAAATTAGATTAGTCCCACTTCAATCTTGCATATACTTTGCGTGTGCTTCGTCAGTTTACGAACCCCGGGTTGACAAATTAGATAGTTGGGAAAGTACTACAACTCAATTAATACAACATTATTTTGGCCCAATATAACGACAATCATTCCCTTGTCACGATTGTTGTTCCTTTTGCTGTTCATTTGAACAGAATGATTGTTGTTCCTTTTGTTACAATTGTTGTTCCTTTTTCTGTTCATTTGAATGGAATGATTACTGTTCCTTTTGTTATGATTGTTGTCCCTTTGTAGGGGTCGCATCTCTGGAGGACAAGTATTGAAAACGAAAGGTAAGTAGGCGACAAGTAAAACGCTTGTGCCAACGCCTACCTTTGGATGATGCATAAAGGTTATATTTTAGGACATATTTAGAGCCCAACACCATGTAAAAAGTCATCTGAAAATCAGGATACAATTCACATATTATTAAAAACTGTAGGTAATTTAGATAAAACTTTTGCAGGTACAACCACAAAAAATCAGCAGAATTCTGTTGTTTCTTCACGAAAAAATGTGCCTCCTTTTTTATTAACTTTCAAAATATTCAATAGGAATGTGTTAAACTATATGGTTGATTCTGGTGCCTCGTCAAATATGATTCCTTTATCTGTGTGTCAGAAAATTAATGCTGAGGTAAAACCTTCTGATTTAAAGATCATTCAGTTATATCGAACTAACGTTAAAGTTATTGGTGAACATAAAAATGTGTTGATAAGATTATTGTCCAATCCCAAGGTTCACCAAGTAATTGATATTATTGTTGTTGACATTCCTGAAGTGTATGGTTTATTTTTTGGTAGATATTGGTTAGAACAATTACATGGTTATTTTGCTACAGATTGGTCTCATTTATGGCTGCCAAAAAATGGACATCCCAACAAGACTAGAATAAACAAAGAACGTTACCTCAAGTACTATTGGCCCTTGACCAGGTTTTAAGGAAACGCTGGTCATGTTTGACCATTTTTGGGACTTCGACAGGCTGGTCAAAGACGAAGCACCCAGGCGAAGCGGAGATCGCGATATCTTGCCCTTTTTGCAGGCTTTTTGGGATTTTAGGGTTTATGTCATGGACATGGGATGTTGGCCCATGGGTTTACCCATTCTTAGCCCCCTTTTTGTAATGTATAAATAGATAGATAAGCGATGTAATAAGTACTAGAATCAACTTATTGCAAGTGGTAAGTTACTAGTCATTGATCGGCTTAGTGCATGGCTAGATGGATTTTTACATGAATGTGTCGAGACTTGCAGAGCTAAGTGCAAGAGTTTTGTAAGTGCTCTGTGTGAACAAACTTTGTAAGGATTTGTGATTTGATCTAATTTGGGGAAGGAGGATCTGGCGAGCTGCGCGCAGATCTCCTATCCTTTGCAGAGTTGGATCTATAGCTTAGTGCACGTAAGAATATTGGAAGAGATTAATAAAGAAGAAGAAGAGTTGGTGGGCGTAGCCCCACACTGGGGTGAACCACATATATTCTGTGTTGATGTGCTTTGTGCAATGTTGTTCATAATTTTCATGTATCTATTTTCTTAGTGCACTTTTCTTGATGTGTGATAGGTAGATCCATTGATGGTTAGTGCTTAGTATATGAATAAATGCTAGATCTGATCTGATGCTATGTGATAATGGATTAGATGTTCTTGATATTTATTGCTACTGCACTGATATGCAATTAGGGTTAATCTGTGATGTGAACAATAGTCATAACTTAGTGCATTCTATTGGCTAAGTGCTATGTTAAGTCTTGTAATCACATATCTGTGTCCCATCTAGGTTGCAGACATTTGAGTTCTGCAACTCCCCCTGCCTCTACCTCGGGTGAGACTTCATATGCTTCCCAGGTGTTGCCCAAAGGGCCGGTAGTTAGGGTTTTGTTGGTGTGTTGTTGAAGTGTTGAACCTTGGGTCTTCCCCTGTGTCAACAAATGGTTATGTTGCCGGGACTGAAACTGTGATTGTTGGGAACTGAAGAAAAGAGAAAGATCTGTGCGTAGATGTGTTGCTGTAGTGCATAGTATTCTACTTGAATTACGAAACTCTGTGCTAAAAGAGAAGTCTGATCTGAAGAAAAGAGGTAAGATCTTAAAGCTTTGTGCTCCGGTAAAAGTAAGATAAGTGGAAATGTTTTCTTCAGAAGTATGAATTTAGGTATGTTTGATAGATTTTGTCCTAGTTTGAAAACTAGGGCACAACTAGAAGAAATAAAATTTGATCTGAATAGATTTGATAGAGATAGTGAAAGATATGTTATTCCTATGCATAGAAAGAAATTTTGAACTAACAAGTGGATGCAGGAACCTAGAAATAATTTTTGCAGGATGCAGGTTCATCACTGTGATCCAAGTGCCCAGTAAAGAAAAGGGTGGGGATCGTTTAAAAGAAAGAGAGGATTGACACTATGTTATAACTGCAGAAGACCGGGACATCTTGCTAAGGAATTCCTTGGTATAGGTCCTATTTGTATTTGTTGTAAAGCTGTTGGCCATGAGGTTTTGGATTTCCCTAGAATGATTGCTAAAGTTGAAAATATGAACACGAGACAAGAAAATCATGAAGAAGGTCAAGAAACTAGGGATATGTTATAAAACCAGAACAAATCAGAATCTATGTTATTATAGCTGAAAGAAACCCTGAATGATCACAAAGACATCAATTTACCAGAGATATTAAAAGAAAAACAATGTATAGAAATAAGAATAGGAGAATTTGACATAGACTGTGAATTAGATGAGGAAACACATGTGAATCTTATGCCATAAAGTACTTGGGAAATTTTGGGAAAGCCTACTACGATTCCTTCATTGGGAAGGACAGGACTGTTTAAAGGAAATATGATAACCCTATGTGGAAGAGTTACTAATGTACCTATCATTTCTCATGGAACATCGACCGAAGAAGAATGTGAAGTCATTAAGTTTGTTGAGAACAATGCCCCTTTTTCACTTTTGTTAGGAAATACCTAGATTGAGAAAGATCAGATCCGAAGAAAAGAAAAGGAGGAAGCCATGGAATAGAAAAAGCAAGAATTAAGGGACTTCATGGCTAGAAAAATAGCGCGACTAGTGCAAGAAAAAGAGGACAAGTCGAAGAAACTAAGGGCCCAAGACTTAGTTGTCGAAGTTGAAAGAACACAAGAAGGCTTAAAAAACTTGTCCATGCAGGAAATAAGTGCATCTACCTTGGGAATAGTAAGAGAAGAGATATTACACTCGAACCCTTTGAAAGACCCTCAACAGTGCGAAGTTACTACGCTAAGGGAAGAAAATACTAATAATGGAAAGAGAAACCTAGAGAATCAAATCATGGGAAAGAAGGCCAAAAATATCAGTAAGAAGAAAGAAAAGTTAGAAAAACTACAGGAAGCTCCAGAGAAGACTTCACAGAAGGAAGGATTTCAGAATTTGAACCTCATCGGGATAGTAGAACAATACAGAAAGACACTTCGCCACGATGAAGCTATATGACCGTTGGAGGCGTCCCGACCATTAGAATGATGCTCCAAAATGGTTAGAAACACAGTTATTTCCGAAAATATCGCCATGATACCATTGAGACCACGCCATAATGGATAGAATCGTATTGATTGAGGCATTTCGACCCGTTGGAGGAAACCGTTACGACAATTCTTATTTAATCCGTCGAATGTTGCACTGGGACCAATTTTTGCAAACCGAGATATCTGAGTTAAACAGATATGTGATTTCATACCACACTGTGCTGTCTAGACCTCACCATTGATTCGATTACCATGAGTATCTTTTCACATAAACAATTTATTTGACCATGAGTGTGTATGTCGGGAGAACGTAGCGCAGTAGAGAAGTCTATGGAGGAGATCTTAATAGATCTTATGACTGAGAAATTCATGTCTGTAGGAGTACAGGCATCGCTGATGGGCGAATTTCAAGCATCCCCCTCAACTGGACCTTGATCTGGGACATCCTGAACTGTGACGGAGAAAAGAAGCAAGCACCGCGACGATCTGGTGAACGCAAAGAAGATCCCGTCGATCTTTCCCAACTACATCCTGCCTTTGGATGGAGAAGTTAGTCGTGACAGTGACCTGTGGGATTTAAAGTACACACTCATCACTGTGTACGTCCCGAAGGGGATATGCACAGTCAGAATTTAGTTGGGAATGATCCCAACTCTCAAGATAAGTGATTTCAACCTCGACGATAGGAATAATTATGCGATGCTCTCACTGGATAGGTACCTAACAAAGACGTTTGGGAAGAAGCCCAAGATAGTTCCCCAGCCGTGAATCAAGGAGATCAAAATATTGAAAATATTGAACGTAATGAAGATCCCTCACTTTGACCGATGTTGGTTATATCTTCTTCTATACTATTTGAGTTATTGACCTAGGGTTCATTTCTTTCGGGTTCCCAATAAAGTGTCTAAAACTATCGACCCTCTTAGTAAACGAGAAGGCAACACAACACACAGAATGTGGTGCATAGTCTCACCCAAGATAGATTTAATGGGTGGCTGCAAGACTCAGGTGTTTACAACCTAGGATTGAATATGAGATATGAGAACTCGACCTTTGAACCATTATTAGAACCGGTAAATGCAACATAATATTATTCACGACTATGCAGTAAATTCAACAACTTGTTCCCTCAATATCACAACAACATTTAAACAAGCAATATAATAACTCATTCACTCATTAAGCACAACAAATAACTACTGAAAAGAGGATAAATATATGCATGAATTCATCATATTACACATATATTACTGTGGTTCACACCCTCCTAGGCTATGTCCACAAATATTTGTCTCTAGTCTCTTTTATTATGATAGTTCTTCATCTACAATGTCGTGCACTTACAAATATCCTCAGATGGGTACAATCTATATGAGGCAAACTAGATAGCACCATTCTCCTCAGCCTATGATCTAATCCTCAATATCTACCTTCTCTCATCTCCTCTAGCTCAATAGCTTACAAAACAGTTCATACAACAAAATGTAAACCCAATTACTAACTAAGTCAGAGAAACTACAAAATTCGTGAACAACCAAAACAACAACAACAATAAACGCCCTCTATAATACCTCAGTATTGGTATTTATACATATTTGTCTCTTCATCCATTACAATACATTACCAAAACCCTAACCCTACCGACGTTAGGTCTTCCTCTCGTACGCGTGTTGTTCTTCCTTCTAGCTGTAGCTTTCCTTGTGCACACTTTCTTTCATGCGCACGTGTTGTGTTTCCTTCTAGTTGTTGCTTCACTCTCTGCATGCTTTATTTACTCACTATCATCCTTCTTTCCACTTCGACCTGCTGCCAACAGGCCCCCAACACTGACACGTGGCTCTTCTTGAGCCACCTAATCCTTCTAAGCTTCCTCGATCTCCTTGGTGATCATCTGGAACTTTTCCTTGAGCTCTGCTGCTTATGTCTGTGCCTATGCAATCTTCTCCTTCATTGTGTCCACTACCTGGACTATAACGTTGTCGCTGATCAATCCTGCACATTCTTCCTGGGTTTGTGCTATATGTGTCTTATCTTCCTTTTCTTGTTCCAGGACTTCTACTACCCGCTCTTGCAATGGTTCCATTTGATCCTGCATCTCTTGTTTCTGAGTTTTCCCAATGATTAGCTCTGATTTTAATCTCTTCATATCCTGCGTCCCTTTGACACGTTCTATAATTGGTATTGTCTTCTACTTCTTCTTGAGCTCTTGGATCACAATGCTGATCCTCTCTTATTCCATGTCCCATTTGTGGACCTGCTAATCCTCCTCCAACCTGGTCCAAAGATGTGTTGCTTTATCAAACAAGTCAGTTGCTGTGATAACCTACTACTCTATATCCTACAACTATGTTGTTTCTTCCTGCTTCCTTTTTTGCTTGACTGTCGATGGAGTGGTTGGTATAAGCTGTTCTCGAAGATCCTTGATCTCCTTCTAGTATTGATCAATTTCCTGTGCAATCCGATCAATATTTTTTTCTGTTGTGATTGCCTCACTCTGTGCGGCATGTGGAATCTTCTCATAAGTTCCTGCCAATTTCTACTCCAATCCTTTTATGCGCTCCCTTTCCACTTAGGTCTCATATTTAGCCTTCTCATATACTATTTCCAGCACGTCCCACTTCTTTGTTGCCTTCTTCAATTCATTTAAGTCTCTGTGTGCACGAGACTGTACCACGTGGTTTACACTCACTTGCAACCTCTGTAGTGCCCTTGATGGTATCCTTGTCAACATAAGTTGGATTTGGCTTAAGTCCTTCAAGGGTTTCTTCCCCACAATTTTTTCCATGCACAACATACTAGGGTTGATATGGAATGTTACATGTGGCTGCAGTATGGCATGGACTGACTCTAGTTCTTCTTCTTGCACTCTTCAATCTATCTGCGGTGCTGATGGTTCGGTTCCCCTACTTCTTGCTATCGGCCCTTCCTTGATCTGCTTGATGAGCTGGTGCATGTCTGTTAGCTCCTCTTGGATATTATCCCTATGGTGTGAAACATGGTCGAGGTCCTCAGTTAGAAAATCCTGGACCATTTGGGCTATCATTCCCCGTCATAATCCATGATCATATACTTTGGCAGTGTTCATTGTGACTTCGATTTCTTCCGAGCGACTCTTATTTGTGTGGCTGGTCTCTTATTTCCCCCTGGTTCCTGTGTGTTGGGATTTGTTGCTTTCTCTTGCGCGAGATCGGCCTGTTGTTGTTGCTCCTGGGCCAACTTCGTACTCTCCTTCTTCCCCTTCTAGTTCCCTATATTATTTGGCCCTTCATCTGTCTATGTTGTCTTGCCTTGGCCCATTCTTGGTCTCTTGGGCACTTGGATTTCCGAAGGCCGCGTTTCTCCCTGCTCTGCCTCTTCTTCTACTGTTATTTCTGGTACTTCCTAGGTAATGTCTAGGATCCTCCATTCATTGAACCATTCTCTGATGACCATGTCAATATCACCCTCTATGATGCAGTAGCGCATCTATAGCCACTGTTTATCTGAATCCTTTCTTGCATGTATCCACATTGTGTGTAGTGTGGCCTAGAAATTGGCGATGTCCGCATATCGCGTGATAACTTTTGGTGTGATTCTCCAGATCCCGGAGATGGCTTCCTCTAGGTCGTGTAGGTATCCTTCAAATATGGATCTGTTCATCCTCTTGTGACTAGCGCTCACCGTCTCCTTCAGTAGTGAATACCTCTTTCCCTGGTTTGGATTGGGTCTGGTATAGAAAGTTACGTACCTTGGTTCCCTCCAGCCCATAAAGGCTATGAGCATGATCAACCAAGAGTAGTGAAACTTTGTTCCTAGATCCTGCGCATACTTTCAGTCATCTAGGAACAAGTTCAATAGGTACGGTTCCCAACTCATTGAGGTGCCTTCTGCAAATTGGGCTGCAATTGCAACAACTCCAGCTAGGACTTCCTCCCTATGGTATTTTCTTAGCAACTTGCAGGCTAATAATTTCATGCCCAATTGTGTGGCTGCAATGTTGATCCTTGTGATGATGATCCCTCTTGTCCCCCTGTCATTGCTGTACTTCTTCTTCATATCTTTTTCTAGATCTTTCTCCTTGGTTTTGTCATCTAGAAACAACGCGGGATCCATTCCACGAATTGGTAACCCTGTTATGTTCGCAATAAGCTCAATGGCTATGAGGATGGGCTTGTCCAACCATAGATCCCCTCCATGTGTGACTGATAGTACTTTTTTGACATGTGTGGTTGCGTACTGACCTATGCTAAAGTGTGGTAAGTCCAACAGACCTAAAATTCTAGTTTTCTGTAGCCTAGCTGCCCACTGGAGTGGCTGCTTGATCGGTTCACCAACCTGATTTATGCTTGTAGTATGGATAAAGACCCTCTTCACAAGTTCCAAAAACTTGGCGTTGTCTGCTACATCATGGTCAGAGTATTTAAGCTTCCCGATATGAACCAGTTGTTACACATCAAAATTACTCACTTTGATAGTGTCGCAAGTGTCATCATTACAAAGGTCGCAAGTGTCGCATTTTGCTCACAAGGTCGCAAGTGTCACATGTTGCTCACAAGTGTCACAAGAGAGCATACTGCCATGATGCCTATGTCGTGCCCATAATGACATGAGAAAGAAACTTGAAACACCTCAAACATCTGATTTGGAAGAGGAGAAATGAGTCAATAGGCTTGCAAACCTTTTTCCATATGAAAGCACCTTAAAAACTAAGTTTTGGAGAGGAGCGCTCCCCCTTACACTATCTCGGAGCGCCGACGCTCCCCATACACTGTCAGGGAGCGTTATAACGCTCCCTGGCCCTTTTGAGGGAGCGCTATAGATTTTGAGAGCGCTGGCACCCCCTAAAGCCTACTAGGGAGCGCTACAACGCTCTGATGGCCCTTTTGAGGGAGCGCTACCTATTCTGGGCGGTTGTTAAGCTGTTGAGATGAATGGGGGAAGCATCTTTTTATTCTTAGAAGGCAGTTGAGCTCAAATCCCTGATCAATCCATGATCTTAGGGCAGATCCTCAACTAAAGGAGGAAAATCCTCACCTTCCCCAAGGATATCTCAAGTGGTTGAGCCTCTCCAAGGCTATATAAGAAAGATTTCTAATGGTGAAAAGGGGAGGAGAAAGGGGGAATCACACCAAACTTATGGTCCCATAAGTGAGGAGGAAGAACTGAATATGTGAAACTTATGATCTTGGAGGAAACTTGCAGTCAGCCAAAGGAGAGAAATCATTGACGCTGCTGTCATCCAGGTTGTGGATCGTTTAGGCAAGGGTTAGACGAAGAGGACTTGATGAAGTTGTCGCATTCGCATCTACGATTGTAAGTACTGTTGTCGTTATTCTCATTAATATGACACGCTTGGCCTGTTTCTTTCTAG
>ML789424.1:837093-851630 GCA_009831015.1 Picea engelmannii
TTATGGTCCCATAAGTGAGGAGGAAGAACTGAATATGTGAAACTTATGATCTTGGAGGAAACTTGCAGTCAGCCAAAGGAGAGCAATCATTGAAGCTGCTGTCATCCAGGTTGTGGATCGTTTAGGCAAGGGTTAGATGAAGAGGACTTGATGAAGCTGTCGCATTCGCATCTACGATTGTAAGTACTGCTGTCGTTATTCTCATTAATATGACACGCTTGGCCTGTTTCTTTCTAGTTTGTGTCTAATGTTACATGAACTTATCATTCAGTGATAGATCTTTTTTCAAGCTAATGTCAATAGAGTAGGAAGTGGTCGTACCTTGTTTTGTCCACAGACCTCAGCAAGGAGCAAAGGATTGGAGCGCAACTCAGAGCCTGCAGGGACAAACGTCGGTTAAGAGGTACTTCTGTTACTCTCCCTTCTCATGCATTAGGATTAGATAGATTCGAAAGAAATTCAGTGTCCATGATAAGCACTTTTCTGTCTAGGGTTAAGGTCAAGCCTTAGAGGTCGATCTACTTGTCTGCAGGCAGATTTTCCTACAACACCAGTAGCTCTGGTCCTACCTGTACCCCCTCTGGTATGCGTGGTAGAACAATTTCTTCTACTAGTTTCTTGCGAGGTGACCTTGGTATTTGTATCTTGTCTTTCTTCCGCTGTGGTGGCTAGCTTGAAGTTCCAACAACTTTTGGTTTCTCCTCCATATACCATTCCTGAAAATCTAAGGCATCTTCACTCATCTCCCCGGCTGGGTGGTCTGAGATGATCATTTGAGACTCGTCTGGCTGAATTTCTATCATCAGTTTCGACGCCATGCCATTAAATTTCAGAGATGATTTTGTATTCTCTGGTTGCACCTCCTTCAGGGTTTTTATTTCCTAGTTTTGTGGCTCCCGCGCTGCTCCCGGCGTATCTACATTCATGGCCTCTGCTACTGGCTATTGAATTTCCTCCAGTATCGGTGTGGGTTGTATTGGTATTGTCTCTGGGGATGGGATTTTATCGATATTGGCGATATCCAATAGCTCCTGTTCACCTTCTTCCGCCTGTCCTCATGACTTGGTCTGAACTCTGGTTTTCCTGGCAGTCTAGCTTGCTTCTTCTTGCTTAGGCAGTGCCATGGCGGTGAATGTCAAGTGTCTGCTGGATTCGAATGGTCTCTATGATATCTGTGAACTCACACTGTGCTCTTTAGCCTCTTTTTCTCTGCGTCTGTTTTATTTTCATGAATAGACTATTGGCTCCCTCGCTCGTGTGTTGTATGGATTTCCCATGAAGCTTGTCGGGGATGCTTCCTTAATTACAGGTTTAATGCACCTTGATCACTGGTTCAATGCATATTTGGTAGTTTTGTACTTTCCATTACTCCTGCTGTGCCATGTTTTGTTTGCACGATTGATGTGGTGTCCCATCGATCCTTTCCATCCTTTAATTCCTCCTAGTTCTGTCCTGTCGTCCTACTTTTGTCGACTCTGCTTTTCCCGCTTGTTTCCCTTTGGATGTGACCATTGTATTTTTCCTCGCCAAGTTTGTGTTTCTAACTTTTCTTGACCTTTATTCCTCTGGTGCCCTGTGCCCTCTTTTCTTCTTTCCCTTTTGGTTCTTTTTGACTATAATATATATATATATATATTTATTTTTAATTTTTTACTGTGTGGTGGGTGGTCGACTGTCCTTGTACAGCTTCAATCAGCTTCCATTGATCATTCCTATGAGTTCTGCGCCTAATAAATCTCTTAACTGTACAACTCCTCCATCTATGACAGATTTTACTTCGTATGGTCCTAACCAATGCATTCTAAGCTTTCCTGGGTGTTGTAACGATTTGCAGTCATAAATCAGTACGAGATATCCTTCCTTGAATGTTTTCTTCTTGATGTGTCTATCGTGCCAAGATTTGTCTCTTGCTTTCTGAAATTGTTGGTGGAATACTGCCAAGATTCATTCTTCCTCCATGGTTAGTAACTAATTCAGTCTCTCTTGTACTTCTCCTCTTTCTGTCATTTGTGTGATCGCTGCTACGCGCATGCATGGTACTAAAAATTCTAGCGATACCACTGCTTCTTGGCCATAAACCAGTTGAAATGGCATGTGCCCCATCAAATTTTTTCACGTAGTCCTGTATGCCCATGATACTGCTGGTACTTTGAGGTCCCATTTATCCCTTTTGATATTGCAAATCTTTGTCAGCGTGTTCTCCAAATTTGTTTTGAAGGCCTCCACTATGTCATTTGCTTGTGGATGATATAGTGTGCTCTTATGGTGATGGAATTCAAATTCTTCAGTAATAGCGTTGATGGTATTGTTTATGAAGTGCATGCCTTGGTCCCTCATCAAAATTCTTGGGCACCCAAATCTAGTAATGACTTGTCCAAATAGAAAGTGCGCTATTGTTTCTGTGTTGCAATCCTTCACTGGTGTGGCTTCCAACCATATTGTTAAGTATTCTGTCGTGGTGATAAAGCACCTCACTCCTGTTATTTTTGCTAGTGGGTTGATTGGTCCCACAAAGTCTATTTCCCACTTGTCAAATTCTTGTAATGTTACTTGTGGTCGTAATGGCATCTCGTCCCTTTTGTTGGGTTTGCCTACCCTTTGACAAACATCGCATGTTTGACAGTATTCCTTTGAATCTCTATGAATCATTGGCCATGAAAGTCCTGTGCACAATACCTTTTGTGCAGTAGCTTTACCTGCATAATTACCTCCTGCAATTCCCTTGTGGGATTCTGCTAAAAATCTTGGTCTTTTGTGCTCTAACACATATCTTTGCAATATTCTATTTGCGCCCATTTTGTATAGGTGTCCTGCAATTAGTTGATAGTCGACAACGTGGACTACCAGGTTTTTCTTCTGTGTGGTGCTATATTCTTACGGCGCAGTAATTGTACTCAAGTACTGAATGATATCTGCAAAGTGTTAATCAACAATTTGTACTGAGAATAACTGTGCATCTGGAAAGTTGTCTTCTAAATTTGTAGTCTCTTCTCCATTTGTGACCCTTGATAGGTGGTCAGGTCCCACATTCAATTTTCTTGGCTTGAATATTACTTCAAAGTCAAATTCTTGGAATAGTAATAACCACCGACAGATTCTCCCCCCCAACACTAGCTTGTTGACTAGGTATTTCAAGGCTGAGTGATCCGTGAACATCTTAAAGTGTTTTCCCAATAAGTAACGACGAAACTTTTGAAGTGCATAGACCATAGCTAGGCATTCTCTTTTTATCGTGTTACAGTTATGTTCTGAGTCTGATAAATTTCTTCTCGCAAATGCTATCGGGTGATCTAAGTCTCCTGCTCCTGGCTACGCCAAGATAGCTCCAAGTGCTATAGTTGATGCATCTACATGCACATGGAATGTCTTCTCCCAGTTTGGAAATACTAATATCGACGCTGTGACCATTTTTTATTTCAGGGTATCCAGACCGTGTTGACGCTCATCATTCCACTGGAACTTTGTATCATTTCTTAGCATCTTTTCCATTGATGTAGTGATCTGCGCATATCCTTTGATAAATTTCCTATAATAACCTGTGTGTCCCAATGTCACTCTTAGTTGATGGACTGTTTTTGGTGGTGGTAAGTTAACAATGTCCGTGATCTTTGCAGGATCTACTATCAAACCTTGTTTTCATACAATGTGGCCCAATAGTATCCCAAACGATGTTTCAAATATGCATTTCTTTATGTTTAGTGATATCTGGCACTACCTACATCTTTCTAACATCAGCCGTAAAATCTCCACATGTTTTATTAACAGACTATAGACTATCCAATCATCCAGGTATACTTCAAGAAACTGATGGATGAATTCCTTAAACACAATAATGACTACTCTGAAAAGATTGTTGGTCCATTCTTCAGTCCAAATGGCATGACTGTGTATTGGTAAGATCCCCATTCTGTCATGAACGTGGTCTTGCATCTGTCCTCCTGTGCTATCTTAATCTGATGGTAGCCTGAGAATCCATCAGTGAATGAGTAAGCTTCATGTCCTCCCATGTTATCTAACACTTCATCGATGAACAATGTAGGGAACAAGTTGTGTAAGCATGCATCGTTCAACTTCCTCAAGTCAACGCATATCCTGATCCCTCATTGCTTCTTGTCCTGAACTACCATCAGACTTATCCATTCTGACTCCTCAACCAGTTCTATGATCCCAGCTTCGAGCATCTTGTTGATCTCATCTTTGAATTTATGTTTATATATTGGGTTCAGTTTGTAGGGTCATTGTCTAACAGGTCTCGCTTCAGTTCTGAGTGGTATCTTCATCTCTCATAATTCTCCTACTATACCCTTCATCTTTGTAAAGGTTGTGGGAAACAAGTTGTTGTATTTGTGCAACAACTCTATGATGCTTTATACTATTTTCCCATCCCAATAGTCTCCAATGTTAGCCATTTTAGGATGCTTGACTGTCCCAATGTTGACTTTATTTACTTTTATCATGGTGGAAATGACTTTCGATTCTATGGGTGGACCTTCCACGTCTCTTTCACCTTCTGGATCTTCAACCTAAATATCACGTGGATCGTCTTCATCTGGTGATTCCTCTTGCACGTGGTAACAAGAAAACAATTCCTTAACTATTTTCTTATGTTGGCATGTTCTCAGACAGAGGCAGAGTATGTGTGTTTTTCATTGATGGAAAAGATCATCACGATCAATAGAGCGATGATAGTATGGTGTAATGTCCCCACTTTGGGACATCATCACACTACAGAGGGTTATGATGACCAGAGTAGCCAGATGGAGGTTATAGCGAGTACAGGGGTATTTGAGAGGCATTGTGGGGTCCATCTTACATTGATGATCATATTCCATCATTATGAGCCATTCCACACAGGTTGGCTTTGGTTTCATTGCATTTCAACGATTTCCATGATTTTGACTATTTTGAGCCATTAGTCAATGGTATTCACTGAAGAGGTCATTTTGGGCACATTACTTGGAGGAACCTCTTAGTGTAATAGCTCATTGGAATCGGGAGGAGAAACACTACAGGATGGGATGGCTAGAAGTGACTTTCAGTGGCTAGGGAAGCCACAAGGAGAGATAAGGAGCTTCTCAAAGGTAAAAAGGTTAATTAATTAAAGTGATTTAATTAATTAATTAAATATTAATAAAATGAAAGTCACTTTGGAGGGACAAGGTGAGCCAAAAGTATAAAGGAAAGGCAAGGGCCTCTTCTCATTCATTCATGCATGATCTTATTTTGATTTCTAGCTTCTAGCTAGTGAGCCCAACATTGGGGGTTTTGAGGGTTTTGAGGGTTTTGAATTAACAAAACCTAGAGGATGATTTAGTGGTGAAAGATTCCACCTAGCTTGTCCCAAGCTTGGTCTCAGAGCTGCAATACGCTCCCACAACATTCTAGTTCCAGATCTACTCAGTTGTAGGAGGATTCCGCATTAGTTTCTTGTGCAGATAGAGAGAGGGCGCACCAATTGGCGATTTCCAGCAAGGGGGGCACACCATTCATTGAGGAGGGATTCATCCTAGCTGAGGAGAAGGGATTTCATGAATTCCAGGTATTGGGTTTCCTTTGCAGGTGCCTTGGCATCATTCTTGGTGGTTTTCTGGAGTCTTTCAATGGAGGATCAATTTGTATTGAGAGTGGGATGTTTTCCCAAGAGGAGGGCGCACCATCATTTGGAGAGAAGCTAGATCTAAGGATCTAGCAAGCGTTTTGATGATTTGAGCACTTGGGTTCTCATTACATCATCCTGATCTATCGGTTTGGAGAGTTTTAGGAGATTTGGAGGGATCTTGGAGATTCGGGAACCTGGGTTGTTCTTACCATCACCCGATCTACTGTTTGACACCTTTCTTGATATGATTGGATATCTTTGGCACCAGGGCCGAATTGTTGATGAGATTCAGTTATCCAGCAGAGTGTGGCATCTTCCAGCTTGAGGGGTTTGGCACTTGGCATTGGTCTTCATCTCTTATCCAGCCTTTGGAGGCTTGTTTTGTATCATCGGGAGCATTTTGTAGTGGCTCATACTTGTTATCTATTGTCTATCATCTTGGCCATCTGTTGAGCATTCCAGATCGACATCTCCATTGTAGCAGATTCATCTATTTTATGAATAAAGAAGATTTGAGATGTTTTGGCTTGTCTATCTTATTGCATATGGTTGAGGTATGTTCCATGGTTATGTCTTTCTGTTATTTACTGCATACACACATATAAACACAACTAAACAAATAGATCAACAAATTGTTTGACGAAATACCACAACCAGGAAAAAGTTTTTAAAAGGACACCAAAACAGTGATGATCCTTGCATAATGGCTTGGGATCATTACAGTGGTATCAGAGCTTAAATCCTGCAAACCTGAGGGGTATTTATGGATAGTTGGAAGGAGATGGATTTGTTTTACCTTGCTAGAGAGAGTATGATATGTAAAGGGGAATATTACGCCCTTGGGGAGGAAACTAGGGCTCAATTGACATTCCAACAATTTTTATCTATAAAAAATACTAGGTGAAGCAAAGAGGAGATTACATATTGGGTCAACATAGCAGAGGAAAAAAAATCTATGGATATTTTGGACTTTACTAGAGATATTGTTGAGTGTGATAAGGAATATCAAACCCTCAATGAGATTCTCAAAGATATAGTGACATTCCATCATTTTGTATCCTATAAAAATCCTAGCTGGAGCAAAGATGAGGTTACACATTGGGTCGGAATGGCAGAGGAAAATAGAGCTATGACAGCTAGATGGAAGGAAGCACAGAGAAACCCCACACCCATGCAGCCTTGCTACAGTTGCAAGGGGTTGTGGGAACCAGATCATAGGTGCTGGGGTAAGGACCAGGGGCACAATTTTGAGACACACTATGATAGTGATGATGACATGTGTGAGGATGGAGCGATAGAGGTTGATTCAGAACAATCGGATGATGACAGTGACTCTTGCACATAGGCTAGTGATATTGACCCTACCTTGGAGGATAGTGACGATGACTCTTGCATGGAGGCTATTGATGCTTGCACGCTTGAGGAGGATGATGACTCTTGTGTAGTGGATAGGCAGCAGGATGGACAGGACGATAGCACCAGTGTCTCAGCAGACATGTCACATACCATTGATGACCTTACGCCTCAGCAGAGTAGTGACACTAGTTAGGAGTCACACGTGTTAGCACCTAGAGATGATGAGCTTCCTATGGGAGTCATGACACATCTGTCACATGTTCAGACATCCATGATAGCCACGTCACATGAGGAGATCAGTGGCATGTCAGGTATGATGAATGAGCCTAGTGTGAGGGATGCACACCATGGATAGGTAGACCCACAGATCTAGGAGGAGGTACGGTACATACTGGAAGTTGACCTCACACATACAGGTCAGCCAGAGGAGATGGAGTCACAGATGTTGGAGACTCCATTGGTTGAGCAGATTCCGGAGGATGACAGGTTGATGGAGCACTTACTTCCAAGATTGGTCTGCATTGATGAGGATGCACTTTTTAACAGTCAGGATGACCATAACATGTGTCTGGATACATCTCTATGGGATCTAGGCACATAATATAGTAGCAGGTTGAGTGCATAGGAGGATACAACTTCTCATACAGGATACAGTGTGAGTTAGGGGGAGATGGCATCTAGTGATGAGATGCAGTGGCATACAGGAGTACCTAGCAACACGGTAGACAGTGGAAATTTCAACACATCATCTTATGCAGAGAGTGTTTTTGGGGATTCTAGAGTTGGCAGTAGCAGGACTGACTACCAACAATTGTTGACAGATAGGGATTATCTACTGAGGGTTGGTGAGATGTATCATGAGGCTCTGAGGGAGCAGGAGTTGGAGATGGACTAACTTAGTCAGGAGTTGGAGAGCACTCGGGGACTCTTGAGAGGCACACAGACCACCCTTCAAGAATCAGAGTCTAGGACATATGAGTCTCCTAAGGAGATCCATCAAAGATCCACTTCATCTGTCTTAGTGGACACTCAGATGTATCAATCAGTCACGTTGACAGAGGATGTTGATGATCTAGTAGAGGAGCACCAGTTGATGGGGGACACTTCCATTTTTTTCTTGGGAGTGGTTGATCTCCATATAGAGATTGATCCAGCCATACACCCATGATCTGTCATGCAACATGAGTTTGCGGGAGATGACAGGAGTATGCCGAAGCATACAGTGATGTGGGATAGCTCACAGAGACATGTTGAGATGTATGGTGGGATTCAGAGGGGTGTACTGCCTGGAAGGGAGGAGACACACTTAGGGGAGCATGCAGGTGCCACGCCTTTGTAGCAACATATGATTTTGAGACCTCACCTTCACTATTTTAGCAGTTGCCTCGGTGAGGGGAGATGGAGATTGGTTTACCAACAGTTGGAGGAGTTTATTTTGATTGTACCTGATGATTAGGGTTTAGTGATGACTACAGGTGAGCAGTTATCATGGATACCGATGGACGAGCTTCTGGTCGAATCCTTGGGATTGACCAAATCATGTGATGCCTTCCAGTCCTACAGTCAGTTGCAGATGTTTCTATTAGCCCGTCCTGACACTTTTATCATAGACAACAACATGAGGAGGGATAGGTCGTGGTTGAGGGAATGGAGAGTGAGTAGGCCGAGAATTCATGATAGGAGTACTTTTATGGCATACAGCAGGTCAGAGGTGGACCTTGTTAGACAGACAATTGAGACTTGGTGCGTGATGGTGAGAATCATAGACCAGGTGACGACAAATGAGCACAAAGGGCTTCTGACAGTGATTATCTTCACACATGAGCAGTTAGAGGAGATTGGAAGTGATAAATTTCCAAGCTTGCCATGGGACCCAGGAGTCCGTTTTGTTAGCACGATGCTCATGTTGACCCAGGTTGCACTAGAGAGCCACACACTCCACCTTGGTTTGGTTTGGAGTGGGTCTGCAGGTACTTGTCCTATGGGGCGAGACCCTTCCTTTTGCATGATCATCATGATAGGGCATGGAGATGTTTGGATAGGTACTTATTCTACATAGATGCCTTTACAGGTACAGTTTCTGGACAGTAGGTCCGATGGTCACATGTGTTTCAACTTGAGGATCCAGGAGAGGAGGATTTAGGATGTATGCAGGGGGCAGACAGTCATGGTCAGAGTAGTGCAGTGTTAGCATGGTTACCTTCGACAAATGTTAGCATGGGACCCAGGGATTGCAGGGTTGAGCATTTCACTGACTGACAGGGGCGAGTGGACCTTTGCAGGGGAAATTTGTTCTAACTTTCCATTTAGCTTCAGTGTTGAGGGGAGCACAGAGCATGAGGGAGTCTCATGGAGGTCTGGCAGCACCTCATGCTGGCATCATCATGAGTAGTTGATGGAAGCCATGTGGATCTTGGTATAAATTTGGAGGATGGACTCATTCCGATATGAGGCCATGTGTCATGTGCAGGAGGTTCACAGGTTTGATATCTTTCAGGACTATGCTTCACAGAGTATTGCAGTTCACTTCCTGATATCGGATCCAGGGGGTGGAGTGTACTATTTTTCGTCTTTGGAGGGGTTCTTCTATGTATCCCACATATGGACATGGGATCCTGGTATTTTATTTGAGGTGATTTGGTTATTTCTCGAGGACAAGCAATTTTCTAGCAGGGAGGACTATAATGTCCCCACTTTGGGACATCATCACAGTGTAGAGGGTTATGATGACCAGAGTAGCCAGATGGAGGTTATAGTGAGTACATGGGTATTTGAGAGGCATTGTGGGGTCCATCTTACATTGATGATCATATTCCATCATTATGAGCCATTTCGCACAGGTTGTCTTTGGTTTCGTTGCATTCCGACGATTTCCATGATTTTGACTATTTTGAGCGATAAGTCAATGGTATTCGCTGAAGAGGTCATTTTGGGCACATTACTTGGAGGGACCTCTCAGTGTAATATCTCATTGGAATCGGGAGGAGAAACACTACAGGATGGGATGTCTAGAAGTGACTTTCAGTGGCCAGGGAAGCCACAAGGAGAGATAAGGAGTTGCTCAAAGGTAAAAAGGTTAATTAATTAAAGTGATTTAATTAATTAATTAAATATTAATAAAATGAAAGTCACTTTGGAGGGAAAATGTGAGCCAAAAGTATAAAGGAAAGGTAAGGGCCTCTTCTCATTCATTCATGTATGATCTTATTTTGATTTCTGGCTTCTAGCTAGTGAGCCCAACATTGGGGGTTTTGAGGGTTTTAACTTAACAAACCCTAGAGGATGATTATGTGGTGAAAGATTCCACCTAGCTTGTCCCAAGCTTGGTCTCGAAGCTGCAATATGCTCCCACACCATTCTAGTTCTAGATCTACTCAGTTGCAGGAGGATTCCACATCAGTTGCTTGTGCAGATAGAGAGAGGGCGCACCAGTTGGGGGTTTCCAGCAAGGGGGGCACACCATTCATTGAGGAGGGATTCGTCCTAGCCGAGGAGAAGGGATTTCGGGAATTCCAGGTATTGGGTTTCCTTTGCAAGTTCCTTGGCATCATTCTTGGTGGTTTTCTGGAGTCTTTCAGTGGAGGATTGATTTGTATTGAGAGTGGGATGTTTTCCCAAGAGGAGGGCGCACCATCATTTGGAGAGAAACTAGATCTAAGAATCTAGCAAGCGTTTTGATGATTTGAGCACTTGGGTTCTCATTACAGTGTCCTGATCTATCAGTTTGGAGAGTTTCAGGAGATTTGGAGGGTTCATTCACCTTGGCCGAATTATCTAGGGTTTCAGGCATCCAGTGGGGTGCACCATTCAGTGGAGGAGTTCAGATCTACAGGGATTGAGAGGGATCTTGGAGATTCAGGCACCTGATTTGTTCTTACCATCACCCGATCTACTATTTGACACCTTTCTTGAGATGATTGGACATCTTTGGCACCAGGGCCGAATTGTTGATGAGCTTTAGTTATCCAGCAGAGCGTGGCATCTTCCAGCTTGAGGGGTTTGGCACTTGGCATTGGTCTTCATCTCTTATCCAACCTTTGGAGGCTTGTTTTGTATTAGTGGGAGAATTTTTTAGCAGCTCATACTTGTTATCTATTGTCTATCATCTTGGCCATCTATTGAGCATTCCAGATCGACATCTCCATTGTAGCAGATTCATCTATTTTATGAATAAAGAAGATTTGAGATGTTTTGGCTTGTCTATGTTATTGCATATGGTTGAGGTATGTTCCATGGTTATGTATTTCTGTTATTTGATGCATACACACATATAAACACAACTAAACAAATAGATCAACAAACTGTTTGACGAAATACCACAACCAGGAAAAAGTTTTTAAAAGGACACCAAATAGTGATGATCCTTGCATAATGGCTTGGGATCATTACATATGGAAATGGAAAGATAAACTATGAAGAGAAATAGTGGTCATTGGATCTCATTCAGAATCCTCAATGACCGTCAGATTTGAATTCAGATAGGAGTAATGCGCAATAGAAGAGAACAGATCTCAGGCGTTAGATCTAAGCTCGAAGACTGACCGTCGCTGGATCCATAAGAAGGAGCATGATCTTTACGTACAATATGAAGCGGGCCTACAAAATATCGAAAGAAGGAGGATCGTCCATCTTCAAGTAGGACACATGGAGAGCGATTGACATTTCCCTGTCTGGAAAGTAAAAGAAAGGAGGTGCTCTATCCGTTGAAATCGTGAAATGTGAAAGCACAATTTAATCTGAGTTGTTGATCAAAGGGAGATCGTGGACCATTGATCAGGAATGACGAAGGATTGTGAAGTTGTGAAATCATGATATAATCTCAGTCATTGGATTCAGAAGACATGTGACAACAGATCATCTTTTCACTGACTGGAAAGTCAAAGGAAGGAGGTGCTCTTACACTTCGAACTCATGATATGTGAAACCACGAAAAGATCTGGACTGTCGAATCATCAAAGTTCTGGACTATTGATCTAAATAAATAAGCGCTCAAAGGACTAACCATTGGTCTTATCTCGTGGTCACATCGTTGAGAGTTGGAGAGAAGAGCTAGAGAATCCTAGCTCCATTTTTGAGTTTGCGACATGGAGTGTCGAGACCTTTCATCATAGGAATGTCGATATGCGAATTTGTGTAATGCCTTTTGGCATAGGCCGTGGTCACTGTCGATGGTCATATAAGAGGGAGGAGCTATCAGTAAGATAAGCTCCATTTCGGGGATGATAACTTGGAGTGTCGAGACCCTTCGACACAGGATTGCCGAAATGCGAAATGAGAAACACATTTTGATCAGGCCCATGGTCACAACCAGTGGGCATATGGGATAAATGAAAGACATTGCGGATTTAATCCAATGGTGCTTGTTAATTCAAAATATGATCGAAGGGCTACTATTGATCTTTACGATTAACTATTCAGTTACGATTCAGTTAGTAGAAAATTGAATCATGGTTCTTGATTGGTTGGTGATTCAGTTGCTGAGACGTTTTTGTCTTTTCCCAAGGAGATTCGAGGTGTAACTGATGAGGATGGTGTGTATAAATGGAGAGATGCAGTGACTGTGTAAGGTTGGTTGTTCTGACTGAAAAATGAGTTGAACTATAGAAAGGTAAAATTACAGTATGTGCAGTGTGAAGAAAGCTTAGAGATAAGGAACATAAGCTGAACAGAACAGAAAAGGTGAAGAGAGTAGAATGTGCACATATCAAAGAAGCATGAGAAGGACAGATAAATAACATAAAGAAAGAGACAACAAGTCAAGCCAAGTATGAACAGAGCAGAAGGAATTGCAGAACAATGAAGAAGTGGTAAGAATTGATATATCTGTATTGTTGGTTATTCAGTCATTTATTTATAATCAGGGAGGTAGGGTGGTGTTAGGGAGGACCGTGGTCCTCTGATATTCAAGTTGATGCTTGAATATTGAGAGTTTTAGATTCCATCTAGTTGTGGCTAGAAAATAGGGTGGCAGGGTGGTGCTTGGGAAAACACAGAGTTTTTTGTATGCAAGTTGGTGCTTGTATAAGTGGAAGTAGTTTCTTCCATCCAGTCGGTGCTGGAACACTCAGGGAATTGGTGCTTCCTTCTAGTGGGTGCTAGAGAAACTAGAGAGTTGGTGCTCTCAAACAAGTTGGAGCTTGTAAAATAGAGGTAGTATCCTCACATTGAGTTGGTGCTCAACTATAGATGATGTACAAAACTTAAAAGACTGCCTATCATTTCGAAGAAGAAGAGGTTTTCTCCCTTTATGGGTTTTGTTATCACTCCAAGAAACCCTTTGTGGTTGCAGGCCAAAGGTGCTTGGTAACTTAAGAAATGAATGTTTTTGTATTTTGTAAATGTGGATCAATGGGATAACTCAATTCATCTTATGGCATTCAAACATGAAAACGATAAACAAATAGACAATTCTCTCAAATATTGATTAATCAGCAAATAACTTTAAGGTGGGTGAAGAACAGATTGTAACTAAACCAGTACAATGTAGGGTCTAAGAGACAATCAAGAAAATTATTACCAGGCTATGAGCTAAACAATGGGATAACAGCCATTCAAAGCTTGACAACACAGATAATAGTGAAGAAAGAGAGATGGAAAGCTGACATCAAAATTGAAAGAAACCTATGATCTGTATTAACATAAAAAGTCTAAGTACAATAGCCAATTACGCTATCCAAAATCGAACCATTGTTTGATATCAAAACAGGCATTTATAGCCCTTACAAACAGTTACACGGATCCTAAAAACATGGATCTGTCATTAAATAAAAACAGTTCTATTCTATTTAAACAACTTTGAAATTAAAGTCTTCAACAACTAAACTGAGTGGTCGAACCGTCTTCAGTCTCCAAAATCGCCATTTACCTCCTCCAGCTTTCAGCATCTGCAATGTGGTGAAGTAACATGATACCTGTATATGACTGTTCAATTTTCCAATATTCATGGCCGAGTTTTTAGGAAATGGTTTTGAATGTGTAACCAAAATCCCTCGAATCCCTGAGGTTGAACTCTTGCATGCAATTTAATAGTCTACTGATACGTTGGCATATCTTCAAAACATGTTTGAAATAAACTGTTGCGTTTTTGGCCTCAAAACTTGCTTGCCCAGCTTTCAACAGTGCAACCGTTTGATTTTTTCACGGGTTAGCTGTTGAAAGCTATCACTTTCCACAACTAACGGGTAATGAAATAGTAGCCTGGCGCTGTTGAAAGTCCAGATAGTGAAAAAAAGAGTTTTCACCTTCGAAATTGATTTTCAAACCAAAATCAGTGGGCATCCGACTTCTCACCTTGCATATTGACGACAACTTGAGCAAGAACCTTCAGGTCTGGATGAGGTTTTTGCTTCAATTTTTGTTTCAACCCCTTGATCTGCCTTTTGAGGCGCTTGGTAAGACATCGCAGGCTGTTGCAGTCTTTGGCGAGTTTTGTCTTTCTCTTCTTCTCTCTGACACTCTCCTAAGCCAAACGTTCAAACGCAACATTTGTCTTGGGAAAGTTATCTGATAACTTCTTATACCTGTCTTTAATCACCCACTCCAAGACCTCTTGCTGGGCAATTACCTCCTTGAGATGTTTGAT
>ML789424.1:885366-916931 GCA_009831015.1 Picea engelmannii
GCTTTAGGCCATTAGTTGTAATTATACCTCCTAGTCTCCTATATATACCAAGGAGACATTTTCATTTTGAATCATCTTGTACTTGAACATTTAAGTGGGGTAAAAGGAGGTTTCCCCCCCAAAGAGGCTTATTATCTGAAATTCTTTCTTTTTCAAGGCGTTGAGTACTTTTTCTGAGGATTTTCTATGCTATATTGATATTTGGTTCTTAACAGATCAAGTAGTGATCATCCAAGTAATATGGAACACATCAAGTTTGTTAAATCTACAATCATTGACAACAACCATTTTGCAAAAACAAAGAAAGAAAATCATCCACCAAGAAGGAATGAAGGAAAAGGTACCAGAACTGATCAGAGAAACTATCAGAATGAAAGAAATCAATCCACTCAGAGAAGACAATCTTTTCCCAGGTACAAAAGTATTTTCTATGGATATTGTTTTTTCTGTTCTAACTTTGGTCACAAAGCTATAACTTGTTCTTTAAGATGTAGATATGAGCAAACAAGTTATTTAAGGAATAATTATCTACCACAACAAAGATTGAGACAACTAAGAAACAAACATAATAACAATTATGAGCATAACAATCATTACAGTCTGTTATTTAGTGAACCAGAATGTTATGTCTATCATAATTATGGACATAAAGCCATAGATTGTCGCTTAAGAAATTATAAGCCAGATTTGAAGTCCACTACTGAAAATTTCAAGGTTTGGAAGAAGAAAGAAGATGACAAGTGTGGACTAGTTTTATAATCCAAAAAGAAAAATAATCCCTAGTTTATTGACAGTGGATGTTCCAAACATACGACTGGAGAAAAAAGTATTTTTCTAACTCTAAGTGAAAACAAATCAGGAAATGTAATTTTTGGAAACGATGCACCAAGAAAAATAAAAGGTAAAGGAATGGTAAGTCTGAGTAATGGAAAAGGAAAATCTCAATATGTGTTATTTGTAGATGTTCTAAAACATAATCTTCTTAGTGTCAGTCCAGTCTGTGATTGAGGATGTGAAGTGGTTTTTACTTCTAAAGATTGTAAAATAAAGACTGTGAATTTAGGACAGTTGGTTGCAAAAGGAATAAGAACATAAAACAATGTCTATGTTTTAAAAGAAGAAAAAGAAGCATGCCACTTAAGAAAATATGATGAAAGCTGGCTATGGCATAGGAGACTTGGAAACTGAAATTTTGATCATATAATCAAGCTTAGAAACAGTGGGGCAGTAAAGGATCTTCCAAATATATCAAATCCATACGATTCTGTTTGTAAACCATGCTAGATAGGAAAGCTTACTTGGACATAGTTCAAATCTAAAAAATTTCCTTCAATAAAAAAACCTCTCCAGTTAGTACATATGGATTTATGTGGACCATCAATAAAATAAGGTACAGGAAAAGAAAACTATTTTATGTTGATTATTGATGATTATTCTAGACTAACATGGGTTGCCTTTTTGAAGTAAACATATGAAGCATTTGAAAAATTCAAAGTGTTTAAGGCTCTGACTGAGAATTAAACAGGAAGAAGATTGAAGGCAATGAGGTCTGATAGAGGAGGAGAATTTAACTCATGGAATGCCAAAGATTTCGTTGATAAACATGGAATCAAAAGAGAGTACACAATTCCAAGGACTCCACAGCAAAATGGAGTTGTTGAGAGGCAGAATAGATCAATACAACAAATGGCAAGGTCAATGATGAATGAAAGGAATATACCTCAGACATATTGGGTGGAAGAAATACATACAACTGTTCATATCCTGAACAAAGCTCATCTCAGGCCAGATAGTGAAAAGACTCCTTATGAATTATGGTTTGGAAGACCTGCTTCAATCAAACATTTTAAATTCTTTGGGAGTAAATTTTATATCAAGAATAATGATGAAAATATTGGCAAATATGATGATAGGGCTGATGAAGGTATATTCTTAGGGTATGCTACAAGCAGTAAAGGTTACAGATGCTACAATAAGAGGCTTCATAAATTGGTTGATTGTATCAACATAAAAGTGGATGAAGAAATCCTGGTACAAAATGTAAGCAATGTTGAACCAAGCACAAAAGATGTAATTGAAAACGAAGATGAACAGGTCCAAGGATCAGAAAGAGAAGAATCTGAATCATATGAAGATACTAATACTTTGGTTGATACAAATCAACAGAAAGAAGAAAAATCACCTCTCATAATTGTTAGAAAGAATCATCCTGAAAATCAGATAATTGGAGATATAAATAAAGGAGTTCAGACAAGAAGGAAATTGATTAAAGACTCAAAACAATCTCATGTTGCCTTTTTATCTATGACTGAACCAATTTTTTTTGATGAAGCCAGCCCACATGATGATTGGATTAGAGCTATGAATGAAGAGCTTGATTAGATTGAGAAGAACAATACTTGGGAGCTTGTTCCTAGACCCGAAGACAAGAATGTAATAGGTTCCAAATGGGTGTTCAAAAATAAAATGAATGAAAAAGGACAAGTTGTTAGAAATAAATCTAGATTGGTCTGTAAAGGGTATGAACAAGTTGAAGGCCAGGATTTTGATAAAAATTTTGCACCAGTGGCAAGATTGGAAGCTATCATAATGTTTCTTGCATATTCATGTCATAAGAACTTTAAGGTGTATCAGATGGATGTTAAGTCAACATTTCTTAATGGTTATCTAGAGGAAGAAGTATATATGGAGCAACCTGAAGGATTCACATTGATAGATAATCCTAACTATGTCTATAAGATGAATAAGGCTCTATATGGACTGAAACAAGCACCATGAGCTTGGTATTATAGACTGGACAAATTCTAACAAGACAAAGGATTCAAGAAAGGTACTGTTGACAACAATATCTACATTAAGTCTGAAGGTGATAATTTACTAGTTGTTTTGGTTTATGTAGATGATATTATTTTTGGCTGTACTAATGAACCCTCTGTCCAGTGGTTTTCTAACTCTATGAAAACAGAGTTTGAGATGTCCATGATAGGAGAACTATCATACTTTCTTGGCTTACAAGTTAAACATAGTTTTGTAGGAATATTTATCTCACAAGAAAAATATTTGAAAGAGATGTTGAAGAAATTTCAGATGGAAGATTCTTCTTTTGTTAGTACACCTATGGTGGTTGGTTTCCAGCTTAGTAAAGATGATATTTCACCCAATGTTGATCAAAGGACATACCGATAAATGATAGGAAGTCTTATGTACATCACAACTTCCCGTCCTGATATAATGCAAGTTGTTGGAATGGTAGGTCGCTATCAGTGTGATCCTAAACAAAGTCATCTAGTAGTGGTAACAAGAATATTCAAGTACTTGAAGGGCACAATGAATTATGGTGTGTGGTATCCCAGAAATCAGAACTTTCAGTTAACTGCTTATTCAAATGTTGATTGGGCAAATTGTGTTGATGAGAGAAAAAGCACCAGTGGAGGAGCATTCTTCTTGGGTGACTCATTAGTAGCATGGATTAGTAAAAAGCAAGGATCCATTTCATTATCAACTACAGAGGCATAATACATTGCTGTGGCTACTTGTTGCACACAAATTTTATCGATGATACAAACTCTTGCAGATTTGAAGGTAACTTACACTGATCCCATTTCACTTCATTGTGATAACACCAATGCCATCAGTCTCTCTAAGAATCCTGTACTTCATTCAAAATCTAAGAACATACCAATAAAATACCATTTTATTAGAGAACAAGTTACAAACATAATTTTTCAAGTGAATTATATACCTTCCACAGAAAAGATAGTTGATATCTTTAGTAAACCGTTAGCAGCGACACATTTTGGATATCTTCGCCAAAAGTTGGGCTTGATCTCACTGTCAAACTAAGAGGGTCCATATTGTTAGGGGGAGTTTGTGTTGGTTGAATATATGATACCCTCGACATGTACTGCAATAGCTCAGGGGGAGCGTGTTTCTTCTTTGACATTGATGTCAAAGGGGGAGAAAGGATGGTAAAGAAGTTGGATGTTCTTCAAGGGGTTGGTGTGGTAATTACAAGGATGGTCAAGTTGGATGTTCTTCAAGGGGTTTTCATCAATGCCAAAGGGGGATATTGTTGGCATGTTCTAGATAGAGTTAGAGTATGCATGTTTTTCATTGATGGAAAAGATCAACACGATCAACAGAGCGATGATAGTATGGCAATGGCAAGATCAACTATGAAGAGAAATGGTGGTCGTTTGATCTCATTCATAATACCCGATGACCGTCAGATCTGAATTCAGATAGGAGTAACGTGCAGTAGAAGAGAACAGATCTCAGGCATTAGATATGAGCTCGAAGACTGACATCATTGGATCCATAAGAAGGAGATTGATATTTACGTACAAGATGAAGCGGGCCTACAAAATCCCGAAAGCAAGAGGACCAACCATATTCAAGTAGGACACATGGCGAGCGATTGAAATTTCACTAACTGGAAATTCAAAGAAAGGAGGTGCTCTATCCTTTGAAATTGTGAAATGAGAAACCACAATTTAATCTGATTCATTGATCAAAGGGAGATCATGGACCTTTGATCAGGCATGATGAAGGCCTGTGAAGTTGTGAAATCGTGATATAATCTCAGTCGTTGAATCCAGAAGACATGTGATGACATATTATCTTTTTGCTGGATGGAAAGTCAAAGGAAGGAGGTGCTCTTACACTTCGAACTCACGATATGTGAAATCACGAAAATATCTAGACTGTCAAATCATCAAAGTTCTGGACCGTTGATCTGAAGAAAGAAGCGCTCAAAGGACTAGCCAGTGGTCTTATTTCGTGGTCACATCATCAAGATATAGAGAATCCTAGCTCCATTTCGAAGTTTGCGACATGGAGTGTCGAGACCTTTCATCATAGGAACGTCGATATGCGAATTTGTGAAATTCCTTTTGATGTAGGCCATGGTCACTGCCGATGGTCATATGAGAGGGAGGAGGTAGCACGAAGCTAAGCTCCATTTCGAGGATCGTAACTTGGAGTTTCGAGAACCTTCGACACAGGATTGCCGAAATGAGAAATACGAAACACATTTTGATTAGGCCCATGGTCACAGCCAGTGGGCATATGGGATAAATGAAATACCTTGTGAATTTAATCCAACAGTGCTTGTTAATTCAAAATCTGATCGAAGGGATATTGTTGATCTTTACAATTAACTTTTTAGTTACGATTCAGTTAGTAGAAAATCGAATCATGGTTCTTGATCAGTTACTGAGATGTTTTTGTCTTTTCCCAAGGAGATTTGAGGTGTAACTGATGAGGCTAGTGTGTATAAATGGAGAGATGCAATGACTGTGTAAGGTTGGTTGTTCTGACTGAAAAATGATTTGAATTGTAGAAAGGTAAAATTACAATATGCACAGTGTGAAGAAAGCTCAGAGATAAGGAACAAAAGCCGAACATAACAAAAAAGGTGAAGAGAGTAAAATGTGCACATATCAAAGAAGCATGAGAAGGACAGAGAAAGAATAGAAAGAAAGGGATAGCAAGTCAAGCCAAGTATGAACATAGCAGAAGGAATTGCAGAATAGTGAAGAAGTGGTAAGAATTGATATATCTGTATTGTTGGTTATTCAGTCATTTATTTATAATCAGGGATGTGGGGTGGTTCTAGGGAGGACTGTGGTCCTCTGATATTCAAGTTGATGCTTGAATATTGGGAGTTGTATCTTCCATCTAGTTGTGGCTATAAAATAGGGTGGGAGGGTGGTGCTTGGGAAAACATAGAGTTTTCTGTATGCAAGTTGGTGCTTGTATAAGTGGAAGTAGGTGCTTCCATCCATTTGGTGCTGGAACACTCAGGGAGTTGGTGCTTCCTTCTAGTGGGTGCTAGAGAAACCAGAGAGTTGGTGCTCTCAAATAAGTTGGAACTTGTAAAAAAACGGTAGTAGCCTCACATTGAGTTGGTGCTCAACTACAAATGATGTATAGAACTTAAAAGACTGCCTATCATTTCAAAGAAGAAGAGGTTTTCTCCCTTTATGGGTTTCCTCGTGAAAATCTGTCTCTGTGTATATCTTATGTGTGACTAATTCTCATTATTTATGTTGTTCATATGTTGTATAATATTTATGGTCACTTGGAGAGGATTAAAAATGGTTTAATTGACTTAAAATTGTTTAAGCACAGTAACAACTGATTCACCCCCCCCTCTCAGTTGTCTTAGTAATTTCAACAGTTTGTTCCATTGTTGTTCTTCTGTGATCAATTCTATATCCATTTCTTTGATAAATATTACTCCTCTTATCTGTTTTAGAGTTGCATATATGTTGGGGTTCTCATGTTCGAATGAGAAAGTGATTGAAAAATTCTGTTGCAATGTCATCCAGGTCACAGTTCCTTTGTGCAACTTCTGGTTTGTATACCAGTTCGTTGGTATGCCCTCTAGAGTGTGTATGAAGTGATGATGCCATTCCTCTAGGGGTGTCATTTTCCATAGTGTTCTACATGCCTCCATGTGTTCCGCTGGTGCCCTGTTTCCATCATACTTCTGTTGTTTGTTGTTTTCTTGTTCTGCGCCAAACCTTATGTGCAATAGCCTCTTACATTGGTACCAATCTGTGATGGTCTCCTTGTAAAAAAACCCACCATCTTGCAGGTGTGTATTTGTGTGCTAGATCAAGTTCTAACAGACTCTAGTTCTCTAACATTGCTTCTTTATGTTGTGTCAAGAATGTTTCCAGATTGTTTATTCCATGGAAGCTAGGTGGTTCTCTGATTTTTGTGCCTACCCATCTTATTGCACGGTCTATTCTTGCACATATTCTCGTGGATACTGCACATATTCTCTCTCATGCACTGCCATGTCTTCTTTGGTAACACATTAACTTCATATCCTAGATTTAGTATAATGTCTCCCATATTGAAATCCCCAATATTAAAATTCAGTCTAAACTCCCTACTTGTTCTTCTTCTCGTGTGCAGGTGATTGACTGTCTTTGGTTATAGTTTCCTTCTGTCTCAATGCTACATTATTCTAGTATGTTTTGCAATATTTTCACAGATGATGGATCACTTAATACATTTACACATGATTGCAGAAAGCCTTTGATTGTACTTACTTGTCCTGTTGATTGCATCCCGTTGTTATGATCCAATGATGGTGGCATCTAGTATTTTGGTGCTTCGTTGTTATGCTGCGCAGTTGAAATTGACACTATGTCCTCCTTCTGAAATTCTTGTCTGGATTCTTTAATGATCTCCCTTTCCTTCTGCACATCGAACTACTTCCTTGGTTCAATGTTCTTCTTTACCCATTAATTCTGCATTGGTTCTTGTCGAACTGCGTCAGTGCCTATTTTATCTCCTCCATGGGTAACTATGTTGATGTTCCATCCTTCATCCCTTGCTTCAATCGAAATCCACTAAACATTCTTGTTATTCTGGTTCCTCTTCTCCTTAATCTTTACTAGTAGTGTCAGACATTCTTCTGTGTCATGATCTGATGTGTGCCAATACATACAAGTTGCTGGTGGAGACAGACATTCCCTTGCATAATGTCCCAGTTGTTGACAATTGTGACATGTGACTAGTCCTATACCTCGTCCAAAACCTCCTATGGCTCATCCTCCTCCTCAGTAGCCTTCTCGATCACCCATCGGTGTGTTCTACTGAGGTGCTTGATTGTATTGCACGGTATTGTACTGAGGCTATGCCATATTGTACTGTGGCTGCGCATTATTGTAAGATGACTATGCAGTATTATACTTCTACTGCGCAGTGTTGTATGGATCTGGAACTTGATTAAATTGTGGTGTTTCTTGCCCAGTCATCATTTCTTCCTATACTCTATATGCATCTGATGTCCTCTCTCGTATCAACTCCATAGTTCTACAATCTTTGTCGTCGTGGCCCACTGACTTGCAAAAGGTGCAATATGAGCTCTTTGGGACTGTTTGGTATTTCTGCATCATCGTGTAGTGATAAGAGTCGTGACCTAGTTTCTTGCAGTTTTCTGACGCATTCACGCCTTTTCTATCATGTCCGCTTCACAGGACCTTCCTCTTCTCACAACCCAAACAACTCAAATGTCCTTCTATTTCCCTATCGGGAAATCTGCACCCACAAAATCCTCTGTGCGACCCCTTATTTTTGCTAAATCGGGGAATCAGACTTTGCGAGAGCGAAGTGTACAGACTCCATGTCCTCAGGATACCCGATCCTCCGACCCCGACACACCTTGGCGTTGACCCCTTCGAGGGTTTGACCTTTCAACACCTGTCCCTTAGTACTAACGCCTATGGCCCACAATCCTGTCATGATCGGGAAATCGCGTATCACGATATCGCGATTCCCGTTGCACTTGTTCCCGGAACCTTCTGTGTCCCGAACCCCAATATGGGGAGACAACTGTTCTCCACTCAAATACTGTGACTATGTGGTAGTCGCGTTTAAAAGTTTCGTGACTCCTCCTGCAATGATATTTGCATCACTGAAAATCCCAATATACCGATCCCCGATGCACGTGAGAAAGTACTCCTCCACGTCACTATCCCCTCATCGCTCTTTCGGACATCGCGCAATCGAGATTCCTAATGCTGTGAATTCTTCACTCCCGAATTTCATGAAATGCCGAACCCCGACTCCTCTCCAGATTCCCAACGTGTGTCCTGTCGAGATCGACGGCTAGGATTTCTCCAGAATTTCAGGACTCACAAGGTCTCTGATTATTAACCTTTGAAACCCCAATGACTCCAATATCCCGATGAATTCCCCGGGACTTCTCCTGTACTCACTAGGGCGTAACCCTGGTGCAACTCCTGCCAAATCTGATGGTTGACAGGAATTCAACTGCTGATCCAATGGCTCACAAACTTTTGAGCTCGAACTCTGGATGTGGCCGTAACCTTCTCGTTACTCTGTCGGATCCGACGGTTGGCGGGATTTTCACGAGTTCCTATCCCCCAGATCTTGACCATCGCTTCTCCCTCCCTTAGGATTTCTTGATGTGAAATTTCCTGTGCGGTCCTTCAACAGATTTGAAGGCTTTACCCCTCCTGAGATTTTTCCAGCTTTGTAGTTCTTGAAAGAACTCCTTGCTCGCACTCCTTACGGCAAACCTTCAATCACGCTAAGTGTTGAAGTCTCTCTTCGACTCTGAACATGCCTGCAACAATAGTCCTTCCAAAGCTTTACTCAGGTTCACAACCCTGAGCCTTTTACCCAGCCTGCGCACTCCTTGCATGGCTCCTGTAACCCAATTCACTTCTGGGTGAACGAGAATCAAAGTATCCCTATTTGAACCCTCTGTCAATGCACTCCTTCCAGACAGTTTGATTTCACTCCTTGCAGGAATCCTCTGGTTCAAATAGAGAAACAATTGAAACTCATTCCTTCACCCCTTCAGACTTCAATTCAACCATGAAATCATATACACAACAAATAAAAGAAAATATATAACAGGAAACAAACATTCATGAGCATAACAACCTCAAATACACAGAGAACAAAACAAACCATGAATTTGAATCATAACTCTTCTATTAATTCAAATGTTTGTACACGGGTGTTCTTTTACACAGCTCTATTCTTGCTCATTCTCCCTGAATGCTCTCTTCTTCTTCTCTATGCTCAAGATTCTCTCTTTTACCATCATACAATGAGGGTGTCTATATCCATTTTCCCTCTTGCTTCCTAAAGCTATCAAATCTATAATTAAATTCCTATCTACTTGCATTAACTATATTAAATGTCATCTATCTATTAAGGACGAGAGCTATCCGCTCAATGTCCATTACAATATACAAGTGCGCCTCATCTTTAATGGTTCATTTAATATTTGCGCAACAATTCCAAAGTGTTTTCAAAATTTGTGATGGCTTGTCCAGCTGTCTTCTGCTTCCGCGCTGGCTCGCTTGATGAGTTAGCGATGCTCTTGCATCAATTTTGCACCATAGTACTCCTGGTGGTAATAGATTTGGCATTCTGGTTGCCATATATTGTGCAAACGTTGGACATTCGTTCTTGTGGTGTCGTTCCGTCCTGTATGTGGTACACCAAACAACTTCTCGTTTGTCCTTGTTCTTATTCTGGTTCAGCTGAAACATGAGATTCTTCAAATCCTCCTTCAATTCTTCAATAGCTGGGTCTGTCTACTGGTACTGATTTTCTTCAAGTTTCAAGGCTACCTGCAGAGCCTCTGCCTGCATCCAAACTTTCTATTGTCGTAAAGGGTATTTTAAGTGTGGGATTAGTGAGTTGACAAATAGGTGTTGATGCTACATATCTATCATGAGATATTTTAACTTTCCCTTCATTCTCTTGAATCTCTGATCAATCTCCCATACAAACTCTCCTAGTTTCTGTCTTATTTCGATCGTCTCGTTTATCTATTGATCCTCTAAGTTTGGCTTCTAGAACTCATTTATCAATAACTTCTTAATGTCTTCCAGTGTCCTTTTCGTTCCAGTGGCACTGTTTATGGCTAGACTCATGTACCATTCTAGTGTGCAGTCTCTTAGCATAATAGCTAGCTACGCGAGTTTGGTATCTTCATCAGTGATATGTTTGGCTTCCCAGATCTTTGCACGAATGAAAAAATGTTTTTCGGGGTCTTATGTTTCTTCTCCTCTAACTTATGGTAATCTGATGGTGGGATCATGTACATCCTGAATGTTGAACTACTACCTCCATGTGATGTAGATACTTGACTAGTGCTACCTGAACTGGATCCTCCGATTGTTGTTCCTTGTGTATATGTATTGCCTACTATCTGGCTGCTTTTGAAATTTGGTTGTCTAAGCAGTCGTGTTCTCTTTGGTGTATTAGTCACAGATGGGTTTATGGGTTCCACATTGACATTAATATGGATAGGATGGATGCCTTATCCTCCCTCTTTTGGACCTCTTGTCTTCTCTCATATGTTGTGTGCAGGATTTCCTCAATCTTCTCCACAACCCAAAGATCCTCTACCTCTTACTCATCACTCACCAAGCCTTCCCTTGAGGCTATGGATCTCTTCTTGGTATTCACCTTGTATTGGTAGGGTACTCTGCGATGTGTCTTTCCCGTTGACACTAAGATCCACTTGATTTGGTCGTCGTCCATCATGATCGGTTCCAAGGGTTCCTCCTTCTTGCCCTTATCCTTTCTTCCTTCCATTTCTACTCTCTTTGTCAGTGCTTCCCTCCTTCCCGCATGCATGTAGGGAAGTTTAGTTGCCTGATTCCAATGTCATTACACCTTTGTTATATATAAGTATCTTAATATAAGTATACAGTGATCGAATGTACCTTCCTCGAGGTCCGCGTATAAATTATTGCTCTGCTGCGCTGTATGACTTCACCGTGTCAACTGCAAACTCTGTTACAAACCTTCCCACAATACTGTCAAGCCAAAAGTCTATTGGCGAGTGAACTTGTTGTCCACTTTTTGTAACTACTCAATCTATACTAAGGTCCAATCTAACTGTCGAATCCATTTCATCGCATGGTTATCCTTCAACCTTAGTATCTACTCCTACAGTAGATGTGTAAAATCACAGAAAAAGACTTCGTGCAAATCAATAAACACGTATTTATCCAGATATTTGCGGGGTTTTATTCTAGGGTTTCTATTGTCTTTTTGTGCAAACTCTAGCTCTTTTTTTCTCAACCATCTTTCGATCTCTACTTTTGTGGGATTCCATGGTCTCAACATCCCCTTCTAATGGTTCATTGGTCTCTTCCCTAACCTTTTCTTGATCTGCCTTCGACAAATGTTCAACTTATCTCCTCTACTCAATCCTCCTCTGTTCCTACCTACAACAACATAACCATTAGTTGGTTATATCTTCTTCTATACTGTCTGAGTTATTGACCCAGGGTTCATGTCTTTCGAGTTCCCAACAAAGCCTATAAAACTATTGGCCTTCCTAGTAAACCAGAAGGAAACATAACACATAGAATGCGCTGTGGAGTCTCACCCGAGATAGCTTTAATGGGTGGCTACAAGACTCAGGTGTTTACAACCTAGGATTGAGTATGAGATATGAGAACTCGACCATTGAACCATTATTGGAATTGGTAAATGCAACATACTTTTAGTCACAACTATGCTGTAACTTCAACAACTTGTTCCCTCAATATCACAATAGCATTTAAACAAGAAATATAATAACTCATTCACTCATTAAGCATAACAAATAACTATTGAAAAGAGGATAAATATATGCATGCATTCATCACACTACATATATATTACCGTGGTTCAACCCCTCTTGGGCTACATCTACAAAGATTTGGATCTTGGCTCTTTTATTATGATAGTTCTGCATCTACAACACTGTGCGCTTACAACTCTCCTCATATGGGTAAGATCTATATGAGGCGAAATAGATCACACCAGGATCCTCAGCCTAAGATATAATCCTCAATATCTACCTTCTCTCATCTCCTCTATCTCAAAAGCTTACAAAGCAGTTCATACAACAAAGTGTAAACCCAATTACTAACTAAGTTGGAGCAACTAAAAAATATTTGAACAACCACAAAAACAACAACAATAACCCCCCTCTATAATACCTCAGTATTGGTATTTATACATATTTGGCTCTTTAGGCATTACAATACATTACCAAAACCCTAACCCTACTGACGTTAGGTCTTCATCTCGTGCGCATGTTGTTCTTCCTTCCAACTGTCTCTTTCCTTGTGCATGCTTTCTTGCATGCATGCGTGTTGTGTTTCCTTCCAGCTGTTTCTTCACTCTCTGCACACTTTCTTTCACCATGATCATCCTTCTTTACACTTCGGTCTGCTACAAACAATCGACATCAATAGGTTAATGCATGCATTAAACTCCTCCTGTCGTGCTTCCATGGAGGGTATTTATGGTTATATAGGTCCATCACTGTTGATCCGGTGTTGATCCACCTTATCACTAGATTGAGAATGCAGGGACCGGATGTTATCCATAATTTTGGTCTTCATGATGATGTATTGATGATGGTGTACTCATGCTCTTCATTAGAACTTTCTCTTGAGAAAAGTTACCTTCATCTCTTTTCAGAAATCACAGTTTTGAGGAAGGTTCGCAGGTTGCCAATACATTTGCCTAAGAGAATGCATCATTCTCGCAGGCTACCTTAAGCTAGGGTGCGAGAAGTTCGCACTGTGCCTAACTACTAGGGTGCAGACACTTTCTAAAGAAGAGAAAAGGGTGAATTCTCGAAGCTTCTAGAAGGGAATCTTCTAGAAGGATGAGATGGCATTCGAATGGTTATCCAAGTACTGGCTTTCCTAATATTTTGGGATCATTCCTATCCAAGTAACTAATTCATTCTCTCCTATATATTGAGGGGATTCTCATGGAAAAGGTTAGAATCAAACTAGAAAGAGATTTATTGGAGAATTAGTGAATGACTGTGTGAAGGACTGATGCTACAGCAGCCAAGAACTCCAACAAGGTTATCAAAAGTGGTTGATCTTCTTCATACAAGTGAGAAAGTGTGTGTGTCGGAGCCAAGGGCCATCGAAAGGAGGTTTGCAACATCAAGGCTCAGGTTGTAATCATTTCTTTCTATCAATATAATACAGTAATATGTCTCTTTCCCATAAAGCTAATGTCACTTTATTGTATAAATCCTTCATCATATACTTAGATTGATTATTGAATATGTTGAGTTGTCTTCACTTCGATTGGTTTGTATTGTTGTGGTATAGACTGTACAGGAGAATTGGAGCGAAGCTGGAACAACAAAGATCAAAGGAAGCAATCACAAGGTATGTTCATGATTCTTGCCTCCTAGTTCATTCAATAGTCTAAATCTAGGGAAAGAGTATTATTCTGTCTTGCTTTGTTCTAGATCTAGGTGGATCTAGGGAGATCGGTTTGTGTCCGCACTTACGGATTAATCCTAAAACAAAATTGGCGACTCCACTGGGGACCTTCCCATTTTCTTGGTTCCTTTTTGTGTTTTTCTGTGGCTATTTTCTCTGATTTCATTTTTCTCCTATCTTATCAGTCTCTGAGTCTTCAGGATATCCCGATAGACCTTCTGAGTCCAGAAGCTTTTTGCAATTTTACTTCATTTTTTAAATTTTTGGATATGTTCAGGAATTATCGCACTGCACTCCATTGCAGCCTATGAGAATTGGTCAGGTTCACACCCTGCTCATAGGGTTCAGTGAGAGGTTCTCGCACCTTGCTCAAAGGTTGCCTGCGAGAATCATAGATTCTCGCACTGTGTTATATTGCTTGCTTGCGAACAATTTCTTTCAAAATTTTGAATTTGAGGTTTGGTTTTTCTGATTGCCTAGAACAGTTGGAATACCTTTGATAGGTTTCTTGGACCTCTGATTGATATATTTCTTGCTTTAGTTTGCATGCTTGAACATTTTTAGGGTTTTAAGACTTTTCTTGTCATTTATGATTTGACTTTCGTTTCTCGACTCTTCTGGAAAAACCATTCTCTCTGACTTCAGATTCTGAATGTGTTTGATTTGTTGGGATCCAGTGATTGGTTGAAAGTTAAGTTTTTTTGGTTTTCTTATTTTCTTATGAGTTTGAAAGAACATTTTCGTTTGCATTGAGAAGACTCATTGGTTTGATCTTTATTTTTGCTTTCATTGAAAGATTTGATCGGGTTGTTATTGCTTGGTTCTTTATGATTTGATTTTATGTTCCCTCATTAGTATAGTGAGAGTTCTTTTTGGAAAGTGAACAATTAGCTTTTCTTTCAAAAATTTGTTTTTGTCTTTTAGAAAACATTGAAAAATCAAATTTTAGAGATTGTTGAAGTATTTGAAAAAGACACATAGAGCATTTTCATTTGATTAATGATTGTTTGCATTGACATTTGAAAGGAAATTGTGCATTATAGTTCAGGGTTGATTTGGAAAACTTTCTCTCTCTCCCATACATAGGATTCATTGAACGGAAAGTGTTATTTTTCATTTTCATTCTTGCATTGTTTGGGTCAGAGTCATACAACACAAGTTTCACTTCTGTTACCTTTGAGTAAACAACATCTTTTAAAAACATTGCGTAATCTTAAAACTTATCTAGTAACTCTTTTCTAGGGCTCTTTTACACCAACATTTAGCTAGGCTAGTGCTTTGGAGTAGGAAGAGAGATACACTCTCCAAAAGCTCAAAACACACAATAGCATCTTGAGTTAGGGAGTGTTAAATTCCATTTGCAACATATTGTTATGGGAAGCCCTTCTAACACAATGGTCAAGCACTAGGTCGCATTGGTGTTGGCAGAGTTACTCACCCCGCTTTGTTGACATCAGTGTAGAGATTGCACGTATTACGGGGGTCACTCGGAGGTATACCCACAATGATGAGTGGAAGCCTTTTGAGTTGATTTAGGGCTAGATACCCTGCCCTTGCATGTGGATCGGACTGTCGACTATTCCCCCAGGCTGTACTATTGTTTGTGGTGACCTTAGTGGCCTATCTCTCTAGGTTCTTACCCAAGGTGACTGTGGAGGGGAAAGTATTCACGGTACCTGGAATTGACGTTGATCAAACTCACTCGGGCTCCTTGGAGGGTATACCCACGATTATGTGTGGGTGCTTGCACCAGGGTGTAAGTCCGTTAAGAAGGTCATCAACAGAACTTTTCCATCCTAGCCCCACCCCTTCCTGTCTCGTTGTTGCGACGTTGGATTTTATCACCAACTAGTGGCTTCGATATTAGAAGGTCTTGTTTTTCTGGTGATTGCTTCCTATATTTTGTTTACTACTGTGTGTTGTTTGTTTATCGAAGTTGACCATAATATTTTCTTCGCGGAGCTTGTCACTCATTTACAATTGCTCCCCCACGGCGTTCATGTAGAATGCAAGGTTTATCTCCAGAGCATCTGGACGATTCTCAACCCTCGCCTACCGGTACACCTGAGGGTTCTCCCCATCAGACTGAAGTCCCAGTGGTTACTCCACCACACGGGGAAACAAGTAATGTTCTAGTTGTCACCACACCATAGGTAGAACGAACTGATTCTCTCGAACCTTTTCAAATTACAAATACTAGAGAGGACTATCGCATTCACTGTGGTGAACGACCTTTTGTGCGATTAAATTCTTCTGACAAAGCCGTTGTTACATCTTCTGAATCAACCGTTGGGCCTTCTCCCGGTGTAGTAGGCCAAGATCCTTTTTGGTCAGGTGATTTTCGACGAGTCCTTTTTGGTACTGAGTCACCTACAATCTACGAAATTAACCCTCTGGTGTTTTCTGAGACCGAAACTACACTAGTGACTACCACTTGTCACTTTTTTCTCCCTCTCGAGATGGCCCATCTCGCGAATACTATGAGTGTCCAAACTAGAATTACTGCAGCGACTCTTGCTCCTATCAATACCCAGCGAATTCCTGATGTCAACCCGACATTACCACCTGGTTATCATGCATTGAATGCTTTGTTGAATGCTTCCAATCCAACACCTCCGCAAACCCTTGTCGGTTCTCTAGGTCCTGGGCACCCTATTCCCAGTTTTATTCCGACACTCCCTCAATTTCCTTCTGGCAATCCTAATCCCAGTGGCACTATACCGTCCATTTCACCAAACTTGCATATTCTCGTGGGTGGACAAGTTGGTACAATTCCATTTCCTCTTACTGGACATAATCCAATTGCTACGCAATTTCCGGTTGGAACACAATCTACGGTGGGAGGACCAACCTCACCTTTTGGACAAAATATACCTCCTGAATTGGCCCAGTATTGGAATCAGATTCTACAAAAATTTCCTCAAAATGATAGGGGGCAACAAACTGTCCCTACTACGGGCCAACCATATCCAGGTATACCTAATCCTAGTTGGGGTCAAAGTCAAAATACTCAACCTCAGGTCCCTACTCAGACTCAAGGTTACCATCCTTGGAATTACTATCCTCTCCAACCACCACCGAATCAACCAGGGTCTTCCCAATATGGACAGACTGCATACGGTCCTATTGGTTTTCCAATAGGGATTCCACCCCAAAGTCACCAATACCCGCAGGTGAATAGACAGTTACCTTTTCTTTCTACTTTGGATTTTCCGGATTTGTCTAGGATTCTAAATGACCCTATTCGTCACTCTCCCCAATGGCCTGTTATTTCAGCCAAGATTCCATCATACATTCCGAAATTCATTGGCAAAGTGGGAGAATACCCGAACAATCACGTTATGAATTTTCATATGTGGTGTTCATCCAACTCGTTGATGGATGATTCTATTCGTCTACATCTTTTTCAACGAACCCTTACAGGTTCCGCTGCGAAGTGGTATATTGAATTGCCACGAGGTTTCTTCTCTGATTTTAACACCCTAGCTATGGCTTTTCTTACACATTACCAGTTACCGATCCGTTATGATACCAGGACTGAGATTTTGACTTCCTTCAAAAAAACTAAAGGTACTCATATATCTGATCATATTCATGAGTGGCGAAGGAGGCGACGTCTCATTAAACTTGAACTCCCCGATCAGTTACTGACTGAATGGTTTACAAAATCCTTTGTGAACGAAATTGGTAAGGATATTTCCATGGGTGGTGTTGTTACGGAGGAGCAGGCTATAAGTCGTGCTCAATATCTTGATCTCGTTTATTCACAAACGGGAACACTTTACGATTTGCTACCTGAATTACCTCGTCCTGGTACTTCCAGTGCTTCAACTTCTCTAGCTACCTCACATGCAGCTGATGGTGTGATTGGTACTACCCATACCCAATCACATTTTGTTTCAAGTACAACCCCTAAATCTACATCTTCTAATGTTCAAAATGCTCTGTCTCCTGCCACTCCCGCCGATAAAACTTCTGAGGTGAACGCCATTCAATCTACCCCGACCGGTAAAAATAAATCTAAAAAGGGGAGAGGCAAGAATAAGGAGGGTAAAAATAATAATCAAACAGAGAAAAATAAAACTCCTCCTGTTGAATATCGGGATAAGCACAAATTACGATACCCTTGCCTTATCTGTGGTGATGATCACTACACGAAGGATTGTCCACGACGAGGCGAAGTTACTAAGTTCCTTCAAGGAACACCCAAACCATCTATGCCGACTGTCTTGTCCCAACCCTTCCCATCTCAACAACAGGCTCAGTTGGTCATCCATGACCAACCATCTACTTCTACGACATCATACGTTTTGATGTGTACTGGTGATTCTAAGAAGAATAACGTTGCAATCAAAACTAGAGCCAAATATTATTCTCCATCTAAGGAGAAGGTTGATGATTTACCTCCTGCTTTGGTACAAACCTCTCCACCGACTCCACCTACCAACGGTCCTCTTCATCTCGAACGATCGAGCCTTGATACAGTCATACGACCCCCTAAGGGTGTTGTGTGGAAATCGGCTTTCAATCCTCATGCTTGTGCGGCCCAGAACTAGAACATTGTGGAAGATCTGGCCCAAGCACCTTCAATGATGTCTACCCTTGAAGTTCTTCAGTCTTGTCCTACACAATAGAAGGCTCTGTTGAAAGATATAGGTGGCATTGATCCAATTGATACGAATTTAATAGTCTTTGACTTGGAAGATCATATTCCAAGGTTACCCCCTCATCTTGCGTTTCAAATTCAAGTTGTTGTCTCTGACAAGAAAATTTGCCAAACTGTTATAGATGAGGGTGCCTCTACGTGTGTAATGTCTCTTGCTTGTTGGAAATCCATTGGCTCTCCTCCTTTAAATGAATCACAAAATACTCTGAAAGCCTTTAATGGCTCTGGTTTTAAGCCTTATAGTGTTCTTCCATCGTTTCCCATTACTCTAGAAGGTAAGACAGTCTAAGTTGAAGTGGAAGTCTTCGATGCTCCCCTTGATTATAATCTTCTACTTGGTCGTAGCTGGATCGATTCCATGCACGCTGTTGTGTCAACACTTTTCCATGTAGTACGTTTTGATCATCAAGGAAAGGTTGTTACATTTGACCAACTTGCCTTCTTTAATTCCGATACTCGTACTGGTAACGTGCCGTTTATAGCTAAAACCTCGCCGGGTTATGAGAATGTTGGTGTAGGCCTTTTAAAAGACTCTTCGTTAATGGGTACTTTCCCCATTCCTCCACTCGATGTTCCATGCCCATCCGTAGCCTCTATCAACATGATCTCCACCATACCTCATGAACTTCCTGTGTCTTCCAACCCTTGGATAGTCCCTGACCCTGGAGATCACACTCGTTTCGGCGACGTCATGCCGTTAAGTCCGGTTGAGTCTTCTTATCACGCCATTCAATCAACAACACCTTCTCTCCTTTCTCTTGATGAGTTGTCTCCTGATCCTTTTTGTGTCATTTTTTCGACTGATGAGATGATCATGTCCATCATGGATGACACCCCTTGGGACGATGGACATCATCGTTCCATACTCTTTTTGGAACAACACACTCTTGAAAACTACCAATGGATTTCGACTTCATCGACCATTGTTGTCATATCGACTGTTCCCGGATCTTCACATGATGTGTTTTCCAAAGGGAACCTTAGTAATATCTCTCCCACGATTCCCATTGACATATTCGTTAAACCTGGGATAGTTGAAAATGTTCATATTGGAGCTTCGTGTTCTCCGGCTGAAATCGTCACCTATACCTCTCTGTTCAAAGAATTTCGTGATATTTTCGCCTGGATTTACGAAGAGATGCCAGGTATCGACCCTGCTATTGTTGTACATGAGATAAAGACATACCCCGGAGCTAAACCTGTCCGGAAGCACCTACGTCCAGTACACCCACGTAAAGCAGCAGCTATCAATCTTGAAGTTGAAAAACTTCTCAAAGCCGGCTTTATTTATCCCGTGGCTTTGACAGAATGGGTTTCCAACCCTGTACCGATTGATAAGAAAGGAGGCAGTATTCATGTATGTGTTGATTATAGGGACATTAACAAAGCCTGTCCAAAAGACAACTTTCCAACCCCTTTTGTCGACTAGATTGTCGATGACTGTGTCGGAAGTGAAATCTTCTCTCTCATGGATGGTTTCTCTGGCTATAATCAAATTAACATCGATCCTGAGGACCAACATACAACTTCTTTTATTTGTCCTTGGGGTACTTTTTCCTATAGGAAACTTCCCTTCAGTCTTAAGAACGCTGGCGCGACGTTTCAACGTGCTATGTCTTATGCTTTTCATGATATAAAGCATATCGTTCAACCCTATTTGGACGATTTACTAGCTCATTCTTTACGTCGAGTCGATCACCCCACTCATCTCCGAGCTATTTTTGTTCATTGCCGGTTCTATCACATCCGTTTAAATCCTCATAAATGTGTCTTTTGCGTAGAATCCGACCGTCTTCTAGGTTTCATCATTTCACGTCAAGGAATTCGGGTGGATCCTCTTAAGGTTGAGGCAATTCTTAATCTCCCTCCTCCTTCTACATTGCGCCAATTGCAAAGTTTGCAGGGGAAAGAAAACTTTCTTCGTCGTTTCATTCCTAATTACGTCGAGATTACTTGTGGTTTTACGCGACTGTTAAAGAAATATTCCGAGTTCATTTTGGATACCGTGGCCAACAATGCTTTTGAGGCTTTGAAGTTGTCCCTCACGCGAGCTCCGCTTCTCTTTCCTCCTGATTATAGTCGTGATTATTTTCTTTATCTTGCTGCCTCTGAGTATACCATCAACATGGTTCTTGTTCAAGAGGATGATGTGCACGATGAACATGTTGTTTATTAATTGATTCGAAGTCTATCATCAACTGAAATCAAGTATCAACATGTTGAAAAACTGGCTTTGGCTGTCGTTCAAGCTGTTCAACACTTTCGACATTATATTCTCTCAAGGAAAACTACAATGATTTCACATTGCAACCCTATGCAACATATTTTGACACGTCAATTTCTAGGGGGACAGTACTCCAAGTGGATTGTCATACTCTAGGAGTTTGACTTGGAATTCGATCGCACCACGTCTAAGAAATCCTTAGTTTTAGCTGAGTTGATATGTGATTTTCCTCACTGCCACGGAAAATGTAGCAGTAGATTCATTACCCGATGAATCTCTTTTCCTTATAAGCACTGACGATATTTTGTATGGAGATATTATTATATATCTCCAAACCCAGAATTTCCGGCCTGCTTTGTCTAGCAATGAATGACGTCATATCCGCTATCAGGCTCGTCAATAAATTATCCTCGGTGATACTCTTTACCGTCGCGGGATTGACTCAGTTTTTAGATGTTGTTTAACTTTCGACGAAGCCGAGAAAGCTCTAAATGACTTCCATTCCAGAGCATGTGGTGGTCATATGTCTGGTTATGCTACTGCCCAGAAGATCTTACACGCAGGATATTTTTGGCCTTCCTTGTTCAATGACTGCATTACTGCTGTTCAGAAATGCCATGCCTGCTAGACCTACAATCAGAAAATTCAGTCACATCCTTCTCCTCTTCATCCTGTGGTCTCAGTTGGTCCTTTTGCGAAATGGGGCATTCATTTCATGACATGTCACCCTCACTCGCCCGGGGGGCATGGTTACATCATTGTAGCTGTTGATTACTTTACAAAATGGGCCGAGGCAATGCCAACATTCGATAATACTAGGAAGACTGCAGCATTGTTTCTTTTTAACCATGTCATAGCTCATTTTGGTGTTCCCCAAGCTATCGTTATTGATCACGGTAGTCATTTTAGGAATTTTATGATGTTTGAACTTACGAAAAAGTTGGGTCTTCGTCATGATAACTCAACACCCTATTATCCGCAAGCTAATGGCCAGGTCGAAGCAATCAACAAAGTTCTTATAACTATGCTTCGACAGATGATAGGAATTCATAAAAAAAGCTGGCACACGATGTTGTTTTCGGCTTTGTGGGCATATCAGATATCTGTCAAATCTGCTACTGGGTTTACGCCCTTTCGATTAGTCTATGGTGTGGAAGTCATTCTTCCTATAGAATGTGAGATACCTTCTCTGAAGCTAGATGTCGAACTCTTACCCAATACTTCTGCTGAAGAGGAACGTCTATTGTATCTGATGCGATTAGAAGAAACTCGACATGACGCCACTCTAGTTATAGAAGCCTAGAAGAAACGTGTCAAGGCACAGTATGACAAGCATGTCAAGCCTCGTGTTTTCTCTGAAGGTGATCTTGTTCTTATTTATGAACATGATCGAGATGTCTTAGGAGCTGGGAAATTTGAACCAATGTGGCGATGTCCTTATATTATTAGCCGAGTTTTGGAAAAAGGAGCATATGAGCTGGTCGATTATGATGGTATCCCTTTGAGTGAACCCAGGAATGGGTTGTACTTGAAGAAGTATTATGCATAAGTCATTTGTGCACAAGTACTTGTATTTTATGTATCATACTTTGTGTGTGTTACTTTAGTTTTATTTTGATGTTATTTGGTCTTTGCCCTTATGTGATGGTGTGTTTTGATTGCCAGATGTCGGAGTCTTCGTTACCCTATATTGGCTTCATTGATGGGGCTAGTCGTAGTACTCGAAACTTAGCTTCCGCTGTGTGGGCAATCTATGCCCCAACAAACAAACTTATATCTTTACGAGGTGTATGTCTTGGCCGTGCAACCAACAACATTGCAGAGTATAGCGTCGTTATTGAATTATTGGTTGATGCTATCTCACTTGGTATTCATCATTTGGTTGTGTGACTCGACTCGCATCTTGTAGTACTGCAGCTAAGTAATATCTATTCTATTTGAAGTCCTACTTTGTTACGGGTGTATTTGCGAATTCGCGTCTTGGAACGATATTTTGATCACATTGAATATCATCATATTCCTAGATGTCTTAATACATTAAGAGATGCATTGGCTAATTATGTATTGGACAGACATTTAAATCATTTATGAATCAAACACATTAAAATCCACACAATATAAAATAAACCGGTAGACGCCATCTGTATATATAACGATCAAAAGAGTTTGTTTTTTACAAAAAGTTTGTCCAAAGACCAAAATATCAAAAAGGGAAGCTTATAGATTCTACAAAGGGACGTCATGGATGACGTTCAAGGTAACACACAACTGCCCTAGCAACCTTATGAAGAAGTTGACCCATAGCTGTTGAAACTCCTACAGTGTGACGTTGATCACATCGTGGAATCTCTTCCAGATTCATATCTGGAATGTTTGTTGTCAGACCCTCTAAATTATGCTCCACAACCTGATAATCTTCGACATACTGTGGTACTGCTATTGCTACCTCTCCTCGTCACTGGATAAGAGAGGTTCCAGGAGGTCTATACGGTCCAACATCTGTGTTATCAACAAACATTTTGTGTTAGTCTTCGGATAAATACATAAAACAAAAACATTTAAATATAATTAAAATTCAAAAACATTTAAAAAGAGAAAATGAGTGTACTTCTTACCGAGGTCTCCCCATTGAGCGTCCTTAGGCAATGCTAGATCCAGATCTCCTCGGAAATACAACCCGGCATAGGCGTAGTCATCGACCATCAGCATCTGGTTTTGGAGTCAGTCAAAGAAAATATCATCATACTTGACGATTGGTCCTACCATGTGCCGAGCCATGAGCCGACACCACCTCAACATCCTTGGATCCCTAGGACCCAGTAGGTTCCATTCGACCTGTAGTCGGAATACGGGGACCCTCTCAAGGAAGAAGGACACTAGTAAAGATCCATACCCAAATTGTTTTAATTCACCGTGCCTGCATTTGGTTAATTTCCTTTTGATACTGCGAAGCACAACATCCGCCCAGTTGAATACTCGGGGCTCAGTACACTCGATGGCGTATTGGAAGTATCTCTGTAATGCCATATGCAGAGTAGAACTCCTGGCCATCCGAGCTATAGTAAAGAGGATCGTGCAGAGGGTCAAATATTGTACCCCCCAGATAACAACTTTCCCCTTTTTCCGCTCAGCCTCAGGTACACAATATTGGTTGCAGTATTCACTCATTGTTAATCCATCGCCTCTACTACCAGTCAGGCTGACATGATACCCTCGCCTAGATAATCTGGTCAAGAAGTATATGTCCTCAATGTCTATGGACAATGTATGAGCTCCTACATTGAAAACTTGTTGATCTGGATCCCACATATGGATCAAGAACTTCAGTAGTCTGACTTGGGCTCTCATGCCCGGGATGCGAAAGTATTTTAAGAGCCCACAATCTCTCAATGCAGCTATAGTGGGAGGATGATTCTCGGCATTTGCATTGTCTTCCTCATGTTCTCGTTCTTGCCACTCAAGCACCATGTTTGTAGCTATTTGTCTGAACAAGGAACATAAAAGGAGGATTAATGATTTTGATCATGATCTAAAACTTTTTCATTGGCTAAAGATTTAGAAAATTTTTGAGCTCTGTGCTGCTCGCAGGTGCCTTATTATACACAGTCCGAACACCTCGCAGGTGGCTCAAGGATCACCTGTGAGAACGCATCATTCTCGCAAGTCCCATATGGACTTCCTGCAAGAATGCTTATGCGCATGTAGGGTTCAAAAAAACACTTGAAAATGAGAAACTAACCAATAAAATTTAAAATTTAAACCATGCCAATGTGAAGAATGGATGGCTTACCTTAATGCTGCAGATGGCTCATCAAATGATCTCTTGTAGCTCCCGAAAATCAACGCTGAATTCAGAGGGTAAAAAGGGGGTTTTGGAACTCAATAGTGAAAATATGAAATGATATGGTAAAAATGTGTATTTACTCATTTAAATTACTTTTTACTATGTTATTTTTGGGTTTTTATGCTTATCTATTATTTAAACCTAATACCTAATATCAAGATGAGTGTAATGAATTGCAGGTGTGATGATGTTGATAACTAAACAAGGCTATGGATGTATTTTTTCTTCATTATGGCGTGTTTCTGATTGTTTTTAGGGTTTTTACATAAAACCTCGAGCGTCGTTTTTATCCGTTCTTACGCTCGTCAATATAAGAGAACGTGATCGAGCATAGTTTTATCACTTTTTTAGGCTCATAAGGTTATATGAAAAAGGAACCCCCATGGAGTCCTCTTTAAGCTCTTTTTAGACTCTCTAAACATGAAAAGATCGTCGAGCGACCTTGCTATTTTCACGCTCACTAAAGTATTTGAAATATGCATCTGGTGAGCGATAATTTTTCTCTTTTTCGGTCTCATCCAGACTATTTTACGAAAAAGGAACTGAGAGAGTTCTCTTTTGAGTGTTTTTCCAAACTCTATAATCTTGAAAAACCTTCGAGTTTACTATCTCTGGACTCGTTAAACAAACATTGACAGACCCGTGATGGGACCGAACCACTCCTTCTTAGGGTTCGTTAAATATACTCTGAGGGACTCATCCAAAGGATGAGATTATATCAACAAGCATATGTGATCCTCTTCAAGCTTGCGTAAAAATAAAGAGGTACTTTCCAAAAATGGTGGGGGAAAATTTGGGAAAGGGATATGTTTTCGTATTGATTGGCAGTAAGTGTCGCTGTTGAACATGACACTCCCTATTCATCATTTGAAGCCGGTTTGGGAAATCCATTTGTTTCTCTTTCGATTGATTACAAGGTCATTCCATGTGTCGTCTTTGAGTCAATGTTACCAAATCATTGGTCGTGTCATTCATATGTTCAAGAGAAGTCCATCTAAAACCTATATTGAGTCGGCCATCTGCAGTTACCCTTTCTCTCCGTGTCAGCCTTCCCTGTGTCTAGTCCAATTGCAACATGCTCTGTTTCACTTTCAAACTCAGTTATTCATTTTGTTTCATTGATGGGGGATACATCAAGTCCCTCCTGTGACGAGTTTTGTTCCATTGACTTCAGCTCATTATCCGGAATCAAGACTTAGAAATTATTTAGTACCTTGGAGCTTGCATGCCTCAATGGCAAGTTTCCTCGCTTTCAAAAGTGGGTTTACATCATTGACCCCTGATAGAAAGATTCCATCGTATGTTCGAAATCAACTCATTTATTCAAAGTCAATGGATTGTACTATCGTACCTTGGGAGTCATTGACATCAATGGTGATTTCCCTCGCACTTGTTAACAGTTTCATCAATGACCAGTAATCAAGTGGTTTCTACCATGTTCGACTTCAACACGTGTAATCACATGGTTAGATTCGTACTTTGGGTGATGAGATTGAAGACCCTGGATCTTATCTGTGAGGTCCAGGTTGCGATGGATTATGTATACTTTACGACACATAGATCCACTCTGTATGTTTCGTGGCTATGTCGTCTTGATTTGAAATTTTTCGCAGGGATCCACAATGTATTCAGGTGGCTATGCTATATTTTGACAGCATGGATCCATAGTGTATGATTGGTGGCCATGACTCATGTCTACAATGTCATCAGTCTGTGATATGAGTATGGGAATGCCTACCTCAAAATTGGTATATATGATATTCTGCAGATGCTTGGTTGTTCGCAGGTTTCCGATTAGATGTGCTCCTGGTTCTCGACACACACATGCAGCTTACAAAGTCTATCGACTGTCACTAGTTCCAACCTCATACTTTGGGGGGCATTCTGTTATCCATAATTTTGGTCGTCATGATGATGTATTGATGATGGTGTACTCAGGCTCTTCATTAGAACTTTCTCCTGAGAAAAGTTACCTTCATCTCTTTTCAGAAATCACATTTTTGAGGGAGGTTCGCAGGATGCCAATACATTTGCCTGCAAGAATGCATCATTCTCGTAGGATACCTTAAGCCAGGGTGCAAGAAGTTCGTACTGTGCCTAACTACTAGGGTGCGAAGACTTTCTAAAGAAGAGAAAAGGGTGAATTCTCGAAGCTTCTAGAAGGGAATCTTCTAGAAGGATGAGATGGCATTCTAATGGTTATCCAAGTATTGGCTTTCCTGATATTTTGGGATCATTCCTATCCAAGTGACTAATTCATTCTCTCCTATATATTGAGGGGATTCTCATGGAAAAGGTTAGAATCAAACTAGCAAGAGATTTATTGGAGAATTAGTGAATGACTGTGTGAAGGACTGATGCTACAGCAGCCAAGAACTCCGGAAAGGTTATCAAAAGTGGTTGATCTTCTTCATACAAGTGAGCAAGTGTGTGTGTCAGATCCAAGGGCCATTGAAAGGAGGTTTGCAACATCAAGGCTCAGGTTGTAATCATTTCTTTCTATCAATATAATACAGTAATATGTCTCTTTCCCATAAATCTAATGTCACTTTATTGTATAACTCCTTGATCATATACTTAGATTGATTATTGAATATGTTGAGTTGTCTTCACTTTGATTGGTTTGTATTGTTGTGGTCTAGACTATACAAGAGCATTGGAGTGAAGATGGAACAACAAAGATCAAAGGAAGCGATCACAAGGTATGTTCATGATTCTTGCCTCCTAGTTCATTCAATAGTCTAAATCTAGGGAAAGAGTATTATTATGTCCTGCTTTGTTCTAGATCTAGGTGGATCTAGGGAGATCAGTTTGTGTCCGCACTTACGGATTAATCCTAAAACACCGGACCCCCACTAGTTCTACCTAGGGAAGGCTGCAGATCACTCTCTAGCGCAACACATAAAGGAGGCGTATGGGGATGTGGAGAAGGGGAAGAAAGGCTACAAGGTAGCCTCCATCAAGGATGGCACAGTGCACCTATATTGTTAGCTGATAGTGGGCAAGATCGTAAAAAAGAACCGCCCTACGCAAGTCACAATGTTTGTAGTCGACCTCACAGGAAAGTGTGTCGAAGGGATGCATATGAACTGGGCGAGCTACCTCATCAATGAGTTGGAGAAGGACTTGCTCAAAGCGTAGGACCAAGGATATGAATTTCATTTCAGCTGGTTGTTGATCCTCATTGCATTTATCACTTGGGAGATGCCAGAAGGAGTGACATTCCCAGAAGTTGAGCCATCAGAACTAGTGGCCACAAGGTTCACCATCTTGTGGTATTCAAACGATATGGCGAAGAAGTGGCAGTCGAATGATATCTTCCACTCCTACTATCTATAGCTTAAGCGGGCCATTGAATCCTTCTCCCGAATACACTCCATATGTTCATTCCACTAGAAAAGTTTTGTGCAGACTGAAAATTTATATATATCACCGCATGCGTGGATGAAATCAAGGAGGAGCTATAGTATTACTAAAAATTGATTGAGGAAGATATGGAGGAGATAACCAAGGAATGGCCAACCGAATTCCTTGTACCAATGGAAGATACAGAGCTCTTCGACCCTGATATCATTGGGAGCCCATTAGTCACCCAGGTCGAACATGATGGACAGGGCAGCACCAAGAAAAAGAAGAAAAAGGAGGACATACAGGACATAGACAATGAGGGAAAAGACAGTGAATCGGAGGAAACATCGTCTGATTCACTTGCAGGAGGTGGAGGCGATGAAGTAAACCAAGAAGAAGAAGGGGAAGAAGACAAGAAATAAAAGGATGAAGTAACACCACTAAAGGATCCCCTTACAAAGGTCGAAACATCGAAGAAAAGGAAGGGTTATCTGTAGAAACCCTCAACATGGAAGAAATCCCGAGCCATTAAGCCTCAGTCGCAGAATGTGATCACAATGAATGATATACATCTCATCATCACATATATCGAATATGCCTGAGAGGATATCCTACAGAGACATGAAGCCAAGCAAGAAATAATGTATGACCAGATTGAGAAGGAACTGAAAGACATCCAACAAACCATCCAGTCGAGTTGCGGAGTGTCTACTGTGCCCTCCTCAATAGAAAGTGTAGAATTGGGGGATGAGCCTACCCAACTACACAGATTATCATATGCAATAGAGATTCAACTTTTTCGAGTCCAAAAAGAAAAGGAGCAGGCCACAGAGGCCTTGAAACAAGAAAAGGAGGAGATCCTAGAAAAACTTTGGGTTGCATAGCAAGAGAAAGAGGACCTCCAGGCGAAGTTCGAAGACGACAAAGAGAAAATCCAAAAAGAGAAAGACCAACTGCGTCTAGAGAAAATTGTCAGAGAGGTAGTGACGAGAGCACTTCTCTTTGTGCCAGACCTGGAACAGATGGAATGAGAGACAATCGAGAGCCAAGTGGGGAAGCTCATTAAATCCATTCAACAACTTCAAGCAAGAGTAGTAGATCTAGAACTTCAAGCAGTACCTAGCACCCCACAAGAAGTATAGGATCAGAGGGAAGAAGCTGCCAGGAGCACAGTAGAATGAATCAGGGCGTTGGCCACAAAATGTAAGATATTAAGATATAAAAGCTCATAGACCTATGAGCACCTTACAGAAGACCCAGAGTTGAGGATATTGGAGGCATAACTCCAAGAGGCGAAGCAACATGCTTCCACCGTGCAAATGCAGCTGAAGCTGCTTATTGCGGTGGAGAAGATGAAAAGTTCATAGGAACAACTTGAAGTTCAATAACAGGTCACTGCCATCCAAAGATGAGTTATGGAGGTGACATAGAGACTCCAACCAGTGCAGGATGAAGCCCGCACACTTTTTGAAGAAATCAAGGGATAAGGATCATAGTTGGAACAAGTGGTCATGAGAGTGGAACAACGCATACAAGGACCTATCACCAAGCAAGTACTTCAGTAGTTTGTCGAGCAGGAGGCTCTGGCGAAGTAGCAAGTTGAGGCATCTCGAGCTAAGATCTAGGAATTTGAAGCAGATTTTCCCAGATCATAGTGACTCGGGATGAGTCACAGGTGAGTGTTGGGGGCCTGTTGGCCCTTGACTAGGTTTTCAAGAAATGTTGGTCATGTTTGACCATTTTTGTGACTTCGACAGGCTGGTCGAAGATGGAGTTCCTAGGCGAAGTGGAGATTGCGGGATCTCAAGATTTTTGTGGGTTTTTTGTGCTTTAGGTTTTATGCAACATACATGGGGTGTCGGCCCACGTGTTTACCCATTCTTAGGCCCCTTTTTGTAATGTATAAATAGATAGCTAAGTGATGTAAGAAGTACTAGAATCAACTTAGTGCAAGTGGTAAGTTACTAGTCATTGATCGACTTAGTGCATGGCTAGATGGCTTTGTGCATGAATGTGTCGAGACTTGCAGAGCTAAGTGCAAGAGTTTTGTAAGTGCTTTGTGCAGATGAACTGTGTAAGGATTTGTTCTTTGATCTCATTTGGGGAAGGAGGATCTAGTGAGGTGTGCATAGATCTTCTATCCTTTGCAGAGTTGGATCTGTAGCTTGGTACATGTAAGATTATTGGAAGAGATTAATAAAGAAGAATAAGATTTGGTGGACGTATCCCCACACTGGGGTGAACCATGTTTATCCTGTGTTGATGTGCTTTTTGCAATGTTGTTCATAATGTTCATGTATCTATTTTCTTAGTGCACTTTTCTTGATATGTGATAGGTAGATCCATTGATGCTTAATTCTTAATATATGAATAAATTCTAGATCTTCTCTGATGCTATGTGTTAACTGATTAGATGTGCTTGATATTTCTTACTACTATGCTGATATGTAATTAGGGTTAATCTGCGATGGGAACAATAGTCATAACTTAATGCATTCTATTGGACAAATGCTATGTTAAGTTCTGTAATCATAGATCTATCTCCCAACTAGGTTGTAGACACTTGAGTCCTGAAACTCCCCCTGCCTCTACCTTAGGTGAGACTTCATATGCTTCACAGGTGTTTCTGAAAGGGTCAATAGTTAGGGTTTTGTTGGTGCGTTGTTGAAGCGTTGAACCCTGTGTCTACCCCTATGCCAACAAGTACATTGTGACAGATCTAAATGACCCAAATGCGCCTTTTATTACTGCTGCAAATTCGATTGAGACATAGGGAATGAATAATGTTTTTGGTAATTTCATGAATGAAATTTCCTCTATCACCAACCCAAAAAAAAATTCTGAATTAATAGCTTATACTCAGACAACAACTTTGCCAAGTACACCGAATATTTCTAATGACGAACAAATCTGGTCCTTATATTTTGATGGATCCAAATCCCGGGAAGGGGCAGGTGCTGGTTGTGTGCTTATCAATCCCACATGTAATAAAACATTTATTGCTTTTCTATTGGAGTTTTAATGTACTAACAATACAACATAATACAAAGAACTTCTGCAGGGACTAAGGAAGGTACTGGATATGAACGTGCAAAAATTGGTAGTATTTGGTGACTCTGAAATCGTAGTTAAACAGGTAAGAAATGAAATACATTGTTTGTCACTGCATTTGAAGAACTACCAAACCAAGGTATGGGGTTTAATTCACAAATTTATCACTTTCAATATAAATTCCATTCCTAGGTCAAGTAATTCATAAGATGATCTACTAGCTAATGTTGCTTCTAAATTGTTGTATGCCGAAGGTCTTTCTCCTAACGTGTTCTCGGTCAAATTATTATTCAGGCAATCGATTCCTGAAAACATCACAAACTAGAAAGTATTTGTTGAAGATCAATAGATCATCAATTTTTTTCATATGAAGGACACATTCTAGGATGCAGTAATCGATGAAAGTACTCATGAAGAAAACCTCTAATATTTCACGGTAATATCCGATCCTCGATCTGTAGAATTATCATCTGAGCTGATAAAATCTATCCCCAAATATGTTTTTATATTAGAAACATTTTATTACCTATGTTATCACTGAAATTTCGTCCGCACAGGGCGACAAGAACTCAACATCATCAACACAGAAAAACAATCATCCATGGCATAAGGATTAACTCCACAGCACATCAAAAGGGCCAAAACTATACAAAGTTGGCTAAAAAGATTAAA
>ML789424.1:917031-933412 GCA_009831015.1 Picea engelmannii
TATTTCTTGTTTAATTCTTGTTCATACCTTTACTATTTTCTTTCTAACCTTTTGCATTGCAGCTGTCATGACTAGAAGAGCCCAACTAGGCATGTAAGTGCTCGCTTTTTGCTCACTCATTGACGAAAAGAGCACGAACAACCTACATGACAAATTTAGAGGGGTATTCAATTGAAAAACAAACAATTTCTCATTGCTATATGAAACCGTAAATTTAGGAACACAAGATAATCCTCAAAATATCAATCTGGGAAAAGGGTGCTCTGAACAAGAAAAGTATTCTTTTATAAAATTGTTCAAAGAATTTAAAGATGTATTTTCTTATACGTATGACGATTTAAATACTTTTGACCCAAACATAATACAACATGTAATTCCTATGAAACCCCAAACCCAACCTTTCCAACAAAAATTGAGGAAAATGCATCCTAAATTGGAACCCACCGTAAAAAAGGAACTAAATAAATTACTGATTGCAAAGATAATTTTTCCAGTTAGGCATACTCAATGGGTATCTAAATTAGTCCCTGTAAGGAAGAAGAGTGGATAAATTCAACTTTGTGTCAATTTTCAAAATTTAAACCGAGCCTCTGATAAAGACAATTACCCTATTCGTCCAATGGAACAAATTCTTCAACAAGTATTTGGTTCTGAAAGACTATATTTATTAGATGGTTTCTTAGGATATAACCAGGTCCTTATGTCTCCGTCAGATCAGTTGAAAACCACTTTTCGTACCCCCTGGGGCACCTATGCCTACAAAATAATGCCTTTCGGATTGATAAATTCCGGTGCCACTTTCCAGCGAGAAATGAAAATTTCTTTTCGTGGCCTTATTAATCAGTTAGTTGTGGTCTATATAGATGATGTCACTATATTTTCCAAGAACAAGAAACACCACCTGTCTCATCTTAGGGTTGTGTTAGAACGATGTCGCAAGTTCGACATTTCACTCAACCCTAAAAAATCAATCTTTGCAGTAGAAAAAGGGAAATTACTTGGGTTTATAGTCTCTTAAAATGGAATGATAATTGATCCCGAAAGAACCCAAGCCATTGCCAACCTTCCCCCACCTTCTTCCAAAAAGGCCATGCAATCCTTTTTGCGTAAAATTATTTTTGTTAGACATTTCGTCCCAAGTTTTTCTGAGATGGTTAGATCTCTACAAAATATGATAAAAAAAGATGTTTTATACAGATGGGGATCACAAGAGATTCAAGCTTTTGATTCTATCAGAAAAACCATAATCAATGCACCTTCCTTAATGAAACCTGATTTTTCCTAGGATTTTACATTATATACTTTTGCATCTGACAGGTCTTATGCCGATGTACTTACACATAAAAATGATGAAAGCAATGAGATACCCATTTCATTTATGAGATCCACCTTTAAAGGAGAAGAACTAAATTACCCCATGGTAGATCAACAGGCGTACGCTATTTTTAAAGTTGTTAAACATTTCAGGTCTTACCTGTCAAAATCTAGGACACAAATTGTTGTTCCTTATCCTGCGGTGAGAAATCTGTTAGTCCAGAAAGAGATAGGAGAAAAAGGGAAAATTAGATGACATCACTTTAGGAATATGACTTCAAAATAGTACCTGCACAAATTGTTAGAGGTCAAGGCATTTGTAAATTAGTAGCTGATTCAGTTGAAAAGTCAGAAAATCAAATAAATACATCATCTGTAAATCAACATAACAAAACACGGATCAGTTGTGCACAAAATGTGCCCAATTCATGGTATGAGAATAACATATTTTATTTTCTGCACAAAACTTCTCCTCGTAATCTTGATCCCAAAAACAAAAGAGCACTAAGGCTTAAATCCGCATCTTTCCAATTAATTAATGATATATTATTTCGAAAGAATTTTGATGGTGTTTTTTTGCGTTGCTTAGAAAAAGAGGAATCTGAAAGGGTGTTGGATGAAATTCATTCCAGTGATGCCGGGGGTCATTTTTGTGGAGATACCATTGCCCAGAAAGTACTAAGGGTTGGATACTATTGGCCTACCTTGTTCAAGGATGTTCACACTTTGTCCCACAAATGTGTAATCTGTCTGTAATACCCCAAGGACGAGCCCCAATTATGTCTATGTATTGTAAACATGTTTTATAGGCTAGTGAGCCAAGTGTATATAAGTTGGTGGGATTATGTGTTTATTAGGATGAAGAGCCTATGTGTTAAAGTCCAGGAGCCTGATTTTGTATATGTAATTATGCAGATCATTAATAAATAAAAACATCATTGCGTGATGACCGACCACGAAGAAAGAGTGATGCGGGACTAAGCTTCCACAAGGATAAGTAAGGGAAAGGGGGATGAAAGGTTGGAAGAGGGGATAATATTGAGGGCTTAATTCCTTGAATAATAATTTATTATTATTCCAAAGTGGTGTGAAAGGTATTTTTTTTTATCCTAAGTTCCTAGAAAAGGGAATTCTTACTTGATGGAGTGCATGCAGCTTCATGGGAGGCATGTGTCGGCCCAGGCACATGCAATTTAACCCAAGAATTGAGCCATTATGGGGGTTCGTCCTCCATTCTTGCATCCATTGTCTAAACTGTGTTGCTTTGTATTTGACCTTTGCATACCTCACGTAGCTCCGAAACCCAAAACCATGAGTCCATCATGTGATGTTTACCTGAGAAGTCAACACATCATTAGTCTTTACCCGTTGTACCTCTACGTTGGACCTTTGCATAACCAAGCACATATGAGAAACCAGTTGGGAGGGAAAGGCCAACCTGTGTGTCATGTGAACTCAGGTTTATCCACACTGCAAATCCGAGTTTGTTCTTAATTGTTTGGGTTGCTATCTTCTGTGAAACCTCAACATACCGTAATTGTCTATGCTGTGTGTCTTTTAACTGTGGGTTGTTGTGGCCATGCAGTCCTTTGGATTAATGTGATTTTATACCATCATGTGTTCCTTGCTGAGCCTTAATATTGTCCTCTTTATGCTAGAACATAGTTGAAGAAGTAGGTTGTCAGGCCTGTGTGAAATACTCTCTCCAGGTGAGAGAGGTGGTTGTGGTTGAAGAGGCAGGTTGTCAAGCCTGTGAGTGACTCTATCCAAGTGAAAGAATGCGTGGAGGAAGTGAGAAATCCTGGAAGGGGTCCTGTAACTGCCACAAATCTCGGAGAATTATGGTCCGGCCTATTGCTGAAGCCCAAGGAAAGGCAGGTTTAGTAGTCAAAGGACTGTCTTGTGTGAAAATGAATGTGTATACTCATGGGGTGGGAAAAGCATGTGGGGAATGAGAGTCTATGATAAGTGGGCATAGGTGGCTCCTGGGAGAGAATCCACCTCATAAATTGTGTGTCTTCCTGATGACCTTGCCTAACCTAGGATTCCCTTGCCCGGTGGAGCTTAGTCCTAGCTCGGGGGTGACCTACTGTTGAGATTGATGAGAAATGAGGTCTAAGGCTGGGAGGTTCGTGGAAGGTCTGCATGCAGTTGGTGGTGTTATTCCGGTTGAAAGATAATTATAATTTATCTGCTTAATTTTATTTTATGCATAATTCTTGAAAGTTATCATGTATTCCGTTGCATGTATGAATTACTATTAATTCTATTTAAGTTTGTATGACAACAATAACTCCATGTATATGTATATATGTATATAAATATTAGTTCATAATGTGTTAGTTTGATTTGATGCATATTATTTATAAATATATGTATATATATTCTGCATAGTAGCATTTCTTGGCAGTGGAGTGATGGTCAGGGACGTTACATTGTCAAAAGGCTGCTGGACAGGTGAAAAAATCATCTTTTCCTTTGCAACCTATTACGGTAGACACATCTTTTCAGCAGTGGGGCCTAAACATTATAGGACCGATTAATTCCCCTTCCTCACAGAAGAAAAAGTACATTCTCATGATGAAAAATTATTTTATGATATGGTATGAAGTCATACCATTAAAGGTAGTCAATACGAATCAGGTAGTGTCCTTCCTGAACTCCCATATTATCACTCGATTCAGAATTCTTGAGTGTTTGGTTTTTGACAATGCTTCTTATTTTTCCTCCCTAGATATGAATGTTTTCACTCTAAAAAAAGGGATTAAACTAAAGTAGTATGCCAACTATTACCCTCAAGGGAATGGTTTGGCCGAGTCAACAAATAAGAATCTGATCAAGATTATAAAAAGCACAGTGTCATAAAACCACAAGAATTGGCACAATTCATTGTGCAAAGCACTTTGGGCTGATAGGGTAACTCCAAAAGCCTCCATTGGTAATTTTCCCTTCTTCCTTGTTTACGGAAGAGAAGCCATCCTCCCCCCACATGTATTTCTTCCTTCACTGCAATTGTCGCGGAAATTTCAAGAAGAGGAATGCCCTCTAGAAAATCAGATAAACGCTTTATTAAAATTAGAGGAAGTAAGAACACAAGAAAACATAAATTGGATCAACATCAACAATTTGTAAAGAGCTGGTTTGATACGAGTTCATACTTGGAAAGGAATTTTAATGTAGGGGATTTTGTCCTCAAATGGGACAAAGCACACAAGAATAAAGGAGAACATACCAAGTTCCAAAACCTGTGGCTGGGGCCTTTTGTCATTTTTGAAAAATTGGGTCCAAATTCTTTTCGGCTACACAACTTAGAGGGACAACCAGACACTTTTCTAGTGAATGGAAAGTCTCTGAAAAAATACTTCACTTGAGAAAATAAGATCGACCCCCTTGTAAATATTTAGTTTACATTTTTTTTTTTTTGGTTCTTTTTATTTTGCGTGGTTTTTTGTGTTTTCTGGATGATTGTATCTAATTCATAAATTCATTATTGAGGGGAATTAGATATTCCATTAGTAGTAGTTGATAACAATTCTTAGCATTTGAACATTAAGTTCTAAACTCAAATAAGTTGAGGTAAGTTTTTTTCCAGTCATTATTCCTAGTTTTCATTGAAATCTCAGGGAAACACAATTATCTTAAAAAACTTCTAACACCGTCCCTGTTTTAATGAGAACAACTCATTTTGATTTCCCATCCCAGAGATGATTTCTCAACTGGAATCAAAATGTCCAAATTATGATGAAGGTTATCAGTTCCTAAAGAATGAGAAACTATTCTTAAAGTTTGATCCTATCACTACTCGAGTGTGATATTTTTAGTATCACCCTGCTCTCTTGATATCGCAAAGTTTCTAAAAATATTAGAAACATTTTTAGAGAGTTGGAAGCACTGTAATGTGTGGGAATTGTGTGTAAACTCGTCGGGATATTGAACAGGTTTGCTGGAAGTGGCTAAATGCACACATGATACCAAGACAACTTCACCGAGGTACTGAATAGCCCTGCTAGCAATCAAGCAATGTTGGGTTCGAATATCCTCAGGTAGGTTTTATTAAATTGATCATATGTCAGGATTCTTTTATGATAAATGGACAAGTCTTGGACTTGATAGGAGTACTAGAGTGGGTTAAATGACATACCTACCGAGTCTATAGACATCTGTCGGCAGTAGTGTTATAACCCTAAATTGCACCACACATGCTTACCTGGCATCAGGCCAGCTCATATCCCTTCATTGCCAAAACATCTGCTGAGAAACCTCTTTGAAAATCCTTTTGGGTTAAGTCACACTCGCCCTAACCCACTACTGCACGCTTTGGAACGCTGGTAGGCCTACTACTGCACGCGTTGGAACGCTGGCAGGCCTACTACAACTCGTGTTTACCTAACAAAGCACAAAAATAGGAAAGTTTCCGACGGGACACAAAGCTATGGGTCAGTTAACTGAAACTCCCAGCCATGCATGACCGAGAGTTCATCCAAAACCCTAGCTCCTTCTAGCCTATAAAAGAAGGGGTAGGGGTACTATTTGGAAGGGGAAAAATATAGCAAAGAAACTCTGCCCAATTTCCAAATCCATTTGTCCCAACCCTTCAGCCTTTCTTCAAGCCTAAGAAGAATTCAAGAAAAGTAGTTGGAGGACAAAGAAGAGGAGGAGCCCAGGATCAGGATCAAGGAACGGTGGTCGATCTCAACATTGATTGTAAGTTGAGTCATTTTGAATATAATAAACAAATACTTTTCCCGTCCCAATGCATGAGTTATATGTAATTTATGCTTAATTTGTAACCCTCAAGTAGAAAAGTAGCATGCATGCGTAGTGTTTTGTCTTGATTGCAGGTGAACTTTGGAAGGAGCAGCGCAAGTAAGTGGGCAAGGCGCAACGGAGGATCTACGCCAAACATCAGTAAAAAGGTTAGTAGTTCCTTTCCATGCATGTATGTGAAAAAGGGGTTTTAAGTTTCAGGTGGTAGGTTAAAAGTGGTTTCTTTAAGGTCATAATCTGCATGCAAGTCTGGCCCTAGCTTGCTAGTCCGTAGGGTATTATTTCCCAACAACAGAATTGGCGACTCCACTGGGGAGATACTCTTAGGGTTTCCAGATTTAGTTGAGGTTTTTGGGTAGTTTAAAGGATTAGATTTTTTGTTTCTTTGTTTGCCTGTTTTCTGTTAGGTCAGAGCTAGTAGGGAACCTGGTTCCTAATACCAATTTTTTCCTTGACTGTTGCTTGACAATAATTATCGGGACACACAGAGGTACACGCGTCCTGTAGAAGGCCTGCACGCATGTAACCCGCGCCCTAACCTTCTACAACCCGCGTTTGAACGCTAGCTGTAGAGGTTTCAGTAGCATGTAGGAGTCAGAAATCTTGAGAGGAAATCCTCCTCCTCCCTGTCAGAATTATACATTCTTAGGGGGCTTTCTGAATCCTGTGTGAGTCTTGCTAGTTCATAGTCTCATCTCAGTTTGCTTGATTGTTTTTTGTTATTCTTTGCAATTATTTTTTCTTTGTTGTTAGAAGAAGCATCCAAGCCTTTAGGAGACCCTGGTTATCAATACCAGTGGCCTCTTTCAGGTCTGGGCTGCTTGTGTTTAGTTTTTCTTAGAGTTTATACATACATGTGGCCTGTGCAAGTGCAGCCCGCGGGTACCCACGCACTGTTGTAGGTCAGCACGCGTGCTGTTTCAGTTACAGTAGTGGGCTTGACAGGTTGCTTTTCAATCAGGGTGGGGCATTCATCCCTTCCTGTGGTGAGAAGTATTCCTCTCAGGGGTTTGAGTCTAGGGTGGCACAGTCAGTAGGTTTGGGCCTCTTACCCTTATCCTGTTTTTTCTTAGTTGATGTTTGATAGAAAAGATAATTTTTTTTTTTTTTTTTTATGGTTTTTAGACAAGCATAAGAATCGGTGCTTTCTTGATTGCCATTGTGTGTCTTTGCTCTGTTTATTTGCGATCTGCGCTTTAAGCCAAAATTTTATTTTTTTTTCTTGGTTTTGTGCTTGTCGACATTTTTCCTTTGTTGCTTCATTTAGCACTCAAATAGAAAAAAAGAAGAAGAATATATCTCTTTTTCATTTTCTTCTTTGTTTGAATATTGTGTTGTTGCATCAATAGCTAGGAAGAAGTATTTTGTTCATAAGTTTTTGCAGTGCATTTAGAGCATAAGTAGCTCGTAGTCGAGAGAAATTCCTTTATGTTTGCTGCATGAAATCTTAGAAAAATTGAAAAGAAAAGAAGTCTTTCTTTGTGAAAAGTTGTTGATTTTTGCATTTCAGTAAAAGTCTTTTGTTTCCAGTATTTTTTATTCGTTGTTGATTTGAGTCTTTACAAATCATCAGTTTCACCTTCATACCTTGTGATGTAAAAAATCCCATAAAAGCAACGCTAATTAAAATCTATTAGAATTTTTGTTTGTAGGCTTCATATACTAGCTTAGGACTAGGGCCTTGGAATAGGTTGGAGAGTAAACTCTCCAAGGCCACTCAAAACCAAACATTGAAGTCTGTGATAGGGAGTGTAGAAGTCCAGTTTCGTAGAAGTTATCCGAGACCCCCCTCTAACACAGGGGATAAACACGAGGTCGCATAAGGAAAGGTAGCGGAGATAACCCCTCCAAAGACGGACCAAGCGTAGTGGAGAACACATATCGAGGATTTGTTGAGGGATCCCGTCGTTTTCATTTGCCATGGGGCTTCGTGGGTCTCGAATTCGTTCGAGGTCCTCAGTCGACTTTCGGACCATTTGCTCTCGATACCCTTGACAGGTTTCAGGCTTGATACCCTGCTCATTGTGGTCTACCCGACTATCGATTGTACCCGCCTGATGACTGTTCGCGTGCTGGCAAACTAGTTGCCAATCTTTTTAGGGACATACACAGGTGACTGTGGGGGTATACCGCGGTACCTAGGATAGACATCGGGCCACGCTTTGCAGAGTATACCTGGAGGGTGCTTCCATTTTCGAGTTGCACTTGCACCGGTAAGTTGCTCTAGTGTTGGTTTTTGTAACTGTTCTTCAAAATAGTTAGTGATTTCTTGTCTTATCTCTTAGGGGCTTCTTTTTAGTGTGTGTTACTATTTGAACATGTAGAATACCTTAGCATGTCGTGGATCTTCTCACACAGTGGAGGATTCAGAGCTCCGCCGGTCACGAAGGCTTCTGGGCCTGTCGTCGGTTATACTGGAGCCACCCCTGCCACCATTGAGGTGGAAGCTAGACCAACAAGGGTCTTTCGAAGCAACTGGGTTACAAACCATTGTGCCTGAACAACTCTTGGAGGAATCAACTGCCAATATTGGTTGGGTTGAAACCCCAACCATTGATACTTGGCCGCAAGTTATTGTGCCAATTCAATTTTATGAACGCCTGTTAGTGCCTCACACAGTTATGGAACCAAACGTTGTTACTTCCTCTGGGAATTCTATCATTTCCACCACCGTTGCTACCACAGGAGAAGCCTCTCCTAACTTGCTGTCGTTGGTCCGGGCCACCACGGTCTTAGCTGAAACTACGTCGCACAGTGGACCGATCCCATCTATTGCGGCGACCACAAATCCTTTCACACCTAGTGTGTCAGGCTCTCCGTTCTCATATGGTATGCCTAGTTCAGGTACAAGTCCTGCACTCACTCACTCCACTTTACAGACTTTGGGTCTGGGGGCAGGGAGCTCTAACGCTCCTCTGTAGGGTCAACTTGGGGGAATTCCTGTCCCTTTTAATGCTTTTCCTTACGCTGGAGGTCATATCCCTCCTTCGTCCCCTTCGTTTGGTGGTCTGCATCAGCAGTCCACCGGGCAACCTACACACGCAAGTTTATTTGGAGCCTAGAGTCAAGGAACACCTATGCAAATACTGTCGGTAGGCTTGTCACCATTTGTTTGGAACAGGACATTTGGTAACAACACTTTCACATCCACTGCTTTCCCATCTGGGGGCACTCCCATCTTTGGATAGTCTACTCCGGCACAAGGCACTATTCCTGCGCCGGGGGCACATATAGCAGGACCTTGGAACTCAGGACAAGGATCTGTTCCTTCCTTTGGAATACCGTTCTGGGGTAATTCTTTCCACAGTCAATGGAACCCCGGACATACTTCTATGCCTCTCCCAGCAGGACCGACATGGGGTAATCCTCCCCAAAGTCCGTCAAACATGATGAATTCCCAACATCCTATGTCCTTTATGGGGAATCAGCCAATGATGTATCCACAGATGCAAAATCCTTACACTGGTCAGGGCCATGGTTTCTACCAGAATCTGGGCCAGCAGCCAAACTTTTCCTAGCAATCTGGTGCCAGTCAAACTCCAGGACCCTTTTTTCCATGCTATCAGCAACAACCTAAACTACCATTGTTGACAACGTTACACTTTCCAGATTCGACACAATTGTTAAATGATCCTATTTGTCACGATCCACATTTTCCTCCTATGCCAACGAAGTTGCCTTCAGACATTCCAAAGTTCGAGGCCAAGCCTAACGAAGATCCAGGTGATCACGTGACTACTTTCCATCTTTGGTGTTCATCTAACTCATTGAAAGCTGACTCCATCCAGTTGCGATTGTTTGAATGCACTCTTATCGGGAGTGCCGCGAAATGGTACATTGAGCTTGATCGCTCAAGATACTCTTCTTTTGGCGAACTGGCGATGGCCTTCCTTAACCATTTTCAGTTACCTGTGAGATATGACGCCAGCACAGAGTTGCTAGCTAATTTCGAGTAGACAAAAACGGACCATATCTCTGATCATATCTGAGAGTGGAGATGCTGAAAGAGTCTTATCAAAGTACCAGTTCCACAAGCATTCCTACTTGAGTGGTTCCTTAAGTCTTTAGTCCCTCAATTATCCAAAGATGTCGCGACTTCAGGAGTTTTCTCCAAGAAGATGCCATCATGAGGGCTCAACAGTTTGAGCTTATCTATTCTTAGTCTGGTTTATTATACAACATCCTACCGGATGCTCCACGATCAATACTGGATAAAAATAGACAGAGAGTTGGACCACATGCTGACGGAATTGTTGGCTCAGCACAAACCAAGCCCACTGAGCAATTGACAAAACAATTGCAACAGTTATCTATACAACACTCAACGGCTAGCCAGACTACTACTTTGGCTACTCCTCCTACCCAAACGTTGGAAGTACACTCCATGCAGACGACTAACCCAAAGCCCACCCAGCAGCCTGAAGGGAAGAAAAAACAATGTAAGAAGGGTAAGGGGGATAAAAAACCCACTGATAATGTTGGCGAGGGCACCACGAAAAAGCGGAAGGCGAGGTATCCGTGCAACTTGTGTGCGGAAGACCACCCGACCCATCTATGTCCTCGACTTGCAGAGGCCCAGAAGTTTGTCACACAACAACAACAAGCCGTGTTGACTAATCCCTTTCAACATGGGCAAAATTTAACTCAAGCCTCTACAAGTGCCGAATGGAGCAGCCAGGAAACCTGCCCTCCTCCAAACAATGCCTCATCTGTGAATGTATATATGGTTAGAGGTGATGCTTTAATTACGACTAGGGCTCACGACTATAGTAAACCAAGCGCCTCTGAGAAGGGTAAAGAAACTGAGATCCCATCTCTTCCTCTACAGATCGAGAAGACGTTGGGTGAAACAATGACACGCATCCCAAAAGGTGCGTTTAAGAAAGCTTCTCACAACCCAAATGCAAGGTCCACCCATAATTACTCTATGGTGGAAGATTTATCACAAACCCCTTGTGCGATGTCCACTTTGGAAGTCCTCCAAAGATGCCCTGCTCAGAGGAAAGCCTTGTTAACTGCTTTAGGCTCTACTGAGACTTGTAACCCCGGTACCATCATGTTAGATACGATTGACTTAAAACCTCATCTGCCTTACCACGTCGCGTTTAAGATAGTAGTGGCTCATCCCACGAAAACTTTTACATGGAACATATTTCACACGGTGGTCGACGAGGGTGCTTCGACTTGCGTTATGTCGTTAGCATGCTGGAAATCCATTGGTCAGCACGCTTTGTCTCCATCACCTACTCTCCTCACTGCGTTCGACGGTCATTCTTTACGACCACATGGCATTGTTCCTTCTTTCCCTGTGCAGTTAGGAGGGAAGACTGTGTGCATTGAAGTAGAGGTAGTCGATGCTCCCCTCGACTATAACCTCTTGTTAGGTCGGAGTTGGACTTATGCTATGCAAGATGTGGTTGCTACAATTTTCCGAGTCTTGTTGTTTCCACACGAGGGTCAGATAGTGACCATTGATCAATTGTCCTTCTCTAGGCCTGACCCAACTTTGGGGGCATCCACTGTTCCCATGATTGATAATCCTCAGCCCGGTGTCGTTAACATAGGAGTTGGTTTGTGCCCATCCTTGATGGGTAATTTCGATTACCCACCTCCGCATAACGATGTCAAGTTCATATCGAATCACCATAAGGCTGAGATTTTTCACGTTTCATCGTTCCGCACGACTTACTTTGAGGATCCATGGATTCTTGCTTCCCCATCAGCCACGATGGATGAGACAGGGCACTTCGGCATGTCCATGCCCTTGTCGGTTGCTGAAGTAGCATACTCTTTGGTCCAGCAAGCTTCAACTAACCCTGATCCAACTCCCGCACAAGAGTTAGATCCACTTCCAGAGCCTATTTGGGCTCAAGATTCTCTAGCTACTACCGATTCATTAGACTTAGTCTTGCCTTCCGACGAGGTAGTAATCGAAGCAATGACTAGTCTGGACAAACCTTGGGACGATCTTCATCACAGATCATATTTCCTCCCAGAGTTACACCGAATCGAGGCAAGAGAATTCATTGTCACCATGATGGGAGATCAGTCGTGTCCTATTAACCTCTTAGCTACACAGAAAATTTATGATGAGGGGAATATGGAGACTATCGCTGCCACCATACCTATAAACATCTCCCACAACCCTGGCGTCGTGGACAATGTCTTCGTCGGGGCGGATTGCTCCCTCGAAGAGATTCAAATTTACACGGATCTTTTCAAATAATTTCGCGACGTTTTTTCCTGGTCTTATGGGGAAATGCCAGGTATCGATCCAAAAATAGTTGAACATGAAATCACAACGTATCCTAATGCTAATCCTATTCGAAAAAAAATGCGTCCAGTTAATCCTAGGAAAGAAACAACCATTAAAATTGAGGTTGAGAAATTGCTCAAGGCAGGGTTCATTTACGCTATTCATTTGACTCAATGGGTGTCAAACCCTGTGCCGGTTGATAAAAAACAAGGCACGATTCGTGTATGTACCAATTTCCATGATTTGAACAAGGCATGTCCAAAAGATAATTATCTAACCCCATTCATCGACCAGATCATTGATGAATGTGCCAGTTGTGAAGCCTTTTTGTTCATGGATGGTTTTTCGGGCTATAATCAAATCCAAATCAAACCTAAGGACCAACACAAAACATCATTCATTTGTCCATGGGGTAAATTCACCTATCGTAAGATGCCTTTTGGCCTCAAGAATGCTGGAGCCACTTTCCAGCGGGCCATGTCTTTTTCATTTCATGACCTCAAACATATAGTCGAGGCTTATCTATATGATCTAGCATCACATTCTCGCAAGAGAAAGGATCATCCTACGCACCTCTGACTAATCTTCGAACGCTGTCGCTACTTCAGGATTCGCTTGAATCCCAACAAGTGCAGCTTTTGCATCATGTCAAGACATTTGTTAGGTTTCATAGTGTCAACCACAGGGATCATGGTGGATCCTCTTAAGGTGGAGGCAATAATCCAGTTGCCCCCCCCCACGCACAATCTTACAACTTCAAAGTCTTCAAGGTAAGGCGAACTTCTTACGACGCTTCATCGCCAACTATGCCAAAATCACCAAGGGATTAATGCGTTTAATGAAGAAGGATGTTCCCTTTTTCTGGGACGAAGCCGCTCAACGCTCTTTCGACGCATTGAAACATGCCCTCACAACCGCACCTCTGCTATAGCCACCTAATTATAACAAGGATTTCCTATTATATCTGGCTGTAGCAGAGTCAACCATAGGCATGGTTTTAGTTCAGGAAGATGATTTTTTTTCAGAATACGTGATCTATTTCCTGAGCCGAGGCCTCGTAGGACCGGAACTTAATTATACCCATCTCGAAAAACTTGCATTGGAAGCAGTTCATGCTGTTCAAAGGTTCCGTCACTATGTTCTGTTTCGCAAGACCACCGTCATTGCTGTCGTGAATCCATTCCAGTACATTTTGACACGACGATTTGTCGACGGAAAAATCAGTAGATGGATGGTATTCCTCCAAGAATTTGACTTAGACTTTGTTTCAGCAAAGTCCAAGAAGTCACTGGTCTTCGCAGAACTTATTTCAGAGCTTCCGGTTGAGTCAGGTGACGTTGTGCCTGAGGAATCGCCTATCCAGGGGGATATGTTTTTGATTGAATCGTCAGACCCCTGGTACGGAGATATACTGATATATCTACAGAATTTGAAGTGCCCCACCTCTGCTTCTCGTGACGAGCATCGGTGGATACACCATCAGGCTAAGAACTATCTCATACTCGATGATACGTTGTATCGAAGAGGTGTAGACTGCATCTTGCGTCGATGTCTCACTCATGAGGAGGCCATCATAGTGCTCAACGATTGTCATACAGGAGCTTGTGGTGGTCACTTATCTAGGTTGGCAACAACCTAAAATATCTTATGAGCAGGTTACTTCTGGCCCACACTTATGAAAGATTGTATCGAGTCAGTCAAGAAGTGCCATCTGTGCCAAATATTCTCTCGGAAGATGAGGGCACATCCAGCTCCTATGTTTCCTGTCATCACAGTTAGTCCCTTCACTAAGTGGGGGATTGATTACACTACATGAAACCCCCCGTCAGCAAGGGGGCACCGCTATATCATCGTAGCTGTCGACTACTTCACTAAGTGGGTTGAAGCTATGCCAACGTTTCAATATGATGGAGAGACAACAACTCTCTTCTTATTCAACCAGATTATAGCATGGTTCAGCGTCCCGAGAGAGATTTTCACTGATCATGGAAGTCACTTTCAGAACCAAATGATGTCCAAATTAACATCAAAGCTTGGGTTACGGAAAGAACATTCATCACCTTACTACCCCCAAGCCAATGAGCAGGTGGAAGCTGTAAACAAAACTCTTAAGACAATTCTACAACAAACTATCAACTCAGCCAAGTCAAACTGGCATTTGATGTTATACTCGGCATTATGGGCTTACCGAACATCAGTTAAGACTGATGTTCGTGCTCGAATCGTCGCCGGGTGAGCAAGAATGGGAGCACTAGCATGCCCTGTTGGGCTCAGCAGGGCAGAACAGGTTCGCTGTGGATCAAAATGGGTTAACAGATAATAGAAAACAAAACGAAATAAAATCTACCTAAGAGCTGAAAAGCAAATAACATTACAACCATAAACAAAACTTCAAACGTGAGACAAGGGAGTTCCCAGTGGTTTCAAGGCTTGATCTATTAACAAAAAACCAAAGCACACGCTGTAGAAAGGGATAATGGTTCCTCTTCCCTCCAGCAGAAGGTCCTTCGGGAATCCTCAACTGAATGCTTTCCTTACAAACTGAACAGGGCAGAAATGAAATGGATGGTGAGAGAACTCGGTACTACACAGCTGATGAATTGGTGATCCAAGACTAGGCTTAGAAGCATCTGAGCAGCGTAACTCTACTCTGAATTCCCTGTTGAAACAATGAGCCTTCACTGCTTTTTATAGCCATTTCCAGGCGGTCACGTAACTAGTTCCCGGTGTAGACACAGGCTAGTTTAGGGTTCGCTTAAGCCATAAATTCACCGTTTTTGCAGGACCGACCCTGATATGGATGTCAAATCATCTCGGGCGAAGGTCTATTGGCGGTCAGGAGGCCGACTTAAGCATTTAATGTGCCGTATTAGTATATGCACGGCTTTTTATGTGGACAGTCGCGCATCGAGCGCTTAAGCGCGCACAACACGTTCTTATCCCGCGCATACGCGCGCACCTTACTGATGTGAAGTGTCTTTCAATTTTTGTATAGTTTCTGACCCTTCTGGAATGTTGTGAACAGTGCCATGAATGACTTCATTTCTATTTTGATGATGTAGAGTTCTTGTCGCTGTGTGCAGATGATGTGGAGTTCTTGTCGCCATGTGCAGATGAAATTTCAGTGATAACAGATGCCCCCTGATGGATGAGGTTAGGAGGAGACGTATAGCCGAAATCCATCAATGTTTCTTCTATTGAGACTGTGGTTGTAAAGGAAAGCAAGAGTGGGACCCTTCGGAACGATCCGTTGGAGGAAAAAGGAACCGATATCATGATCTACTGAGAGACGTGTATGAACCAATATACAACTGTGTACAAACGAGGCGGGCATGCCCCATGCTCGTGTGATGTAACTCTGAAAAAAGATGATGGAAATGTTGGTGTAGATGACTGCAGTGCCCTCGGGGGCGGTAATGATGAAAGAAGAAGACAATTCTGCAAACGAACATACTCTAAATAATAGGCAATGGTTGCTGTAATAAGCAGCGATGATGATGTGGGCATTGATGGCCCTACCAAATTCAGAGGTCTTCGACAAATGACAAAAAGAACTGCAATAGTCGCAAAGTAAGACCCACCATAATATGAGAGAGTGTTGGCGTCGAATGTTATGGGGGCCAACGACAACAGGGAGCAATGATGTTTCTCCCTGTGCCGTCCGAGATCTCCCATTATCATGAGGAATGAGGATCAAGATACTGTCGCCCTTCTGGAAAAGTGTGCTGATGTCAACAAAAGGGAAACGCGACTCCGAGAAGCAAAGGGCTCCGTGGAATCTACTGAGGTGATGAAGTGACAGAGGTACATGGATGAAGTCAAGAAATGGGATGACTCAAGACTACCCTTGGTTGGAGGATATATGGAAACATAGTGGCTGCAACCGTGTGACAAGGTCGAATGTCAAGGGGACGACGAGACCAGGGCTGAGTTGTGCCAGAGGTGGGACAAGGCAAACAAATTCAGAGGGAAGAGGTAATTGACCTGCGGGGTGCTCTGAAGATATGGACGATGTCGGCGAGGGTAAATGATAAGTATTGCTCC